>CAUJNA010003558.1:378273-438273 GCA_963377175.1 Effrenium voratum
AGAAGTGACTCACTTTTCGTGGTTTAAATTCGGAAAACCCATTCATTCGTTGGATCAAGAAGTGATATTCAGTTGGTTTAAATTCGGAAAACCAAGTAGGTTGCGTCAAAAAGTGATATTCAGTCCTAACATCCCATCCATCATTAGTTGGATCAAACAGTGAGAGCAAGTCCCTCACATCCCTTGGCAAAAAATGTGTCTCCAAGAATCTCCAGCGTCTCCAAGTAGGTGGTCACCCGCGAGTCCATGAAGAGCTCATTCAGCTCGTCCTCGTCGATCAAGCCATCCTGACTCTCGTCGATGGCGTTGAAGATGGCCTCGAGCTTGTGGATGTAAGTCGCCTTCCTCCGCAAGCCTTCCTGCGGAAGTCAGTTGGCTGTGGGGCAAAAAACCGGTACCAACATGGCTTGCCCTGGGAAGTGGAAACAAAGGCCAAAACCTGAGTAACCCCTCCTGTCTAATTTTGAGCCACACCCAGTTCCAGTTGGTGGGTCAAAAATAGGGTAACCCCAAAATGGCTTGCCCTGGGAAATGGAAACAAAGGCCAAAACCTGAGTAACCCCTCCTGTCTAATTTTGAGCCACACCCAGTTCCAGTTGGTGGGTCAAAAATAGGGTAACCCCAAAATGAATTCCTGGTGGTTTCATTTTGACTCACGCCCAGTTCAGACTTGCTATCAAACCCACAGGCTTGGAAAGGATATTGCAAGGGCTCCCCCTACATCACCCCGCTTGAAGGCAGCTCAGTTTAAAAGGGCCCCAAAAAGAGTGTGTTGCTTAAATCTACCCTCGACCTGTTTCCGGGATCCGAACCCTTGCTCCTGAACCATGAGCTCGGCATCATTGTTGGCAGCCTCTAGTGTCTCACGCAGGAAGATCGCCGTGATGACACGAATCACCGCGAAAACCACGAAGGTGATGTAAGTGACATAAAAGAGCACAAAGCCCTGGCTCACATGCTCCAGTACGGGTCTTGCATAGATGCCCCAATTCCCGGCAAAGGTGATTTCCTCGGAAATCGCGGTGTTCGAATGCCTTCACAGAACAAGAGTCGGAATTTTGACAACCTCACCCCGCTCACTCCCATCCATCATGGGACCCACCTTCCAAGGCTCCAAAAGTTGCTAAAACGACCAGCCAAAACAGCGAGTTCAACGAGTTCCAGGAAACTCCGGTGAAAAAGTTGCGGCATCGTCAATGCTTCAGCCAAAACTACTAGCCTTCAGAAAATCCACCGGACATACCTGTCTGAAAACGGTGCAAGCCCAAAGCCATGAAAACACAACGGTGTTTTTTGTTTTTTCAACAAAAAGAAGAAAAAAGAAAACAGAGTGGCCTCTCCTCGCTTTTTCCGTGTTTTTCAATCATCCGGGTGGCGTACATGGTGTAGATGGCGCGGAAGGAGGTGCCGTAGTGGCGCCAGATCCAGTCCCTCGTCTCAAGGTCCTGGGCCTCGTCCAGGATGAAGTCCTGGACCAAGTTCCCGATCAGCAAGCCGCCACAGAGGATGCCTCAGCCCAGGCGGACGAAATCCATTTCGCGCCACAGAGGCAATTCCTGGGAACAGAGGCTTTAAACCGCAAACACCAGAACTTTGCAGAACCATCGCAAGCGAGCCATCCACTGCTGAGGATTGGTTGGTTTCTTCGCCCTTTCACATACCATGGGCAAATGAGCCCAGGCCTGTTGATCTTCATACCCCTCTGCCCAGAAGGGACCCGTTGCAACTCAGGGAAGCCAAGGGGTATGAACCGACACACATGCTTCAGCTCGCCTCAGCCCAGCTTGCGTTTTTTGCAAAAAAAAAAACGTTAGTTGGCAAAAAGCGGAAGTGTGAACATCCCTTGGCGGCCCAGGGGGTGGTTGGTACATAGCCCTTTTGCATACCCCTTGGGCAAATGAACCCAACCCCCTATTTGGGGGGTATATGCCCATATTATGGGGTCGGAACCTTTCTGCTCCCATGCTGAAAGCTTAACTCACTTCTAGTGTTTTGTTATTTTGGAGAACCCGTTAGTGGGCGAAAAGTTGAAGTCCTTTCATCCCTCGGCAAAATGCAACGAAGTCAGCCAGCTTGCCGCACCAATGTCACCCAACCCATAGCTGGTTTGGTTAAGTGATTTTCCATTGTAGGGTTCAAACCCCCGAACAAGTCCAGGGCTGGTTGTACCACACCCCTACTATTGCTGTGGATTATTGCGCACCTAAGAAACCATGGTTGAAACCACCGTTTGTTGGTATTTGCAAGGGAATCGACTCATTCCAGGCTTTCTTAGGTGGTGCAGGATTTCGTCCAGGGGTGGTTGTACATACCCCTTTTACATACCCCTTGGGCAAACGAGCCCAACAGGCCTGCTGATGTTAATCCCCCTCTCCCCAAAAGGGGCATATGCCGTGTACCCAAATAAAATGTGTTGGAACCTGGGGAAGCCAAGGGGTATGAACAAGGGGTATGTACTCCACCTTAGGCTCAACCAGCTCACCGCACTAATGTCACCCTACCCCTAGATGGTTTGGTTCAGGGGTGGTTTCCTATTGTAGGGGTTCAAATCCCCGCACCACCAGCCCAAGCCACAAACTCGGGGCTACCTAATGATTGATGGTTTGGTGGTTCGGTGGCTCGGTGTTCTGGAGTTTCGCGAAGCGGGGAATGGGTCCTGGTTTGGACCATTTTCTTCTTGAAGGCACCTCTCAGGTTCCATGTTGATGCGTGGGAGGATACCTCGGTCTTCCGACCGAACGGACAGAGTCAGGGTAAACAGGGCTCCCCAAAATGTCCCCCTGCATCACCCCACCGAATTAAAGGGTGATCGCATCTTTTGCCGCGAAAGAAGCAGGGCTAGCAAGGGGAAAGAAACTTAAAGAGGTTCTAAAAAATTATATCCAAAAAAAAGAGCTTCGCTTGCTCTACAAAATAACCTCTCCAAAAAACAAAGGAAGAAAAGAAGAAGAAAAAGCGCGGAGCGCTTGCTGAGACGCAAAGGCCCAGCAAAGCCATGGACCAACTGAGGGAGGGCAAGAAGGAGCTACACGCCTTGATCAGCACGCGGAGGCCCCGAAAGAGATGAAGCGCCCGGGCGATCCGCAGCACTCGCGCGAGCTTCACCACCTCGGCGCCGGATTTCTTCATTTCTCCGCCGGAGGCCATGGGAAACTATTGGGGAAACCATGGTTTGTCGGTATTTGCAAGGAAAACGACTTATTCCCAGGGGGAAAAAGGAAAATCGGCGCCAATGTCACCCTACCCAGGTGGTTTGGAAAAGTGGCTTCCCATTGCAGGGGTTCAAACCCCCGAACAAGTCCAGGGGTGGTTGTACATACCCCTATTAATGCTGTGGAGCGAAACCCATTTCGCACCACGTTGAAATCATAACGTTTGTTGGTGTTTACGAATCGACGCATTCCCAGGCTTTCTTAGGTGGTGCGAAGTGGATTTCGTCCATCCACAGGTGGTCTCCTTTGGGGAAACATAGATGGCCCTGGTCAATAGAACCAAACCCATCTTAACCAGTGCCTTCTATATTTTAAACAAACTAACGAAACCAGCGCCTTTTTTTTTTGGGGGGGGGGTTGGTGGAGTTTAAAGGCAAACCCTTACGTGGAGTTTAAAGGGAAACCCTTACCTCCCACCAACTAACATGGAAGTGCAAAAAGGCCTTTCCAAGAGGAAAGTAGTCTTTCTACAGGGGTCTGTGCACTTCCATGTTCGCTGGTGGGAGGGTACCCAAAACAAAGTTTGGAAAAATGATAAAAAATGGGGCACCACTGGGCAACAGAGCCACTCGAAAGACACGGAGAGTGGTGGCATTGTTTGCTGGCGAGTCGGCAAGGAGGGCATCCACCACGTAGAGATCCACCACTGCGACAAGTACAAGGGACGCGTCCAGCCAGTTCCACGCATCCCGAAAGTAGTCGCATCGAATGCGGTAGAGCCGGTAGAGCAGCTCCATGGTGAAGACGGCGGCGAAGAAGTGCTCGGAGAAGTCCAAGGCGGGGGTGATGACGCAAATCGCGTCCCCGTTCGCGATGCCAAGGGCGGTGCCAGATTTCGCACCAAGACACTCCAGGTTAATGGCCATGGCTAGCGCGTTCAGGAGGACCATGACCCCGATGATCGTGTCGAAGCGACCCATGATCTTATCCTCGCCTGTGAACAAATGGACTACATGTGGGCCCCATGTGCCTCGTCCTTGCGGAGGATACCATTCTTTCGAGCCTAGGGAAACCAAAAGGGGAGGGCCCAACCTCAAAAAGGACTTCGGGTTGCTCAGGTCGCGTTCCCGCGTTCCCGCCTGTGAGCTGCAACATCTCCGCAGCTGCCCAGGAATCCTTTACCTCTGTGTCTCCCTCAGACTTCCTTCCTTTCAATGAGCGGGTTCCTGACTTGCCAAGGGACTGGGAAATCAAGGCCTTCCCTTCCTTTCACCAATATAGCATGTGTGGGCGGGTACGTGGGCGGGCGAATAAACCGTTAAACCTTTAAGGGAAGCACATTGACAAAAATTGGGAACACATGTCAAGCATAGGTGTCCTTCTAGAAAAATAGATGGCCCTAGTAAATGGAATCAGCCCATCTAAACGAGTGGAACCCATCTAATTTTGACCACACTAACCTAAAAAGGACACCTATGATGACAAGAGCTCGGCTTTGTTTGCTGAGGTTCGGTTCGCTCCGAACTTCTGCAGCGTCGCCCCGGTGAGCCCCACATTGGCCGCCGTCCCGCCTGGCGTGAGCGCTAACATCTCTGGCTCGCCTTGCGTGTGGGTCATCACCTCCTTCTCCACCTGACGAGTCATAATCAAAACCCTGTCTTAGTTTAGGGGGGTTTAGGGGGGTTTAGGGGGGTTTAAATCCCAGCCATTGATGGCCAGGGGGGTGTCCTCTAACCTTCTACCCGAGTTTCGGCTTTGTATCTCACCTTGCCCTCTACTGGCACGGTCTCCGGACACAGGGGCGGGGCAGAGTCCACCTCCTCCGGAAGTGGGGGCTGAACCATCACGGTCAGGCTGGCCATCGCGGAGTTTACTAGAAACCTTGGCTGGAAGAAGAGGACCCCAGCAAAGAAATGTTTATCTTTTTTGCCTGCTGAGTGGAAAAAACCAAGGGACCCCCCAAAAAAGCCCAAAAACCAAAAAACAACAAAAAACGGAAAGGGGGGGTGGAGCTAATTCCGGGGAAGGAGCTTGGGCGCCTCGGGGGCTGCCTCGCCCAGCGCCATGGCTTGGGCTGGGGCGTGGGGCTCCGGGACCTTCGCGTGGATCTCGTCGCGGTGGCTTTCGATGGCTTTCCGGAGCGACTGCTGCTGCTTCTCCATCGCGCGCTGCAACTCCTGCGGGGCAGCGCGCTCAAGGAATCACGTCCTTGAGCGCCGTCTAGGTACAACATTACCCCGGATCTAAGTAGAACCCCTGGTGGATTAACAGGAAATGTCCCCTTTTAGTGGGGATTCAGACCACTTTTGGAGGGGTCCCCACCCGCCTAATAATGGGACGGGCAGACTAATCCTGGGTCAACAATATGGTAGAATTGGATTTTTGTTGGCCTTTGGCGGCCCGCAAACAGAAACCGAACCAAACAAGCGAGAAGCACGCAGAGCATGGTGTCCTGCATCTGCTGGAGTTCATCAAGAACACGGTCAAGACCACTGGGCGGCATAGCTACGAGGGTGAAACTGACATAAGGGAGCGCCAGTGGATTACTTGAGCCTCGGAGAGACCATGACCCAACATGAAACCAGCATTTTTCGGATGTTCGAGGGTGCCTCTGCCTGGCACTGCCTTTTGGTTTGCGGTTCCCAAGGCAAACCGGAAAAATCGCTTCTTCTTTTCGGGGGGTGGGGGGGGCCAACCTCAGAGACCGACGAAACCTGAGCTGGCGACTCATCCGGAACTCCGCGTGCCGACCCGAGGTCCATATATCACTCGCTGAAGTGGATTGGTCCAAAGGTGCGGACTTTCGGTTTACCACAAGAGATGACTGGTCAAAACTGGGTACCCAAAATGTTCCGCATGGCAAATGGAAACATGGACTGATTCCTGGTGGTCCAATTCCTGGTGGTTGAGCACTTTAACCCATACCCAAATGGTCCAAACCCGAGACTCGGGAGGTGAGATGGTGGGTCAAAATCCAAATCGTATATTCCCAGTGAACATCCGATTCCAACCGTCCTAAAATAGGAAGCCTAAAATGGGTGGTGAGTTCACCTACCAACCAACATGGGATCCCAAAACGGTTTTGACAACCACTGCCAGATCAGACCTTTGGCGGCTAGGTCCTCCAGTAGAGGGGTCCTCCAGTAGAGAGGTTAGAATAAGTTGGTACCCTTTCCTTTTTCTGCAGTCCATTCTAGTAGGGTCCCGAACCCTCCCCAAAAAAAGAAGCGGTAAAAGTTGGCACCTCGCTGAGATTACCTAGTTGGCGACATCCGATCCGTCTAGTCGAGGTTTTGATCCGAGAGAGCCTTCCAGACTTCTCCTCCGCCGCGCGCGGCGCAGCCTCGGCGAGGGGCTTGCGAGGAAACTTTTGTGGATCCAGCCACCCACCCCACCCACCCACCCCCCACCAAAAACAAAAAAGGAGCAAAAGATGCGCAAAGATCCACCCACCCCAAAACACAAAAAGGGCAAAATATGCAAAGAGTGCTCAAAGAGTACGAACCGGAGAACATGAAAAAGCGCGCATCCAAGCTGTCCTTCTTTTCCACATGGACCTGCAAACATCGTTGCAGCCAGGCGTTCGCGGATCGGCCAGGCACGCTGAGATCCCCAGCTTCTTGATTGGAGGCTTCGGCTTTTGGGGAAACGCGGGGTCGGAAGTTCAACGAGGTTGGCATTTCTGGGTTTCGCTGGAGTTGGCGTCGGTTTGTCACAGTTCCGGCGACGTCCGCTAGCGTTCCGTGGGTGAGAGAGGAAGGAGGGTTTGGGCAAGGGCGGTTGTTGCCGAAGGGAAGCACGATTTGAGGTCAATTCAATGGCCTACCTTGCCCATCTTGCGGATTCATAGTCTGACTGCTTGCTACGTGGCCCCCCCCCCCACAAAAAAAAAAAAAAAAACGCGTGAAAGATCCAAAACCCAACAGGCCCGACAGCACAGAAGAAACGTCTTTGCAGGGGCGCTGAAGGAAGTGCTGGAACAGGTCATCCTCGTTGTAGCCTCTGGCCACCAGCGAGTTTTCGGCCATGCGGCTGCGGTCAGCGCCAAGAAGGGCCGCTAAGTGGGGGCGAGCCCCCCAGCGTCTCAGCTTGATGCAGCTTGGTTCTTGCTGACAGGTAGGAAACCTTCTGCGGGGGATTGGCAATGAGCTGGTTTGGGAGCAACCGTGGCATTCCCTCATTGCTGTGAACTTTGGTGCAGGCTCTGTTGACTTGTTGGCATGGCTGTATCTGTTTGCCAGGAAGGCTTAGTTGTATATGCGCTTGCGGTGCGATGCGCCTTCGCACGCAAAAGAAGCACCCATAATTCCAAGAAGCACTTGATCTGTTTGAATAAGAAGCCTCCAAAGGGTACCTTCGGCTTTCCGAGCTCGGGCCGTGCACGCGAACGAGCGTGCTGATTTTCCATGCGGCTCCTTCCAGCTGCCCTGCCATGTCCGAACAACTTGATCAGTGACCGCAAGCTCCCTTTGCAGGCGGCAGTTGGTGCGCCTGGTCCCATGGGCCGTCTAAGGAGGTAATGTTGACCCCGGATTAAAAAAACCCTGTTTGTTAATATGGGGGTGTCCCTGGTTTTAGTGGGGATTCGTCACTTTTGGAGGGGACCTATATTAATAAACAGGGGCTTTTTTAATCCGGGGTCAACATTACCCTTCCCTGGCCATCCCAAAACGCACTGCTCCTAGTCCCACCCCGGCCGCTGGGCAACCTTCGATTTGTTTCTTGCGACCTGCACTTGGCTTGCGCGCAGATGGAATCCAAGCGACTAAGTTTAGCGCGGCACCTGCGCTGCCGGCACTTGGGCATGCAAAATACAGTTTAGCTCCTCTGCAGGTTGTCCCCCAGCAGGGTTGGCCACAAACAAATGGATACGGATAGTCAAGCGCATTTGCATTTGCATACGCACGCCTTTGCGGGTGCATACATATCTGTAAGATATACCTATATATATATATATATGTGTGTATGTATGTATATATGCATACATGCATATACAGATAAATTTATGTGCATTCATATTTATTTATATATATATACACATATGCACATAAATATATGTATAAAAACCTACTTGCGTGTGGGCGTGGATGTATGTATACACGTGTGTCAGACGCCGGGTCCTTGCTGCTTCTCACCTGCAGGGGCTTCTTTGATCATTCCGTGAGACTTTCTGGGCCATGCAGCGCGTGCGATTCCGTGCAATTCTCAGAAGCTCAAGCACCTCGGCGAATCGGACATCGCAGCCTGAAGCTTTCTTGACCCTTTTGCTTTTTGTGTGGGACTTTCTGATTTTTTGCAGGGGGGAAGATGAGGAAACAAAAGGCAAAATGAGGCCATTTACGCCCGGCAACATGGTTTGTGTGTGTGTGTCCAAATGGCCCCCCAAATGCCTCGAACCAGCCACAAACAAAGGGCCAGCCCAAAAATAAACCTCTCGGTGTCGTGCCATGTGGTGGGCTCAGCGAGCATTTCCCCCCCCCAAGGCTGACAAACCCACATGGCCTTGCGTCAAAGAAACAAAAAAACGGTTGGCCTCCTGGGGAACAATGCACATTCCCCAGGGTCGGGTAGGGTCGGCAGATTTCTCAAGTCCCGCTCAGGTGGAACCTATGAACATCACCCCCAGTTGGCTCACTTTGAATTGACCCCATGATGTTTCAAACAAGGGGAGCTGGACTTGGAACTCTTTGAGTTTCACAACATGCTCCTGTTGAGGGGCCCGGTTCCTGCGCAATCTGCGCAGCCTCCATGTGGTTTGTTCTGGGAGCGTACCTAACTCCAACATGCCCACACCACGAACCCGCAGAGGCCACTCCCGCCCAAGATCTGAGGCGTGGTGCTTCGGAAGGCCCTCCACAATTCCCGGCGCGCGCTGCTGACGCGCAATGGCTTTCATCGCAGGGTGGGTCTCCTCCTCCTGACCGGGCAGCGCTTCGGCGATGCCCATCCCGTGGCCCAGGAAAATCAAAACGAGCTTCTGCCGCGATTCTGCGGTTGCGGGCCCTTCAGTTCAACCCCAGCTGTCGCTTCAACATGGCTGCAGGTCAAAAGTAGGTACCCAAAATGGAACCCTGGAAATTGGAACCCAGGACTAAAACCTGCGGTCTCGTGGTGGTCTAATTTTGACCCGTACCCACATCAGCAATGGCAGCAAAGCAAAGCAGCTTGCTCGGCAATGCCCGTCCATCCCGCCCGGCTGTTGGCACGGCTGTTGTGACATAGGGGACCCAGCCTCCTCCGCGTTCTGCACCGATGCTTTGGGCGAGTGAAAGTCGTCGTCGGACTCGGGCTCTATCCACGTGACGGACTGCTCCAAGAGATAGCCTAAGCACACCTGAAGGCACATGCGGCTCATGCCCAAAAGTGAGTGTTCAACGTCGCTTAAAAGCGGGCAGGAGTCAAACTCGGGGAGCTCCAACAAGGTGTAAATGAGGCGTATCGTTGTCTTTTTGGCTTCCGTTTAAGCCAACTCTGAGAAAGGCCACAGACAGGCAAACACCCACCCACCCACCCACCCACCCACCCACCCACCCACACACACACACACACACACATGCGACTGGGCATGGGTTCGAACACCCGGCCATGCGTGCATGCTTGTAGTCTCACTTACGGCGCCAAACACTTTCGGCTGTTTTCCTGCCCGTGAGCTGCACATGCTGTCCAAAGACCCACGCAACCAAAAAGAACACGAATCTTCAAAAACAACAATCCAGCAAAACAACAATCCAGCTCTTCAGCTGCAGCCATCCAGCATGGACTCGGTCTGAGGGGGGGCAAGGGGTATCTTCCTTTAAGCTCCTTTAGCCTCCTGTACCTTCCCCAAGTATTCCAGTCACTCCCCTTGCCCCCCTCAGAACATCTCAGAACGAGTTCATGCATCCATAAAAACGCAGCCGCGGCGCTTGCGGCGAGCGCCAATCCACATCAATCGCCGCCTGCACGAGTCAACCGCCATACCATCAGCTTCGCTCCGATTGATGGCTTGGAGCCGGGTGGTTTGGTGCTAGGTCCTACAGCATTCAGGTACATTTCAGTCAGATCACTTCGGTGCGCCGCGTTCGTGTCGCACTCTATGTATAGACTGGGGTGCTGGCAACCGACCGAGCAAGCGTGTGGGTGGTAGGTGGTTGCCCCAATTTACCCTCTACAAGAAAAAACAACCTGATTTGGCCTGGTTTCCAAACCCCAATCCAACCCAACCTAAGCCGCCCAGCGCGCCTGCTCCGAGTCATCCAGGATGGCCTTCCGGATGGCGCCTGCGGCCAGGAACTTTGATCTAGAGAGGCAGCGGCTTTCTTGGCTGGAATTAGGTCCCCAGCAAACAAATATGTATTTTTGCCTGATTAGTGGAAAACAAAGAGGACCCCAAAAAAGGGAGAAAAAAAAACAAAACAAAAACACAAAGGGGAACTAATTCTGGGGAACTACTGTGGATCTTCGCACCGCCTAAGAAACCCTGGTGTCTGATGATTCCCCTGAAAAAATAACCAACAATGGTTTCAACCATGGTTTCATTCTGGTGCGAAATGGATTTCGTCCATCCACCGTAGGTCTGAGACAAAATAGGTCGGGAACACATAACCAAAGTCTATTTTGAGGATCTATGTCCATCTTTGATCTTTGGTGAACTCTTGAAAGCCGATTGGGAAAAAAAACACCTGAGGTGTGCAATTCATCTTTCTGGTTGGACCAAATTTCTTTGATTCGCGAGGTCGAAGGAATGACCCTTCCACTAACATAGCACCTGTGGGAGGGTCTGGAAGGACCGGGGTCTGTCAGGTGCCATGGCAGCGTGGGAGTGAGGCTAAAATCAAACCACCAGCTGAGGCTGTTGAATTACATCCAAGCTGAGGAGCCGGACGACCTTGAAGGGACGACGGCTCTCAAGGGTCAAGTTTTCTTGCGACTTGACAACCACCTGACCTACTGGACTGGGGTGGAGTGAGTGGCGTAGCGTAGCGTGGCGTAGCGTGGCGTGGAGTGGGGAGTGGGGAGTGGGGAGTGGGAGGGTTGGAGGGAGGGGCGGGGCGGGGCACCCAGCGGATGAACATGGAATCCACAACACCATCATAGAGGAAACTCCTTTTGGCAGACCCCCAAAAGTGAGTTTCACGTGCATTTGCCGGATCGTACCCCCCCCCCCAAAAAAAAAAAAAAAAAAAAAAGCGGCATGCAGCACGTGGGTGCGTCTTTTACTTGAAGGTACCGGTTGGGGAAACCAACAGAAAAACAGAAGCCATCTTGGAAAGTCCAACTTTTAAAACGACAGCCCAAAGAAAGCCGGCGTGGCCCAATCGCCACGTCCGGTCGCCTGGCTCCACGCTTGGATGCACCGGCCCCCGCGTTCCCAGCTCCAGCCTTGGCGTCCCGTCAGATCCGAGCGGACCAAAGCGGTCAAAGAAGAACCCAGGGGCTTTCCATGGCAACTCCAGGGCTTAAACCTGGGACCCCCCCCGAAAAAAAGAAGAAGAAAAAAAAGAAGAAAGGAACACAAAGCATAGGGTGGATGGTTGCGAAATCCATGTCCCACATAGTAGCACACTGTGCCTTCAACCATATTTACGTGGATCGAATCATTCCCTTGGGTTTCCTAGGTCCGAAATGGATTGCGCCCATCCACATCATGTTGAGAGGGACCTCCTTTTTGGGAACATCTGGTGGATTTCTCGGGGAGGCCCGTGCATCTTGGAGGGAAAAAGGCGCGCAAGCCTTGACGCTCTTGGGCGAACATGTACCCAGGCTCTGTCAAGATGTGTGTCTTCACAACAGGGGCGCCCATAAAATTAAGACTTGCGAAACCAGCCAACCGTGGGAAAATGCCACTTTAATTACTTTGTTCCACGGTTGGCCGGGCGAAAACTCTTAACCCTACAAAAGGGTTGCCCTTTGGATGGCGGAAAGCCAACATCCACCAGAGGTTCCAGAATGTTCCGGAGGCAGTGCTTTCTCACACCGGTCGCCGGTCGCCAAAACCACCCAGAACACTCTGGGCCGCCCTCAGGTCCCCCGCGAAAAGTGACCAACTTTTAGTGGGGTTAAGCGGAAACTACCACTAAGCACCACAAAGCGAAAAGGCTAAGGGGATGGCTGGGAGCCACTAAGCACTCATCTGACCATGTCCGATCTATTCCACCAAGTTCAATGTCACTCCGTCCTGTTTCAACCAAAATCCAACCAAAACCCAACTCGCGCAACCCAATTCCAACAAAAATCCACGTTGCCAACCCATCAATTCCAATGTCCGCCCTTCCCGAGTCATCAACCAAAAGGGCAAATGTTTGGGCGTCCAAATCCCGATTTTGACACCAAACACACCACCCCCAAACAAGCGCACCTCCAAAGATACGTCGTCCATCGTGGTCTTTTCCAAGAAGAAATGTGTGTGTGTGTGTGTGTGTGTGTGCTTGGAGGGGGGTTTGGATAGCACATGGAACCATGAGAGTTTTGTTGGGGGAGTTTCTCGCGGATCGATCGCTCCGAGCCGCAGCGCGATGCGCGCCAGGCGAAGCCAGGCCTCCCCCACGCGGGCCGCGGCGGGGTCCGCGCCCTCGTTTCGGTTTTCGGGCGGGGAGCTCTATGTTCTAGGGGTATTCCAGCCATTCCTTCCAGGGATCCGGATCTTTCAAGAAAACCTCCGGAAACCCAGGGACAACGGCCGGTTTCTGGAAAAAGCGATGGTTGAAAAGAGCGGAATTGGAATCAACCCCTAGATAGGTGGTGGGCTTCTCCCATGTCTAGTTTGCTGGTTGCAGGGCGGAGCTCTACTTCTTTACAACTTTCGGAGTTACATGGTTGCAACTTGCAACTTGCAACCAGGTAATGAGCAGAGTCGGCCGAAGCCCTGTAGCCCGAAACTGGAGGGAGATGCCCCTCAGCTCTCAAGTTGACTGCTCATTTCTCAAAATGTTGGCGGCCCTTTAAATCACTTCCGTAGGTTGGCCAAACAGAAAACAAATTGTCTGTTAACAACATGGTCTTCCAAGTATAAAGTCCGGAAACTCTCGGAGTGACTTAAACCAAACTCAAAACCATGATCGAGCCTCAAACAAATTGACACGACCCAGCTAGGAACCTCGCCAAATAGTTAATGTCTTCAAAAGGGAAGCCACTTTTGATTAGCACGCTCCTCCGGGATGAATCCGGAGTTTACACTTAGGGAGTTCGCAACATGGGATTCGGGCGCCATTTAAAAGGGGAAAGGAAACTCACTATTTGTTGGGAATCCCATTTAGATTTAGCCAGGTTCCTTAAAGGATACATTTGAAAACCGTGTGCTGAAACTAAGACTTCGGATCCGCATCTGGCAAACAAGCCCCCTCTTAGCTTGGCTTCCCTTTCAGAAACTGTTCCATCCCCATCCAACGCCCCCGACTTTAGACAGGCCAAAACGGCAATCAACGAAAACCGCCACCTCGGGCGTCCCTCCTTAGGCGTGAATTTCGTCTATCTGAAGGCTTGGCACCCCACGCTAGGAACGCCAAGGCGCAAAGGTCGGCGAAGGATCTTGGAACTCCGCAGGCGGACCTGGAGTCTTCCGCGGGGCTATTGGTCCTATCTGACGGGACCAGACTTTTGTCAAAGCTGAGGTCCGCGGCCAACAAATGTTTCTCCTTCAACATCACCCCAAAGGAAACTCAACTAAAAGTGGCAACCAAAAGGCGGGCTGAACAGGGAAACGCACGGGCCAAACGAAGAAGACATGAGGGGTGGGTTGCCGAGGCCTGTTGAGGGCTCCACACCTCACTTGGCGATGTCCAATGGCTGAATTAAAAACATCCTCCGCGAGGGCCATCCTTGGAAGTTCGAGCTACCTGGCAGGTACATGGATACAAGGGAACTAGGTTATGACCTACTAGGTCCTCCAGTAGAGAGGTTAGAATAAGGGCACCCTTTTTCCTGCAGTCTATTTCAATAAGGGAACCCTCCCCCCAAAAAAGGGTAAAAGGGCACCTAGCCGGGGGACCTAGCCTACTTACCAAGCTGGCCCAACACCCAAGCAGAAGCGCACTCTGCTGTCCTCTTCACAAGATACCAAGTATATGACCTGCATGCTAAAAACAACTTGCACAAAAACATTTACGTACATGCGCATCTTGTTTGTGCGCAAGCAGATGGACAGACTTACCCCCCCCCCCCTCCAAAAAAAAAAAAAAGAAAAACAGACAACGCCCGCCTTGGAGACTTTGGATGGCAGCCTTGGCACAGGACCTCGCAGGCAAACAATCCTATGCGCAGGCAGTTTGTTCAAAACCAAAAAAAGGGTTCAAGGGGGTCATGGCGCAATGGCAGCGCGCCCGAGGTCTCAGGGACACCCGGGAGGTTGCAGGTTCAAATTCTGTTGGCCCTTTTTGCGCGCTTGCCATTGTCAGTTCGTAGGTATCCTGAATTTGGTTGGCAACAAGCTGCAGGCGAGGCACACGGAGCGCTTTCCTCAGTTCTGGCAGTACGCTGAAGGTTGGAAAAAGGGGAGCCAGCGGGGGTCCCGTATTCAAAAAAAAAGGAAGCAAAAGACACATTCAAAGGGGATCACATTCAAAGAGGATCTTTTTTGATCCCAGCCGCCATGCTTGAGTCTCCTGAAAAAAAAGAAGGGAAAACAGTGCGCAACTTTCAAACTTCCGCAAAAACGGCCAGGGCGCTCATGTCGGATTCCATCCGCCTCGCGGCCTGTTCCGAGGTCTTGGTCGGGGACGGGGTCCGTGTGGGGCATCTGGCCGACAAGGAGCCCTTGGTGCCCGCAACGACCTCGGATTCGAAGACCCAGAGAGGCCAGAATAAGGGTACCGGTACCAACTTTTTTCTGTAGTCTCTTATTTTTTGGGGAGCCCTCCCCCCAAAAAGGTTCAAGGGCACCTAGCCGGGGGACCTGGACAAGCCTCACCAACAAACGCGGGGGTTGCCGCAGAAAGTGACCCCCGTTTTGTTTTTTATGCCTGTTGTCCGGAAAGGGTGCTGAGTCAGCATTTCACCGTTCGCAGCACGGTTTCGACCCTGTCCAAAGGAAAGTTGGCCCCAGAGGCGAACCATCTTGAAAACTGCCACTTCCAAAACTCAAAGACTGCTTGTACACGGGGAAATCGCTGTAAGCCGTCATTGGAAGCCTGGAGTGCCTCACTTGCTGTTAGCAAGGAACCACCGAGGCTTTGATTCCGAAACGCCAGGAATTTGATCGTCCAACATGGACTGTGAACTCCCAGGTGCTGCGGATGGCCGCCCGCTCAAACTGAGCAGAACCAAACAACAAACATGCCAGGAGCAGTGAAGCTTTTCCTGGCTTGAACATCCAAACCATGGTGGTTGCTGTTGTTTCTCGGTCTTGATGTTTTGGTTGTCGGGTTGCTATTGTTCTCTTTTTGTGTTTGCGCCACTTGCCGTGCCAGAATCCAAGTGCCCCCTCGGAACAACCACCATGTCCCCAACCAGAACTCCGAGCGGCTCCTGAGCCAGCGTTTCACTTTAAAAGCCACCCGAGTCCGCTCCCTCAAATATACAAGCAAAAAAACATGTCTAAAACAAAAAAAGAATCAACATCGCCGCCAAAAAATCGAAACAAAAATTTCGAGACCCAAATTCCCGAGTCCCGCGCTCCAGCCCCCTGCCCCCCCACCACCCGCCACCCACCCGCTCGCCAAAGGCGCCGCCTGCTTCACGGAGATGGGCCCCGGGCGCGGGGGGTGGCTCAGATCCCGCGGCGCCAGCGGCTTGCGGGGCACGAGGCCCGGGAAGGCGTCCTGCGCGGACGGAGCTGGGAGAATAAATCGACCTTTGCATCTCGACATAGAAATATCTAGACATATCTAGACATATATATATATATACAAATAAAAGTTGCTTTATTCGTTTACTTTTGCACTGTTTTAAAGAAAACTATAGATACATACATATATATCTATATGTATATGTATACATGTATGTATATACATGCATATGTATGTAAACATGTATCTACGTATACAGTTATCTATTTGCATATGCATACTCTGGGCCAGACTTCGACCGGTGAAAGCACGGCATATGTGCGTACATATAGATATTTATATATATATATAATGGACACGGCTGGATTTTGAGAAACCCCCATTCTCTAGATATGCCTCTACATATGAAAACTTACATGGGGTGTCCTTTTTGTTGAGGGTACCCATATGGTAGCCTTACTGGGGACCCAAAACGAAACCATGAATTATGTAGGTTCCGTATTTTGAGACAAACCCAGCATGAAGCTCAAGAAATGGGGGAAATGAACGACTTCCCTTTGCAAAAGCCATGGAAGATAGGAAACGACCAGAAGGCAAGTCCATCTCCAAAGGCAATGGAAATGATTGCCTCGTTTGCCAGGGTTCGGCCTCATGGGATACGGGACCTTCCTCTGTCACGAATATGACGGTGTCTCCAGCAGGCTGCCTGTACTTAGTCAAGGATTCCACAGAATCACACCCAGGAGGCAAAAAAACATGTTGAGCACCAGACACTGACAGTGGGATTCCCTGCTGCATGTAAGCGACATACTCACAAGTAGCCTCTGAATGTGTGGTAGGTTGAAAGGAACCCCAGCAAAAAAAAAAAAAAGGAAGAAAAAAAGAGAGAACTCGAAACACTCACTTTGGGGTCCAGTCCAAAACACGCTGGCTTCGCCTGATGTGAAGCTGAAAGGCATGCGAAGCGGGTGAAATCCAGCAGCAAAGGACCCGGTACAGCTCGCCATCCTAGTGGGAAAATCTCACCTGTGATGCCAACATGAGTCATCTCCATGACCACGTTGTCGCTGGAAAGATCTGAATGGCCACCCAAAGAAATCGGAAACAAAAGGCACTTCTCCACAAACATGCCACCCGTGTTTTCTTTCGGCGCCTTTGGTGGACATCAGCAAAAGGTGGGGATTCATTTCGAGCAAGCACTGAATGGAGTTTCCTTAAGATTCACAGCCCTTTGTTTCCAAAATGGGCCTTGCTCCGAAAGAAATCCAAGTGGTAACCTTTCACATCAAAAGCTCTGAAGGGAAGAACAGTGGAAATCCGTGTGATGCGAAAGCCAAGTGGGAAAACCTTTCCTTGCCCATTCTTCCGCTGACCTCGAAAGCGCCCTCTTGCGCTTGCGATCTTCATCTCTCGCCTCTGGCATGCGCACGCCCGCCACGGCTGCC
This sequence comes from Effrenium voratum, assembly GCA_963377175.1. Lineage (NCBI taxonomy): Eukaryota > Dinophyceae > Suessiales > Symbiodiniaceae > Effrenium > Effrenium voratum. The sequence continues at coordinate 395,572 of CAUJNA010003558.1, forward strand.
GCCAGGTCGAAGAACCTGAAAGAGATGCGACGCACCCGAAAAGCCGAGGTGTCCCTGATGCCCTAAGACGGGTCTCGACCCCAGAAAAGAAGCGGTCACTACTTGGGCGTCCCAAAATTTGGAGAAACCTGGCTACTGTGACAAATGGGAAGTTATGAAACCCTAATTTGATGGAGGGCTTGTTGCCTACCCCCCCCGTTAATCGAGTTGGACAACCGGGGGGTTATTCATCAAGCTAGACATTACTTGGATGTTTGGCCAGGCTAGCCAATTGGTTTCTATTCACAGGGGAACTTTCTGTGCGTGTAACCGAACGGTTACGTTACAACTTAACTTGGCGAATCGAACACCCAAGTACCCATTTGGGGGCCAAAAGGAGAGCCAACCTCCCCCAACTCCAACCAACAAAACACTCCAGTTTTTTTTTCTTGTGGGTCGGGGAATTCTTACTGCCCCCCCCCCCCCCGCGCCCCCCAAGAAAATCAACCCTTTTCTGGGTCGACCGGCCTGGTCGGAGTCGCGGAGGGCTTGCGCCTCACCGCCGCAGCCCCAGAGCCCGCCGGAGGCTTTCCCATGGGCAAGGTGCGAGGGGGTGGCAGTGAACCACTTCGGCTGATGAGCACGGCGCACAAGGCGCTGTGCGCGTGTGATTTTGTTGTTGCTTTGTGTTTGCCGCCTGTTTGTTTGTTGTTGTCGTTGTTGCTTTTGCTCTTTTTTGGGGGAGGAGGGAAGACCTGAGGATGGCTTTGGCGGGCGTTGCGCGCTTGCCTTTCGGCCACTTCGTTTTGGATGCACTTGTGAAACTGCGAAGCCGCGGATTGCGAGGAGCTTCCTGACACCTGACATGGGCCATAGCCTTGGATCAGATTCAGCTGATGTTCAAGCGGACCAAAACTGGTGGTGGATCCCACTTCTCATAGGACTGGAAAAACCCATCGCTTCTTGCACAAAGTTCAGCCATTGCCCCGGAGGCCCACTGTTGAACCAAGCAGCCATGCGCCCTTTACGCACAAAAATAGGCCTCTCCGCAGATGCGCTTTGGGTGCTCCCCTGGCCTGGGCACGAACTCGGCGCTGTAGGAGTTCCTGAGAAGACTTCCGGCAGAGACCCTCCCCCCCGCCTCTCCCCCCCCCCCGGCGCGCTGTGGGGTTTCAGCAAAAGGCCGGGGAACCCAAAAAACGAAGCCCCCCGCACGGTCGCCCTTTCATTCGGCGTACAAGTGACCTTTAGTCCGCAACCCAACTCCTCGGAGAAAACGACCACCGAACTCGGACGCATACTTTTGGCTGCTGGTGCGACAGGTAGGGAATGTGGTTGAAGGAACCCAGGCTTCCCCCTTGAAGAAAACCAGCAGTTGGATGTTGTTCTTGGCGCCATTCCATGTCTCATTCCCTGCCTATCGCACCGATCGCAAGTTTGGGTTGCCAGACCTTTTCATGGAGCTCGACACGCGTCTAAGGCAAAGGCTGTCCTCTCACCTGCAGACATTCACTGGCCATCAGTGTGTGAATACATATATATATATGTATAAAGGTCCCTATCACATATGTGTGTGTGTGTGTGTGTGTTTGCGCATACTCGGTTACTCCTCCCCTCAAATGTATGTTCACTTTATGCAGGAGTTCACCTTCCCAGCACTTTTTATGCCAAGCGCCGAGACGAAATCAGGAAGCCCCAAGTTCCCCCATGTGTCATTGCAAACGGCAGCTGGGCGTGGGGGGAGGGGGGCCCGGCATTCATGGGGTTGCTAAAATCAGGAGCCCTGTTTTTGGTGCCCCCCTGCAAGCAGGAAGAAACAAACAAACAAACATCCAGGCCATCCACCCAAAAAGAAGCAGCTCCCCGTAACTAAAACCATTGGCCTTACCAGAACCACCTTTCAGACCAGGTGGGAGGGCTGGGCAGCAGCGTCCCAAACACTCTAGTGGTTCAAAGGCACACCCGTCAACAACCACTTTAAGCGACCCGGCCACCCACTAAAATTGGCCAGGGGGTGTCTTGCTCAGAGCTCCAACATTGTTTAGGGTCTACCTTGTGGTGTCCCTTTAAAACCAACCACAACAGGTGTAGCAACTTGTAGTATAATATCGATTCGGTACTCACCATCTTGCCTGTATCTAAGGGGTATGGAAGCAGCATCTCGTTAAAATTTGCCCTTCTTCCACCCGATGGCTTTTCAACATGTGGTTTAATGGTTCCTCAGCACCCCAACGCACTTGGGGATATGTTTTAGCTACCGCTTTTTTAGATTGGATCCAAGTTGGTCGTTGTCGATACAAGAATTGATAACATCAAGGATCGATTGGTCGAAAGGCAAGGCAAACAGGTTTAACTGGCTCCACTTGGTACCGTTTTGGGATGGTTGAAAGGGAAACCAAACACAAACTGGCTCCATTTTTGAAACTTCGGAAATCCACAAAGCTTCAGCCAACCAGCAGTTCAGTCCAAATATCCGTGAAACCCGCAATTTCTTGGAGCCCACCATTTTGAGAACCCCTCCCCAGCCAATGCGCCTTGGCCTGTCCAAGCCCCAGCCGTCCATGCCCGCCATGGCCCCAAGTAAACACCTTAGGGCGGTGAACAGGGCATACCTATATGTATATATATATATGATACCTGTGCCCTCCAACAGAATATGCATATATATATATATATATGAGTGTGTAATTGCTGTCTCGTGTATGTATCTGAAAATATATGCTTACGAGTATTGTCATTTAGTTCGTTAGCTCTTTAGTAATTTGTGGATTTATCCACTTGTATGTACATAATGTGTACATACCTCTATATATATATATTCACAGATATGGTCCCAAAAAACTACAAACACACAAGCAAACAACTTTACGCATATGTATGTGTTATACACATACAGGTTTGTATGCGCATATGTGGCATGTGTCAAAGAAGCCGGGATTCCCAACATAGGCGGGCCCTTTCTTACCCCTAGGAAGGCTTTGACCCTGCAAAGTGGATTTCAATCGGTGGGTGCGTCCCTGGATTTCCCTTGCGCGGGTCGGATCGATGTACGGCTGGCTTCCACCGAAAGGATCGATGTCCACTTTCGGAGGGTCCCTTTCACCTCCGAAATGGCCGCCACAAACTCTGGTGTAATTCTCGCGGCCGAGATCTTTCCCAAAGCCGTCAGCGAAAAACCTCTTGGCAACTTTCAAGGGCACCAGCTGACGCTGGAGACGCGTGTGAGGCTTCATGCCTGCACTCCTTCCACTTGGCGCTTGCCTTGTTGATACCTCTGTTGATGGGGCTCGCGCAGATGGAGGTTCGGGGGATGGAGGTCAATGTCGCCCTTCGCTTTTTGCAGCCAATGGGAAAGTTGGAGCTGCGCCAGGCGACTCAAGGCAGCATGGACTCGAGGTGGGTTCAAGGCAATGAACCCGGAAACACCCATCAGAATGTGATCCCTGTTCCTTGTTGCACGGCTTGCCCAAGAGGTTCCTTTGCTTGATCATCCCAAGTAGGACTTTAACCAAGGGGTGGCTCATGTGTTTCAATGAGGCCAGTCCTGGCTTGTTTGCTGCCTTAGTGGGGGACGCCGCTTACGAACTACAAAAAAAGGGTACAGGAAACGAGATGGCAGAATCCACCCATGTTCATTGAACTGCCTTCCTTTGCCCAACAGAAAAGGCATTGTGCCATCTTCTTTTTAAACAAAACAACAAAACAGAGTGCGGCCAAGACAAAACTGCGGCCGGTGTCTGCACCGGCTGGGGCCGGGACCTGCCCTGAAGTGGAAAGGGCCACGGAATGCTTGGTGCCTGCGGCCACCTGCATCAAGCCACCAACAAGGGGCTTTTTGGCACTGGTGCTTTTCCACCTCGCACAGAACTAATGCACGGCCCACGTTTTTCTTCTCATCAAGGCTTGCTGCAAACGGGAAACAACAGAAACCGCACACTCAGGCCATTGCACAAAGCACCCAACCAAGAACTACGCTTGCGCGAGATGCGTGGAGCAAAACGCTGAGCAGTGCCGTAAGCCCATGCCCACTAGTGGACTATATGGCATTACATGGGATTTACCGGAACCCTGGCTAAACCAAGTAAAACCACCACGTTTTGACACCTTTCCAGCCTGGCACACGGCGGTATTGCGCCTTGCACAGGGCCAGTCAAAATGGGAAACACTGTGCATGGTCACCCTTCATACGTGAGAGCTGGTCTGGGGAGAAAGTGGCACCAATCCGGGCTGTTCCCAGACTCTCTGCTGAGTACATGGCACTGTAGCTAAAACCAACAACTGCAAGCATTCGTGAGGATGGACGAAATCGTCCACCTGGGATGCACATCTGAGGATGGGGCAAATGCGTCAACTGGATTTCGGGATTTCGTCCAGCAGCAGTATGAGACAATTATGCGGAATATTTGTAACATTTGGGCACGTCTTTTTCTTTTGAGGTTTCCCTTTGTTCGCCTGTTTAAAAGGAAATCCAGACGGAAACTGGGTCCCCTATTTTGAGACATACCCATTTGGCCATGGGTCAAAATCCCGTACCCCCAGTGAACATCCCAATCCCCACTAAACTAGGTCCTAAAATGGGTGGTGCACCTACCCCAAAATGGGATCCCAAAACGGTTTTGACAACCACAGCCATTTCGTGACCAGAAAATCCGGAAAAAGCCCAGCACGTGCCTCTGCGCTTCCGCATCCTCAAGGCACGGCCACGGCCCATGAAAGGCGATTGACCCCAGGGCAGACTCAAAAAACCAGGAGGTAGGAGGTGGAGTCCCCAAGGGAATCCACGACAACCCAGTGAAGCCAACCTCCCCTGAATTTCAGTCCCAGCCCAGAAACCCCGCCCAGACCTCGTAGCTCTGGCAATTTGGTGTCCAACCTCGCTGAGGCCTGGGCGTCGTCCGGAAACCAAACCTCCGTGGGGGTGAGGCAATCCGCCCAGGAGCCAATGCCCAGGGCACCATAGCTGCCTCAGGCTGGCAACTTACAACGCAACAGCAACCCCTCTTGCCGACTGGAGTAGCTGTGAGGCCTCAAACCCAACGCAGTGTGAACGGCACCCAAACTCACAAAGGTCAACCTATGGTTGGCCCCTGGTCCCTTTTGGGCACCTCTTTCGTCTTTTGCCAAAGAGCTTGTTAGGAGCTTTGCGACTACAATTTTCTTACGCAACTTCGATCGGTAGCTCCTTTAGCTCCTTTACAAGCAAATTTGGATACCCTTGGCTCCCTAACTGCTATATTGTTGGGAACCCGACGAGTCTTTCCTCCTTTGGTTCTCCTCCCGCCCCTCCCCATACGTGGGGCGCTTCTCAGAACTAGGGATCCCATGTGATTTCTTGTTTGCTTCCTTTCAACCCATCCAACCAAAGAAAAGGATACCCTATTTGCAGAAGGGTGCCAAAAACGCCAACCGCTGCGCCCGCCCCGCCCCGCCCGCCCGCGCCAGCCGCTTGCGCGCGCGCCCCCCCCCCCCCTCCCCCCCGGGCCCTTTTTCTCGGCCGTCCGCGCCATCGCCCGCGAAGCTCTGGAAGCGCCGGAGCAGCTCCTGGCGCCCCAGGGCGCGGAGCCGCGCCTTGTTGGCCAGAAGCAGACCCAGCGCCCCCGGCGCCGCCTAGCTCCGAGCTCGGAGCTTGCCGTGTCGGAGGCGGTTTTCTTCCTGTGGGACTTGGCAAGGGGCGCTCCAAGAAAGAAGGGCGGGCACCAAAAGCCAAGGATACTTCGAAGACGCAAGTTTTGTTCAACGCCACTGGCATGCCGTTGCCAATAATGCAAGAGATAACTGAATCTTTGAACCTGGCATTCAACCGAGTTGCTCTCCCCCCCCCCCTCGCGCAAAAAAAAAAAACTAATAGAAATAGGCCACACCAAAGACCAGCCATGTCAAGGGGCCTACACGCATCATGCTACCAACATTCAAAATGACCTGATTGTCAGGGGACATGGAGGGCTTTGCGAATTTAACCCACACAAAGTGTTCAACTTTTTTGCAGAGGGGTCAAGCGCAACCAAACAAGAGCCCAAAATGGTGGTTGGGATTCAGAAATTTCATGTCCACCAACCAGTGGCAATTGTGAAGTCTTCGTTCCAGCACATCATAGCATGCCAAAAAAGGTCAGAAGACCGAAACCAAGATCCAATCCAATGGCAATCAAGAGCTGCAAGCCGGGCTTCCTGTGAGCCCCGCCTCCGCTGGGCGGCTCTTCTTCCACTCCGCGCGCGCCCGCGCGAGGTCGCGGCGCAACAGCAGCTGTAGCGTGGGCCACGGCGCCTCGACAAAGGCGCGCGCTGCGAAGCCGCCAGCTTCGGCTTCATTCCTCCCAATTCCAAGCTTAGAACAAGGCTTGCCCTAGTCACCAAACCTCCAAACCTCCAAACCTCCAAACCTCCAAACCTCCAAACCTCCAAGCCTCCCATCCACCACTCCCCCCCCACGTCCAGCTCCCCGCCCCCCCCCCTCCACCCCCAGGCCCCGGGCGCGCACCGAGAAGTGGCCCTCGTCCAGCGGGCTGCTGCGGCACCCCGGGCCCCGGTCCTCCCGGAGCGGGTGGAAGCCCAGGACCTCCACCTCCTCGGTTTCCCCGACACCGACACCGGCCAGGGCCCAAACTGGGTGGGTTTTGAGGCTGCAAAATTTTTGGGGGTTCAAGAACCCCGCCGCTAAAAAAATATATGAAAGTTGGATCGACTCCGAGGCACGAGGCAAATATGTATTGAAGAGGTAAGTGACCAAATGTATTGTAAGCAGTGTTTGGTTCCGATAGGAACAAGCATAAACTGCACCACAGTCACCAAAGCGGGCTTTTTCTCTATTGGCTAGAGATGCAAAAGCTACCAGGTTCTGAGCCAGGTGTCTGGGTGTGGGTGGTTTTGCATCTCCTGTTTCAGTTAGGAGTAGTTAGGGCAAAACATGCAAGCTTCTACCACAACCAATGTTTTCCGCAGCTCTGCTGGCCTGCTCATATGCGCATCTTTTATCTAGAAACATGCTTCGTTTGAAGATGCCTGCACTTCTTGTGCATAGGGCCAGTCCGGCATCACCGTGCTTAAGCCGCAATATCTCATGGAGCTGTCACAGCTGCGCAGCTGCTGGGACAATACACTGGCAGTGGACTTGCTCCGACACAGCCACAAGAAACAGGACACTGCCCAGCCAGAGGCCGAAACAACCTTGAGTGGCCTTCACACCAGCGTGTGCGTGTCAACATCTCAAATTCGAAGTTTGGGTTCTTCAGCGCAGAACAGCCCGTGGACTTCATGGTGTTGGACATGTTTAGCAGAGACTCATAGGCCGGTGACTTTCTGACATCAACGCTGTAAAAGTAAGACATCGCATCTGGGTAGATGTTCCAAAAGAGTGTCCACTCCTCTTCTACGATTCGATCTTCGCAAGTTGATGCCGCCAACTGAGCAGTGGCCTCTTGTAGGCATTGTGGGATACACCCCTGCGATATCACCTTATGCCAAGCCGAGGCATAAGGATCATTGCATCCACAAGTGGCACCACACACCATTCGCAGCAGTCGCGCATCGGGGAGAGAACAAAGAGACTGTAAGTCAGCACAGCCCGGCACATCAACATCCAATACGCCCAGGCTGACAGCTGCATTGCGAAATATCAGCTCTAACAAAGGCTGAATGAGAGGATCTCCATACACAGGGCCACTCGGCTGCAAAGCCTCTGTTTCGATGCACAGACCCCATTGTGTCACTTCTGTTGTCATGTCCCATTTGAGGTTCTGACCGAAGGCGTCAGCGTTGGGCGCGAAGTAGAGGAGGTAAGGATACGGCTCTTCAGTTCCTGTGTTGAATGTGTGCCGGTCAACCGCCAGTTCGGTGAGGGTGAGATTCGAAGCGTCAAAGTCGCTTTTGGTCACAAGTGCAATAGCTTGCTGGGTCTCTGAATTGAATCCTACCACGAAGGTTTGATTGCCGCCACAGAGTTCAGTTTTCACTGCGATCATCGATTCAGCTAGAGGTTGCAAGAAGAGAAAGTAGGGTATGAGCAGTGTGCCGATCAGCAGAATCAGCAAGCCAAGACTCTCAAGCTGGCTTCGCTGTCGGCCGTACTTGATCTTGACAGGCTTCAAGTTCTGCACCGCCACTTGAATCGAGATTGGAGTGAAGCCAGCAAACAAAAACCTTAGATTCATTGGGTCCCCCACAAAAAGCAAACGCAAATAATCAATAAGCACATGGGAATTCCCTCGAGCAAAATACCCCCAAAAAGAAGTGCTCGCAAATCCATGAAACTCATCTATGTCCAGGATTGCATTCAGTGCCACACAATTCAGCATCAAATCAGTGATGGATGTGGTACCAGCAAGCCACCGAATTCCTGCGCCAAGAAGAAGCGTGGCTATGGCGGCGCGTGCCAAATACGTGAATAACAGCGCCTTGAAGCGAACTTTGCAGATGCTGCACAAGGTATTGTCGCGGAAGATCGACTGGTCAGAGCGGGGAATCTGCCACACCGCCTCCAAACCCAGCCAAATGCTGCGGTACTCCTTGTAGACACAAAGGCTCCAAAAGAGGATACCTGGAGGTTCCCAAATGTTCACACATCTACAATCTACAACGTATGAGCTACAAATGTTTTTGTGTCTTTCCAAATTCTGTTGGGCTTCAAGAAAATGTGAACAAAACCGCCGAGGTACACAGCATACAGAGCAATAATCCGGGCTGAAAAAATGGGACCTCAAACTCAGCCTCCTGCAATCCCAAGAAGCTGTTTATCTGCTCCACCAGGCTGGCTTGCGTGGTGGACAGAATCAACGCCCCATCCACCGCACAAACGCGCGACACCAAGCTCCTCCCAGCCAGATCCAGATATTGATAGTTGTGGGCCATGCTGGTGCGCCATCGCTTCGCATAGTTGATTTGACGCCAAAAGGGGACGCCCATGAAATCTTCCGTCGAAATGATGACTGTAAATGCTGCCTGCATGCACAAATTCAGTAGCAACAGCAGAATCGAGAAGGTCACATCCCACCAACCAGCAGGAGCCAAACCAATTACAAAAGGAAAAGTCCATGCGCTCGCTCCAAAATGATGTTGGCCTTCCTGCCCTGACAGGTGATCAGCTTGCGTCGCCTGTCTCGAAATGACATCTTCGGCTTCTGGCTCTACACCCCGGAGATCTAGTTGCACCTTCTCATCCTCCACCTTCATCTCCACCTTCATCTCCACCCTTTCGTCAACATTGTCATCCTCGCCAAGAGGCAAACGCATTCCACATCATTCGTGTGTGCTGATGGTACATTTTTTGGGGCTGTTTCAAAGTGGAACAAAGGACAAACACCAACTTTCAGGGCCCATTTTGAGACGCCCATTTGCCTCCAGCCCGCGCGTCTCGAGTCTGCGGAGACGAGCTTCCAGCCTCCGAAGGTTCAACTGCAGCTCTTCGCGCAGGTCGAGGATGTCTCTTTTGAGATCCAACGGTTCCAGTGGAGCTGAAGGGATCGGCATGGCTCTCGGATTGGTTACTGTCCCAGGTCTTGTTTTGCCAACTGGGAGGCAAGGCTGGTTACCAAGGGGACGAAGGGAACACATTCCGGCTTGCAAGGGACCCTGCCAAAACTAAAAAGAACATGGCTGGTTACCTACTTTTCCTGGTAACTCGGATCGACTGGGTGTTACACTTGTTGAAGAAACAACCGGTATTTTGAAATGCGTCACTTGCCCATATCTTCGCTGTGTCACTCCAAGGATCTGAGCCGCTCAATCTGGTCACAACAGAGAATCTTAACGTACGCATATGTATATGCATATGTTTGCATATACGTATTCACGTATGTGTACATATGAATATATATATATATACATACCAGTAAATATACATACATATGCATATATTCTTAGAATTTCATATATATCTGCATATATCTATACATATGTGCACGCAACCACTCCCTCACTCCAGCTTTTTGCGGATCGCTCATTCGCAATGCTTTGGGCCAGGCACCAACTGCGAACTTTAGCGTGTCCAATCGGACCCCCCGAGTAACAAGCTAACATCTGGTTTGTCTTCTTACCTCTTCCCCAATGCGTGTCTTGGGACTTCATGTTATGCTAAGCAGAACCCCATCCCTTCCGGATTCTTTTCATTCCCGGAAGTACCTGTCATCTATTGGGTCTGGAATCATGTTTCTATCTTTCTCATTCTCTTTTTGTATCTGTTTCACTTGGTCTCTTTTCTATCTTACTTTACTTCTGCTTTTTATAGTCTTCCTTTGGCCCGGCAATGCAAGCTGCTGCTCATGAGTTCCATGTCTCCAAAAATGAGTTCTTACGCACCGCTACTCCGCGCCGGAAATCTTTGGGAGCCGTCGCACGAGCCGGGTCACCCCCAACTAACATGGAACCTGACAGGGGTCCCAAATGGTCGTCACAGGATTCAGCCGCTTGCTTGATGCTTCCGCTCGGTATGGGGCGCACGTCGCAAATGGGTAAAAACTTGAACCTGGGGTGTGCCAAGCTGCAAATCAACATGTGCGTCATGCGTCTGTGTGTGGGGGGGTAGTTTTGCATCTTCAGTTTGAGTTGGACAGTTTTAGGAGCAGCCAGGACACAACACGCAAGCTGCTGCCACAACCATAAACTTGCACATCAAGAGGGCGCCCCGCAGCTCTGCTAAAGTGGGTATGCTTGTATGGACACAGAAACATGCTTCATTCGAAGATGCATGCACTTCTTGTGCGTAGGGCCAGTCCGGCATCACCATGCTTAAGCCACAATATCTCATGGAGCTGTCACAGCTGCGCAGCTGCTGGGACAATACACTGGCGTGGACTTGCCCCGACACAGCCACAAGACACAGGACACTGCCCAGCCAGAGGCCGAAACAACCTTGAGTGGCCTTCACACCAGCGTGTGCGTGTCAACATCTCAAATTCAAAGTTTGGGTTCTTCAGCGCAGAACAGCCCGTGGACTTCATGGTGTTGGACATGCTTAGCAGAGACTCATAGGCCGGTGACGTTCTGACATCAACGCTGTAAAAGTAAGACATCGCATCTGGGTAGATGTTCCAAAAGAGTTTCCACTCCTCTTCTACGATTCGATCTTCGCAAGTTGATGCCGCCAACTCAGGTGGCCTCTTGCAGGCATTGTGGGATACACCCTTGCGATGTCACCATATGCCAGGGCCAAGCCGAGGCATAAGGATCATTGCGTCCACAAGTGGCACCACAAACCATTCGCAGTAGTCGCGCATCGGGGAGAGAACAAAGAGACTGTAAGTCAGCACAGCCGAGCGCATCAACATCCGATATACCCAGGCTGACAGCTGCATTGCGAAATATCGGCTTTAACAAAGGCTGAATGAGAGGATCCCCATACACAGGGAAGCCTCTGCTTCGATGCACAGACCCCATTGTGTCACTTCTGTTGCCATGTCCCATTTGAGGTTCTGACCGAAGGCGTCACGACTCTTCAGTTCCTGTGTTGAATGTGTGCCGGTCAACCGCCAGTTCGGTGAGGGTGAGATTCGAAGCGTCAAAGCCGCTTTTGGTCACAAGTGCAATAGCTTGCTGGGTCTCTGAATTGAGTCTCTCCAAGGATCTTGAGCCGCTCAACCTGGTCAACGCCTGGAAATTGTTTAGGGTTGGACCTTGCATCCTGAACCCTTGCGTCTGTGGACAATCCTTGGACCCTTGCCCTGGACCCTTGCCACAGATACACAGTAAACTCCAGCCAGTTGAACCCTTCGACTGCTGAGCCTTGCTGAACGTTAGACTTTTTGGACGCTGTGTCTGCGGGCCAATGAGCCTTTGATTTCGGCTCCTTGAACCCTTGTATCCATTTCTTTGCTAGAGCCTTGCCCAATGAGCAACTGCAAGCTTTCCAAGCAGCTGCACGGCTCCAAGGCCCGTGACTGGAAGATTGCAGAAACACAGTTAGTAAACTCGTTTAGAACTCTGCCCCAACCCGGGATGTTGGAAAAGGGGGACTCTTGTGTAAGAAAGAAAGACAGACAGACAGACAGACAGATAGAAAGGTAGTAGAGAATTTGATAAACAACTTGCTAGGTAGATAGATAGATTGATTAAATAGATAGACAGATAAATAGATAGATAAATAGATAGGTACGTAGATAGATAGATTGGCTAGATAGATTAGCTAGATAGATAGATAGATAGATAGACAGATACACTAGATAGAGAAATAGATACAATAGATAGACAGACAGACAGACAGACAAACAGACAGACATAGATGGATGGATAGATAGCTGGATAGATAGATGGATAGATAGAGAGAAGCAGCGCAAAAAAAAACTGCTAGCCAATAGACCCTTCAAACCCTTGGGCTCGTCAGGACACGGGGTCGGGATGTCGGGGGTGTTGGGATGTCGGCTCCAACCCTAACCAGTCCTGGCCAACAGAAAATCTTAATGTACGCATATGCAAATGTATTTATATATATACGAATGTGTACATATCTATATATATATATATTCATATATAGGTGTGTAGACCTCTATGCATATGTGCATGTAACCGTTTCCTGGCTCCAGCATTTGTGGCTTTTTGCAGGTCAGGCGGGCGCACGCGAACTTGAATGTCTCCAGTCGGCCCCGGAGTAAAAAGCGAACATCTGGTGTGTCTTCTTACCTCGTCCCCAATGCATGTCTTAGGACTTCATGTTATGCCAAGCATAACCCCTATCCCTTCCAGATTCTTTTCATTCCCGGAAGTACCAGTCATCTATTGGATCTAGAATAATGTTCCAATCTGTATCATTCTCTTTCACTTTTTATCTTTTCTATCTCACCTGAGTTCTTCTTTTAACTGTAAACGCTGCGCGTTGCCCACAAGGCGACGCGTGGGACCAGGAGTGAGCCATGGAGCCAAGAGTCAGCGCAGCACTGGGCCTAAAGCTAGTTTCAGACACGCTGGTTGGGGCGGGCCTGCGCCTGCCTGGGCTGGGGCACGCAAGAGAGGCCGGACTAGGCTGCTGCGAAAAGATAGCGTGGGGGCAGCGTGCGCAAGACACATTTCTGCAGCCATCAGGCTGGAAATCATGTCCGCCGACATTGTTCGGCGTGTCGGATACTTACTAGAGAATAGAGAATTAACCCCCCCCCTCCTTACCCCCCCCCCCCCCGACGTCAAATACATAGGTTTTTTTGGGGGGGGGGGGGGGGTCCCCCACGTACCGCGCGGCAATTTGATGGCGTTCCACTAAACGTAGTCTTCGGGAAGCCGGTGTCGCAAAACAGGGGTCCCAGGCTCGATTCCCCCTGCCAGCTTTTTTGCTGGCTTGGGCTTCCTGCATCCTTTTGCCAAAAACAGTGTTTTGGACGTCCTCTTTGCGAAAACACTGGAAAAACCGTGATTTTTGCGGGAAATACTGGGGAGCAAAGGGGAAGTGCAAGGATACATACATAATACATACATACATACATACATACATACATACATACATGCACACATACATTACATACATACATACATACATACATACATACATGCATGCGTGCGTGCGTGCATGCATGCATGCATGCATACATTACATTACATTACATTACATTATTGCATTACATTACATTACATTACATTACATTACATTACATTACATTACATTACATTACATTACATACATACATGCATACATACATACATACATAATTACATTACATTACATTACATTACATTACATTAAATTACATTACATACATACACACATTACATACATACATACATACATACATACATACATACATACATACATACATACATACATACATACATACATTACATACATACATACATACATACATACATACATACATACATACATACTACATACATACATATACATACATACATACATACATACATACATAACATACATACATACATACATACATACATACATACATACATACATACATACATACATACATACATACATACATACATTACATACATTACATACATACATACATACATACATACATACATACATACATACATACATACATACATACATACATACATACATACATACATTCATACATACATACATACATACATACATACATTACATACATACATACATACATACATACATTACATTACATTACATTACATTACATTACATTACATTACATTACATTACATTACATTACATTACATTACATTACATTACATTACATTACATTACATTACATTACATTACATTACATTACATTACATACATACATACATACATACATACATTACATACATACATTACATACATACATACATACATACATACATACATACATACATACATACATACAACATACATACATACATACATACATACATACATACATATACATACATACATACATACATACATACATACATACATACATACATTACATACATACATACATACATACATACATACATACATACATACATACATACATACATTACATTACATTACATTACATTACATACATACATACATACATACATACATTACATACATTACATTACATTACATTACATACATACATACATACATACATACATACATTACATTACATTACATTACATTACATTACATTACATACATACATACATACATACATACATTACATACATTACATTACATTACATTACATTACATACATACATTACATACATACATTACATTACATTACATTACATTACCTTACATTACCTTACGTTACATTACATACATACATACATTTCATTACATTACATTACATTACATTACATTACATTACATTACATTACATTACATTACATTACATACATACATACATACCTACCTACATACATACATACATACATACCTACATACATTACATGCATTACATACAACACATACATTACTTACATACATACATACATGCATACATACATACATACATACATACATACATGCATTAATTACATACATACATACATGCATGCATACATTACATACATACATACATACATACATACATACATACATACATGCATGCATGCATGCATGCATGCATACATACATACATACATACATACATACATACATTACATACATACATACATACATACCTACATACATTACATACTTACATACATACATACATACATACATACATACCTACATACATTACATACATACATACATACATACATTACATAAATACATGCATACATACATACATACGAGACAGGGAGATTGGGGAGACAGAGGCTTGGGGGGATGGGGAGGATGGGGAGCAGAGCCAGGGAGAGAGGACGACAGAACACACAAGGGAGACAAGGGAGAGAGGAAGAAGGAGAAAAGGAGCGGACTGAGCCGGAGGCTCTAAAGTTTCTATCTTTCTCATTCTCTTTTTGTGTCTCTTTTCTATCTTACTTTACTTCTGCTTTTTATAGTCTTCCTTTGGCCCGGCAATGCAAGTTGCTGTTCATGCGCGCAATGTGTCCAAACTGAGTTCTTACGCGATGCTACTCCACGCTGGATCTCTTTGGGAGCCACCGCACGAGGCGGGGTTCACCCAAATAATACCATCCCACCAATTAACATGGAACCTGACAGGGATCCCTTTGAAAGGCAAATGGTCGTCCCAGGGTTGAGCGGCTTGCTTGATGCTTTCGTTCGGTATGGGCTGCAAATCACAAGTGGGTAGAAACTCTAACATGGAACTCACAAGCTGTACATCAACATGTTTGCATGTGTCTGTGTGTGTGTGTGTGGGTAGTTGTGCATCTTCAGTTTGAGTTGGACAGTTTTAGGAGCAGCCAGGACACAACACGCAAGCTGCTTCCACAACCATAAACTTGCACATCAAGAGGGTGCTGCGCAGCTCTGCCAAAGTGGGTCTGCTTGTATGGACACCCTTTTTGCGGCAACCCCTTGGATCTGGAAACATGCTTCATTCGAAGATGCATGCACTTCTTGTGCATAGGGCCAGTCCGGCGTCACCATGCTCAAGCCACAATATCTCATGGAGATGTCACAGCTGCGCAGCTGATGGGACAATACACTGGCAGTGGACTTGCCCCGACACAGCCACAAGACACAGGGCACTGCCCAGCCAGAGGCCGAAACAACTTTGGGTGGCCTTCACACCAGCGCGCGCGTGTCATAATTTCAATTTCAAAGGTTGGGTTCGTCAATGCAGAACAGCCCGTGGACTTCATGGTGTTGGACAGGTTTTGCAGAGACTCATAGATTGCCGACGTTCTGACATCAATGCTGAAAAAGGAAGACATTGCATCCGGATAGATGTTCCAAGCCAGTTCCCACTCCTCTTCTACGATTCGATCTTCGCAAGTTGATGCTGCCAACTGAGCAGTGGCCTCTTGTAGGCATTGTGGGATACACCCCTGCGATGGCACTTTATGCCAAGCCGAGGCATAAGGATCATTGCATCCACAAGTGGCACCACAAACCATTCGCAGCAGCCGCGCATCAGGGAGAGAACAAAGAGACTGTAAGTCAGCACAGCCCGGCACATCAACATCCAATACGCCCAGGTTGACAGCTGCATTGCGAAATATCAGCTCTATCAAAGGCTGAATGAGAGGATCTCCATACACAGGGCCACTCGGCTGCAAAACCTCTGTTTCGATGCACAGACCCCATTGTGTCACTTCTGTATCCATGTCCCATTTGAGATACCGGTTGAAGGCGCCAGCGCTGGGAGAGAAGAAGAGGAGGTATGGATACGGCTCTTCAGATCCTGTGTTGAATGTGTGCCGGTCAACCGCCAGTTCGGTGACGGTGAGATTCGAAGCGTCAAAGCCGCTTTTGGTCACAAGTGCAACAGTTTGCTGGGTCTCTGAATTGAGTCCCACCACGAAGGTTTGATTGCCACCACAGAGTTCGGTCTTCACTGTAATCATCGATTCAGCTAGCGGTTGCAATAAGAGAAAGTAGGGTATGAGCAGTGTGCCGATCAGAAGAATCAGCAAGCCAAGACTCTCAAGCTGGCTTCGCTGTCGGCCGTACTTGATCTTGACAGGCTTCAAGTTCTGCACCGCCACTTGAATCGAGATTGGAGTGAAGCCAGCAAACAAAAACCTTAGATTCATTGGGTCCCCTAATCAATAAGCACATGACATCACATGACATGGGAATTCCCTCGAGCAAAATAACCCCAAAAAGAAGTGCTCGCAAATCCATGAAACTCATCTATGTCCAGGATTGCATTCAGTGCCACACAATTCAGCATCAAATCAGTGATGGATGTGGTACCGGCAAGCCACCGAATTCCTGCGCCAAGAAGAAGCGTGGCTATGGCGGCGCGTGCCAAATACGTGAATAACAGCGCCTTGAAGCGAACTTTGCAGATGCTGCACAAGGTATTGTCGCGGAAGATCGACTGGTCAGAGCGGGGAATCTGCCACACCGCCTCCAAACCCAGCCAAATGTTGCGGTACTCCTTGTAGACACAAAGGCTCCAAAAGAGGATACCTGGAGATTGCAAAGTTGTCACACATCTACAAAGTATGCGCTACAAATGTAATACGTCATTCCAAATTCAAGAAAATGTGAACAAAACCGCCGAGGTACACAGCATACAGAGCAATAATCCGGGCTGGAAAAATGGGACCTCAAACTCGGCCTCCTGCAATCCCAAGAAGCTGTTTATCTGCTCCACCAGGCTGGCTTGGGTGGTGGACAGAATCAACGCCCCATCCACCGCACAAACGCGCGACACCAAGCTCCTCCCAGCCAGATCCAGATATTGATAGTCATGGGCCATACTGATGCGCCATCGCTTCGCATAGTTGATTTGACGCCAAAAGGGGATGCCCATGAAATCTTCCGTCGAAATGATGACTGTGAATGCTGCCTGCATACACAAATTCAGTAGCAACAGCAGAATCGAGAAGGTCACATCCCACCGACCAGCAGGAACCAAACCAATGACGAAAGGAAAAGTCCACGCGCTCGCTCCAAAATGATGTCGGCCTTCCTGCCCTGACAGGTGATCAGCTTGCTGCGTTGCCTGTCTCGAAATAACATCTTCGGCTTCTAGTTGCACCTTCTCATCCTCCGCCTTCATCTCCACCTTCATCTCCACCCTTTCCTCACCATTGTCATCCTCGCCAAGAGGCAAACGCATTCCACATCATTCGTGTGTGCTGATGGTACATTTTTTGGGGCTGTTTCAAAGTGGAACAAAGGACAAACACCAACTTTCAGGGCCCATTTTGAGACGCCCATTTGCCTCCAGCCCGCGCGTCTCGAGTCTGCGGAGACGAGCTTCCAGCCTCCGAAGGCTCGACTGCAGCTCTTCGCGCAGGTCGAGGATGTCTCTTTTGAGATCCAAGGGTTCCAGTGGAGCTGAAGGGATCGGCATGGCTCTCGGATTGGCTGTTCCAGGTCTTGGTTTGCCAAGGACACCAAGGAAGCAAAGCTGGTTACCAAAAAGACCAAGGGAATACCTGACGCACCCAAAAGGAACATGGCTGGTTGCCTACTAACAGGGATCCACTGGGTGTTACGGGAAAAAAAAGAGAGAACAAGCGGTATGCTCAAAAAGTACCACTGATGTCTTCGCAGAGTCTGTCTCCAAAGGTCTGTGGCACTCAACCTGATCATTAGAGAATCTTGACGTATGCATATACATGTGCATATAGATGTTATCATGTATTGTCGATGGGATCGCTCATCCAAGCCTTTTTGCGAGGGGCGGGCGCGTCAGGCGTGAATATTAATGCGTCCAATGTCCAAAAGGACCCGAAATGGTGAGACATGGAGTGTTTGTGGGGATTCATGGCCACCTTGTTAGGTGGCTCCCTATCAAATGCATAACCGCTCGATTCGGACATGCAGCACAACTGAACTAAGTTTACCTTCGGGTGCTAAAAACACGGAACCCTGCTACCCGCTGCAGGGATTAACAAAAAGAATAAGGCGCTGGTTGGTTCGACGGCTGGTTCCTGCTTTTCGCTTTCAACACCAGCCTGTGGGCCAAAAGTCGACTTAAAACCCACCTTGAACTGCCAAAAAATCTCAGCCGAAGAATAATTCCCCATCTGCTTCATGACCCCGCACTTCTGCCTGGTAAGGATCGGGGGGGGTCCCTTTCTTCGGGACAAAAAGATCCCTTTCTGCAGGGGAACGCCCCTCCCACCACAGGTGTATTCACCGGGTTTGGGATTGGAATCCCTGGGCCTAAGGAGAATTTTTGGAACGACCCCGGAACCCCTCCAAGCCACCAATCCAAGCCACCAGGAATACCTGTTCTTCAATTTGGTTGTGGTTTATATTGAAACCTTCTAGAGGTTCCCTACTGGCCCGTGGCTCAAAATACCAGAATGCCACCTGGTGAGTAAAGACCAAAATACCAAAACCTGCAGTTGCTTTAGCTCTTTAATTTGGAGCCACAAATGGCTTGGATCCGGGTCCTGCTGTGAGGCTTGGATCGCTGCACAAAGCCTTGAGAACCGCCGCCAGCCGCCGGCTCCTGCAAAGTCCTCCGAGCTTCGCGAAGTCCCCCCCCAAGACCTCAAAAAAGAGGGCCATGCGGTGAAGGTAGCTTTTCTTGGGTGGCTTTTAAAGAAGAAGATGGCCATCTGGCCTTGCCTTTCTTCTGAAGGTACCTTCTCTTTGGTGGTTTTAAAGAAAAAGATGTCCATCTGGCTTTGTTTTCTTTCTGAAGGTAGCTTCTCTTCGATAGTTTTACAGAAAAAGATGTCCATCTGGCCTTGCCTTCTGTCTGAAGGTACCGTCTCTTGGGTGCATTGCCTTTTTTTCTGAAGGTACCTTCTCTTCGGTGGTTTTTAAGAAAAAGATGCCCATTTGGCCTTGCCCTCTTTCTAAAGGTACCTTCTCTTCTGTCGTTTTAATGTCCATCTGGCCTTGCCTTCTTTCTATGATTCTAAAGGTACCTTCTCTTCGGGGGTTTTAAAGAAAAGCTTTGCCTTCTTTCTGAAGGTACCTTCTCTTCTGTCGTTTTAATGTCCATCTGGCCTTGCCTTCTTTCTATGATTCTAAAGGTACCTTCTCTTCGGGGGTTTTAAAGAAAAGCTTTGCCTTCTTTCTGAAGGTACCTTCTCTTCGGTGGTTTTGAAGAAAAAGATGTCCATCTGGCCTTGCCCTCTTTCTAAAGGTACCTTCTCTTCGGTGGCATCTGGCCTTGCCTTGTTTCTAAACCTTCTTTCTAAAGGTACCTTCTCTTCGGAGGCTTTAAAGAAAAAGATGTCCATCTTGGCTTGCCCTCCTTCTAAAGGCACCTTCTCTTCGGTGGTTTTTTGAAGAAGAGCCTTGCCTTCTTTCTGAAGGTACCTTCTCTTGGGCGTCTTTCAAGGGAAACCCCCGAGCCACTCTTTGTTCCGGGGCGGTCTCCTAAGACATGGGCTTCTCTCAAATCAAGCCCACGAATGTCCCAGGTGGCCGCTGGCGGGAAAAAAATGGAAGCCGGGCACTAGGCACCAGAAAGCTGACTCTACCACTAAACACTGAAAAGATAAAAGGCTAAGGAACCGGATGGCTGGGAGCCGCCCAGAGAAGGGAAGCGCACACCGAGGGGGTTTGGAACGCCCCATTGGACAGCGCGTCACAGCTGCCTGCCGCCGGCCTGGTGGGAGCAGACCATCAGAGTCGTCGGCCACTCGTGCTGGCTTGCAAGAAGGGCCTCCGCCTCCAATCCTTACCCAAACAAAATAAGACTGCAAAAAATACTGAGCAGACACCCCCCAACCAAACGCACACACAGACACACACAAGCAAAGCCAAGCAAGCAAAAAAACAGAACAACTCCGGTCGCTCCTGCCAACCTGCGCTTCCGCACCTCGAAAAGCCGGACCTCCGGAAAAAAGACAAAGAAAACAAAAAGAAAAAGCCGACAGCATCTCCCCTTGACGTGTCTGGTCCGGGTCTCTCGCCGCCTGGCACAGCGCCTGGGAGGCGCCGGGCAGGCGCAGCACTTTGGCCCGCGCCCGCGGGGCCCAGGGGCACAGCTTCTCCTCGGCTACGAAGTCCTGGATCCAGCGCCACGTGCCCTGAAGCACCTCGGAGGTGCATTTGATGCCCATGGTTATGCTGCTCACCCTCGTTTGTTGATATGTCTGGTATTCGTATATATATATATATATACATATATATACATATATATATATATATATCTGTAGATATAGAGAGAGAGATTTCTGTATGTTTTTTTTGGGGCGAATAAGTGAGGAACGTACTGTACTTTAAGAAACTCGATTCCAAGGAAATTGGATCACAGAACGAGCGCTCCAGGCTGCCCGTGGCTCCCTCCCTTGAACCTCACCTAGGGCCAGTTGGCAGTTGCCTTCGTGAGGGCCAACTCACCCCGCATGGCCATGAACCGTCCATTTGAAAGGCACGCAACACAGTGGCAAGAAAGGAAAGGCGCCTCTCTATCTCTCTCCGTGTTTCTAGAATTCCCTATTGCCGCCCTCAATCAGAAGCGCCCCAAAAAGAGGCTCCATCCCAGTCCAGCGCTGTTGGGCCCTCCAAGCCCCAACACCCGAAGGGCTAAATCGCCAGGCCACCGGATCCGGCAGGCTGAACCCCGGCGTCAGCGCCGCACTGAGACCCGCCATGGCCCAAATCCGGCTTCGGCGGCACATGGCTCTGTCCACGAGGTTCGGGCGGATTGGTTCTGGTTCCAACTCAAACTGACTTCCACGAAAACCAAGAGGATCGCAAGATTCTAGCTGTTTCTTACAGTCTTACAGTGAACTCAAACCCTACAACTTACAACATATGAATTCCTTTGACTTAGCTTTTCCTGTGAGATCGCACAAAAGGAAAGCTCTTCCTTCTTGTGAGTTGGAAAATGTTTACATTGTGGGAACGAAAATGGTAGCAAGTGCAAAAATTCATCTCTCCTTTAGAACGTTGCGCTTTTCCACAAATGCTGTCTGAGAAACTGCCCCCCCCCCAGAAAAAATATTGTTTCAGCAAACTCCTTTTTTTGGTTTCCGTTTGAAAAAATGATCTCCCTCTCTCCTGTGCATTTGAAGAAAATGGACCAAGTGTGTGTATTTTCTTGCACCAAATTCTGCCACCAATTTTGGGTGGCAGACTTGAGCCAGGACCCGGGTTGCCCTGCCTTTCTTCAGGCTCAAAAACCCTTTTCTCTATGACCGCCCAAAGGAGCTCACCCACAAAGGGCAAATGGCAAACCAGCCCTTAGCCACCAAACCACCAGGCTCCAAACCACAAATCACGGGGAAGCTGATCAGCTGTGCTTTTCTTGTGCTGAGACAGGTTGGCTTCCTTTAAGACATCCAAAAAGGAACCAACTCCTTTGGACGACCCCAAGCGGGGCGATAACTGAGGCCGGCACCGAGGCCCCAGGCAAACAAGCGCCCGGTGTCCATGACGCTGCCACCTAAGCCAAAATCCATCCGTCCGCGCCCCGTCCGCCCCCCAACACACACACACACACACACACACATGTGCACACACACATGTACACACACACACATACACACACACACACACACACACACACACACACACACACACACACACACACACACACACACACACACACACACACACACACACATATATATATATATATATATATATAAATACACACCCACACACACACACCTGCAGAACCGCCCTCTCTTTTTTCGGCGCTCACTCCGTTCGCAGCCGCTTGCAGTGCCGATAGGCCATGAGGATCTCTTCGTGGCAAACCGCGGCGTCCTTGAAAGACCGGCGGATTGCGAGTCGGGCGCCCCGAGCCGCTGTTCGACCAAAAGAACAGCTCCAGGGTGGGGCCCGTGTTTTGAGAGACGTTTTCAGACCCTGTTTCAAAGCTGGGCAGGGAAACCAAAAAGAGCCAACCTCTTTCTCTTCTGTTTCCGTGGGGGGTGGAGCTCCAAATCCCGACTCTCATGATACAGTCTGGTCACCCGCATACAGAAAGAGGCCGAAGCGATTAGTGATGTGCATTTTTTGGCCGCTCCCCCCCCCAAAAAGAAAAAGAGGATGAAACAAAATGGAACTCTCCCGCACAAAAAACAAAGAATAAAAACATAGCGGTTTTCCATGTTGTAAACTAACCCCAAGAATGGTAGCCTCAAAAAAGACAAAGCAATATGCGCTGGTCCTTCACGTGGCTGCTCCTCTCTCGGAAGCTCAGCGTGCACCGGGCCACCACCTCCTTTAGGACCCCGTGCGCGTGCATGAGCTTCTCGTTCTCCACCTCCTCCATCCTGAAACGCGAAGCCCCGATCGATCCATGACCCTTCCACCACAGGACCTGTGGGGCGGTACCTGGATGATGAATTTCCTCTTGAAGGGACCCTCCTTCAGGTGCTATGTTCGTGGGAGGGAGGGCAAGAGTTCTTGACCACTAGATGGGAAAAGTTACCCATGGTCATTCGGGGTCGAACGGAATCTTGATCAACCCCCTTGTCCCCCAGTTGTTGACTGTGTCAAGCTGGGACATCAGCAATTGCCTTTCTGGGTCGCGCAACTTAGAACGGGTGACTATTGGAAACTGGATCCACTGACTTTAGCCTGTTGGTTTCGTGTTGGTTTCGTGTTGGTTTCGTGTTGGGTTCGTGTTGGTTTCGTGTTGGTTTCGTGTTGGTTTCGTGTTGGTTTCGTGTTGGTTTCGTGTTGGTTTCGTGTTGGTTTCGTGTTGGTTTCGTGTTGGTTTCGTGTTGGTTTCGTGTTGGTTTCGTGTTGGTTTCGTGTTGGTTTCCCGGCAACTCAATTTCGGCCCCGCTTTTGGGTGGCTTGGATTATATGGGGCCACAGAAGAAAACCTGCGAATTGAAAGGGGAACCAAAGGCCGCTTGGGGATTCACATCCCAAAAGGCCAAAACAACAAGCCCTCATCCGTGTGAAGTGCTATGGCGTACTTACAGGAAGAGCTAAGGCCTTAGATTCAGGTAAAAAATGCGCACCCATATAGGCCACATGGGTCCTAGAAAGCCGCTAAATTCCCCATGCCCGGTCCAGTAATCGTAGCACTGGACGCGGAACTTCTTCCAGAGATCCTTCATGTGCTGCTGCTGCTCGTGGTTAAGGTGAGGGAAGTAGGATTGATCCTCTACTCGCCTCTGCGTCTTTTTGGCCAGCTCCTGCAGGCTTCAACTCCGTTCTTTTTGACGTATCTTATGCACCTAGCGTTCAAGCATCCCTGGTAGCACAAAGAAGGTGGTTTTTTGCAGCTCCCCCTCCCCCTCCCCCCCAATAACATGAACAGAACCCAAAAAGCAAGGAAACCTAAAACCTGCCAGCAACGGTGACAAACCTTCTCCCTTCTTTGGGCTCCACACCCCGCCTGCAGACGAGCTTCATCCAACTCGAACATCTCAAGCCGGGCGGCGTGGTTTGGGCGCGCTTTGGCCGAAAACCCACCGCCGCCGAAAATGACCCTCAAAATCTCCCGGCTTGGGCCACGCCACGCGTAAAATGACGTAAAACCCTCGTGGAACGTTTCAGCCATCCGGAAAAACCGGAGTCAAGTGATGTGTGAGAACAGAACCATGGATTCCCCTGCAACCCGGAAAACTCAACGGGCAACCCCACCTCGGAAATTCTACAAAGCCATGCACACAACGTCCCTACCCCTTCGGGTGCAACTTTGGACGCAGCTCCCGCCAAAAGCCCCCCGGCAAAGAATTAGATATTCCCCCCCCCCCCCCGTCCGTTTCTGGTGCCGTCCCACCTTTTCTGGGCTGCTGGCTTCTGGTCCTATACACCGGAAACTAGCTACAGATTCGGCCAGCGCACGCATCGAATCCAAGAGAACTCATTCGCGCGCGTTTCCGCTCTCAGGGGCAGGTTGGCTCAGGGCTCGGCTCGTCCTGCGGCGGCTGTGTGTCCCTTTGGAGGTAAACTTCGAGTTCACCCACAAAACAAACGGTGGAACATGAAAGGCAACCTGTGGGTCGGTTAACTTTTGGTGTCCTTTGGAGTTAAAGTTTGTCAAAACGGTTTGGATTTGTGGCGAAGCTGTGGAGCAAGATATCCAGGTTTGGATCCACCAACAAATATATGAAAAGAGCACCAAAAGAGTACTAAAAAATGGACCAACAAAAGGGAAGAACAAGCGAAATCCAGAAAAGGCGCATCCAAACCGTGCTCCAGATGGGCGTATCAAAGAGCTAGGGTGACGCAAGCATAGGTCTTTGGCTCCATCTACCAAGGCAAAAGCCAACCAAAAAGCATTAAGCTTTCTTTTGGTTCTCCTTCAAATCAACCCCAGTCTGGGGGCCCACCAAGAAAGTCCCAATCGAGTTCTAAGCTTGACACACGTTGTCACACCATTGGTCTCACTGGCGGCCGTGTTGTCACACCTCCTTTTTGCTTGGTCGTGAAGAGAACCAAAACGTCGTCGCACCGAATCAGGAGCCATGTTTAGGGGCTATGTTATGTTGCGAGCACCGCGAAAGAGCCATGATTTTAGCTGCCATGTGGAGGGGCTCCTTAAAAGCAGACACACCCATGTCAAGAACCAAACCTTCTTATAGCTCACAGGACCGGCCTCATCCAAGTCCACAAGGGACTGGCGGATACGGGCTCCCACAGCACTCCTGCGACGAAAAAAGAAAACACCCAACCCACCCAACCAACCAACCAGCCAACCCACCCACCAAACCCACGAGAGCCACCCAGCGCTCCAAGACTTGACGTCAATCGGCGGCTCGACCTGGCCAGAAAAGTCGCATCCCGCAAGCCCGCAGATCAGACATGGCACCCAACGAAAATCCAGAATTTCCTTCTGGACCCGCTAACCCAGGTTCCCTGGACCCACCAGGGCCCCATGAGAGACCCCCAAAACCTCGTCAGGGACCCACCAGGTTCCAACGTCGCCTCGAACTCGTCGTCACTTAAGTCCGCCAGGGTGTGAAAGATCTGCGGACGGCGCGGTCTGATGGTTTTCAGGGTGTCGTATTTTGGGGGAACCCTCGCAAAGGTGGGTTTTCCTCGCGCCGTTCCCTTTAAAACCACCAAAACGGGGTACTCGCAAAAAGTGAGTAATCAATTGTAACAAGTTGATTGATCGTGGATGTCTACCTACGCCAAGACAGCTGTTTGATGTGCAAAATCATCAATCGTTTTCGTGATCGAGCGTTGCTTGATGGCGGAACGAGGAAGTGTGATTTTTTTTTGGGGGGGAGGAGCCCGGGAGAGCAGGCCTACGTAGCACGAATTCAATTGCGCAGATGCCTGCTCGGGCAAATATCAGGACACGCAGTGAAACCTGCATATGCGTGAAGCTGTGTTGATCAATACAGTGTGGTTCCCCGGTAAAAGTCATGCTGCCCACGCACGCAGTCATTCCGAAGCGGCAGTTGCTAGGCTTTTGCTGCTACCTCAAGAATCCCGAGCCACGGAAAATTGCGGGAAACTTTGTCGGTGATCCAAAAACAACGACACGGCAAAAGAAGCGCATCGAAACCATGCTTCCTAAATTTATCCTAAAACGAAGGACCCGGAACAGGTTGGTTCGCTTCTGCTCCCTGAGATATCCTTCTTGTAAAACGCCCACATTAGCATGAACAACTTCCATGGCTAGGGAACAAAAGCGGCACACCTCTCCGGTTGCTTCTGAGCTGGCATGAGCATCCAGAAAGGCGTCCCCTTTGAGCCAGCCGGGCGCGCTTAAAAAGCCAGACTGCGCCCAAAAAGGCGACCGCAAATACCCCATCCCAAACGTGACCCGACGGTCTTCCATTTTCTATTGGCCCTTGTTGTTCTTGCCTTAAAGGGAAACCCAAAGGAACCTGAGCCGTTTTGGGGCACCCTAAAAGAAGACAAGCCAAATGTGCCACTCACACTCTTTGAAGCGCGACTGCATTCACAAGAGCGCGCGGTAGCAGCTGCACGCCCCAGCCCCACTTGCACCACCAGATCAGGCGCCAAAAGCTGAAATGGCAGTTAGCAAGTTGAAAACCGAGAGGAAACCGACGGCAAACCCTTGGCACTGTCAAGGTTCCATTTTTGATTCGACCAAAACCCAGTGATGGTTTCCCTTTTGGGAGAACCCAATCAAAAAGCCTGCACCGACCCTTGGAACTCCCCGTCCGGCCTTGCGCCCGACCGAGCCCCACGCATGAACGTTGATCTCCTCAGCGGGGTGCTGTTGGAGAGCCGTAGGCTTTGATGCCAGGACTTGACTGGTCAAACCCGTGGGACAACTAAAAGCTGAGAAGGCTCCAGATCCCAGCAAATGGCTCTGTCTTCGTGAGCCATAAGGAACCAAGCCATTTCGGGGCCCCATTCAAAAAGACACACCCACCATACCCTTTCCAGGGTTCCCCCCCCCTCAAGGAAGACTCACCTTGCATGGGCCACCCAGGTGTTAAACGAGACAAGACAAAATTGTCAATGCCGCGAACAAGACATCTTTTGCCTCGGTGTCATCGTCGGTGTCCACGGTGCTCACGTCGGAGCCAACCTCCTCGCGCGTTCGAGACTTTTCTTGGCTCACCAAAAAAAAAAGCACAGAAATGATATATGAGGGTTGGTCCAGGTTCCGTTCGACCCCCAAATGACCATGGCTAACTTTTCCCATTTAATGGGAACTATCATCATTTTTGTGACGCTTCCCAATGGTCATTCCATGCAAAGGACCTTTTGATCAACAAAACAGAAAAAAAATGCACCCCCGGCCGAGAACCCAAGTTGCTCCTCTTTTTCGGCCGGGGCCGAGGCAACGGCGGCATCCACCACCGAGAATCCTGGAATAGAAGAAGACCTCGGAATCCGTCGGCGGACAACGAAAAAACCGAAGGAGCACAGGTGGCCTTTTGGAAAAATCGATGGATTTCCCTGAATGGAAGAAACCGCACCTAAACCAGGGGAACCCATCGATGTGTAATCAAACCAACCGATCAACTATGCAAAGGAGGCCTTTCGTGAGGGCAACTGAGTCACTTGCTCAAAACCCGGTATTAAAATGGTCGTAATCCCAGAACCATGCTTCAAGAAATTAAAAAGGCGGCCGCAACGACCCATTTACCCTTTTACAAGAGCCAGGGGTCCAATCCACAAAATAAGCCTTTCTTGAGTACTGGGAACCTCGGATTAAAGTCTTAATGGGACAGGTTGTTTGATCCGGGGTCACCATTATAGGCCTATCAGCCTGCTTTGTCCAATTGAAACAGATATCAAACACCCCGCTTTTGCCTTCAAGGGATTCCCCACAACCTCTTGGGCAACCCAGACGGATTTTTCTGCCGAGGAGCATTATGAAATGCGAAGCTGTCCTTAGACAACAGCGCAGGAAAAAGAGAAACAAACAAGTGCGCCCCTTCTTTTTTTTTCGTGGGGGGTGACCCCGCAAGATTGTGGGGCTTTATCGAAAACCACAAAAAAGTCCCCCCCCGCTTTAAAAAAAAAGGTAACCCCCCCCCCCCAAAAAAAAAAAAAAAAAAAAAAAAAAAGTACCCCCCCCCCCCCCCCAAACCAAAAAAAGAACAAGCACGAAGCCGAAGTAACTTGCCGCGCTGCAGCTGAGTCTCAACTGCAGAAGGAGAGACTGCAGCGTTATTTCTTGTGCGACTAGTGCTTGAGCGCTTGAGCCGAAACGATGGAGAAAAAACTCGCCGTGGGGCAACCGGGCCCCAGGGAAAAGCTGAAAGGAGCCACTCGGAACTCATCCGGCGCAGAGACCAGAAAGCTTCCAAAAGGTTTATTAAAAAAAAAAAAAAAAAAAAAAAAAAAAAACGAGACAACACACCAGCCGTGCATGCCTGATTTCAGCGAGGCAGGAACACCCGCGTGGCATAGGCTAGCTGAGAGCTGCACGGATGATGTTCACCTTGCTCATCTCTCCAGATATCTCTCGCTCTCTCTCTCAGGTGGTTCCCTGGAATTGGCTTAGCGGCCGCTGATGCTCAAGGTTCCTTTGGTTCATCTTCGCCGCTGAGCAAACAGCCCTGTCTCTCCCTCCCTCTCTACAATGTGCAAGTCTTCCGAAAACTGCGAGGCCCGGGCAATGGCAAAGGTGTGATCAGCTCCGCAGCAGACCCTTTGCCTTGGAAACCAACCCCCCTCCCAACCCCCACCCAACCCGCAGAAACCACTCGGGACTTTGGGTTCCAAGAGGCTTCCAGGATGGGCCAAATCAGCACCAGTTGGGCTGGCAGGTTTCCATAGCACGGACTCTGGGCTTTCTATGAATACTGGTTGATAAGACCTCCCCGCCGTGCCGATCCCTTAGCCCATCCACTGGAGAAGCCTTTTCTCGGAGTTGCCCTTGAGCTCGCGGCACTGTGATCTGAAGGTTCCTCTCAAGGTGGAACTTCACCTCGCGGTTTTGGGGCGGCGGAAAGACCCAAAACCCGGCTGCACCCTGAAGTTGATTACCGGCTTCCTTTCGGCTTCTCCTTGAACCAGCTCCCCCCCCGCCCCGCCCAATATTTAAGGGCCACATCACTCCACCCCACCCCACCCCCACCCCAAAAAAAAGGAGGAACCCCTCTTTCGGCTCCTCTATGGATGGACATGACGGACAAAATCCTGCAGCTTGGGATGGGTAAGGCCACCTACCAGCTGCCGATCGTCGCGGACTTCGTCCATCAGCATGGCTGCCACTAAAACCTCTCCTCCTGAGTGGATTGGCCAAAAAAGTAACCGAACTCACTATTTACCACCAAAATGATTCAAACCCAAAATCCCTGTACAGTCCGGAATAGACATGAAGGGGTGAGGTTTAAGCCGCCCCAATCCCATTCTTCCAATCTTCCGCTCAAAAAGAGGTAAGATGAGACCCCCCAAACACAAAAGAGGACTTCCCGCCTCTGCCACCTGCGGCAGGCCGCCCTCCGGCCTCGATTCTCAGCGCAACCGCAACCCGCCGGCGCCGGCTGAACAAAACCAAGCGGCCCGTGTTCGGACCGTTCTTGTGCCTTCCCTGCCCAAGGTCCTCCAGTAGAGAGGTTGGAATAAGGGTACCATTTTTTTTCTTGGAGTCTATTTTAGTAGGGGAAGCCTCCCCCAAAAAAGAAACGGTGAAAGGGCACCTAGCTGGGGGACCTAGCTGCCACAAGAATACATGACATGTTGGTGTTCCAAGATCTGTTTTATGAGAGCTCGAACCCAACAACAAAAGGAAAACCACGCACACACCACGAAGACCAAAAAAAGGGAAAAGGAGGTCGGTGTTCCGATCTTGGAGGTGAAAAGAGTGCTGGCAATTTCTATATTAGCCCCGTTCTCTCTTGATTCAGCTTCCCTCTTGCTGATTTGGGGCCCGGTGGTGTGCTGGCTTGGCGGTTAGTTTGCTGGCCCCAGCTGATAGGTTCCCTTTTTTGGTCAAGGGTGGTGTCCCCTCGTGGCACGCTGTTAGATCATTTCAGCTCCACTTTGCCACACCAGGGCGAGTCCCGATAGGGCCTCCATGCAAATTACATAGACTGGCTCCCGAATTCTCATCTCAGGGGGAAGCCATCATCCTCAGAGTCTGAAGGTTCAGGCTCCAAGGTGTGGGCCAAATGCTGCACCACCCGCTTCTTGTTCTCCAGGGCATCGAACTCCCGCTGCAAGGCCTCCAGCGCCTGGGCGCTCTTGGGGCCCTTGCCCCTGGGTGCGCGGCTGGGCGGCTGAAAGGCCGGCGCGGGCGCGCTGGCGGCGGCCTTCTCCAACATCTGCAGCTTCTCCGCCAGCCCCGCCATCTCCCCCATGAACATCTTGGCCACCTCCCCCTGCCCAGAGGGGCTGCCACCCAGCAGCTGCGCCATCTGCGCCATCTGCGCCGCCGCGGGCGCGCTCGCGCTCTGTGCGCTTTGGGCGCTTTGGGCCACCGCCGCCGCCGCCGCCTGGGCCGCCGCAGCCTGCGCCTGGCGCACCTCCAGCGCCTCCATGGCCTGCGCCTCCCGCGCCTCCCGCGCCTCCCGCGCCTCCCGCGCCTGGGCCGCAGCGTCTCGGGGCGCCTCCGCCTTGGGCTCCGCCTTGGCCTCCGGCGGCCGGCTGTCCTTGGGGTTCACCTCCACCTCCTCCTCCGCGGTCTCCTGGGCGCTGGTCTCCGCGTCCGCCTGCTGCGAAAGCCGATCCACCAGCTTCAGCAGCCCGCTGATGGTCTGCTGCTTCGACTTCAGCTCGTTCTGGAGCCGCTTGTTCTTCCGCCGCAAAATGGCCACCTCCCGGTACTGCAGGTGCTCGTCACTCTCCCGACTCGTGGACTCTGTCTTGATGGACTTGTTCTGGTCCCGCAGCAGGTCCGCGATGGTGGCATCCTTCCTCTTCACAATCTCTCTGAGCATGTTGTTCTCCTCGCCAGGGGGGGGGAGGATAAAACAGAAACACGGAGCAAGGGCCAGTGACCTGGACCAGAGGGATGTTCACAATTTGAGCCTTCCAACCTCTTTCCAGCAATCATGGAAGCTGACAGGAGGGGTTTGGAAGCCTAGCCTCCTTTTGGGGAAGCCCCACAAAACGTCCACTTCCCATACTTGGAACCAAGGGCTCCAGGCGTCAAGGGAAGCCACAGGATGACATCGAGCCAAGCTCGCCCTTACCAAGTCTCCTGCTGCAAGCGCTCGATCAGCTGCTCCTGCCTGAGTTCTTTCACTGCAAAGTCCAGTCCACTTGCTGCAATGAGAATGAAAACTCAAGTCAAGATGTCTCCACGTGAACTGCAGGGGAATCATTCATTTCGGCCGGTTTGAATGCCAAAGCTACTCCAAACCACTGACCTGCTTGTTCTCTGGGTATGTGGGGATGACCCCCAAATGTTATGTTTCCAAGATGTCCAGAGAGCCAATAGATAACAGCCGGTTTCGGAAGTGGAAAGGGATGAGAATCAGCCGAAAAGGATGAGAATCAGCCGGAGTTTTACACTTTCCCTTGAACATCACCCCGAAAGGGAAACTCACCCAAAACCCAAAGGTGATGTTCAAACGTACGGACCCCTTGGCCCCTTTCGATTTGTGTGGGGACACCGAGGCATCGAGCAAAATCAACCACGGCTTCTCCTTATAGAGATCTGGGGCTTGCATTTAGCTTCCTAGTTGTTGGATTGGTGGTTAAGGAGGGGCTTCCCATTTACCCTCTACGACTCTACGAGTTCAAATCCAAATCCGAATCCAACCAATCCAAACCACCAACTACATAGGTATCCTTTTTGGAAAATAGCTGGCCCTGGCAAATGGAATAAAAACCCATCTAAACCAGTGAAACCCACCTACTTCTCATCAAGCTAACCTACTAAACAGGACGCCTATGACCAACTAGCGGTGACACGCTCCAGGCACCTCGAGGTCCAAAACGCCAAGTGGCCACTTCAGCTTCTGCTCCAAGTCCGCGGTCGCCGACTCCGCCGCCCCGTCCCCGATGAGGAACCTCAGGCCCTGGTGCCAGCTCTCCAGGTCGTCCTGCACGTAAGACGCAGGGGATGGGCCACTATGATCTTCCCAAACAGCAAAAAGGTCCATGAGCTCAGGGGGTGAGAAGATGCGGAAAAAGCGGGAAAAGGTCAAGCACCAGCAGCAGCAGTCATGGCACCCGGAGATGACCACAGCCCCCCAAAACGTATACAGGTTTGCGCGAAGATGCACACGCTTCTCCCAAAGCCAGGAGAATTGCGTGACGGAGATTATGTTGCGTTTCTTAATTTCTCTAGCTTCGCCTCGGCGAAACACACGTGTTGGGGGCATCGCACACGCTTTGACGGGGGCGCACTGTGGTAAGTGCAAAAAAACCTAAGCGCCGCGCGCGTTTGGCTGCACCGTGAGCGCGGTGACGTGCAATTTTGCCGCGCCGGTTGTCGGTCCGGCGGGTTGTTTGTGATCAGATTCTGGCTTTGACTTGGGAAAGTCAAAACGGGCCCGTGATTTTGATTAGGGACCCTTCGGTGGACATCGTTCACAGAGGCGAAAATTTCCGACAAAAAAACGGAGGACATGGTGAAACCAGCGACAAAAAGTCGCAAGACCTGAACCAAACGAGTGAAGCTCCAACTGCCCCCGGACCCTGGAACCAAATCTCCCCCTGAAAGCTGCCCCAAACCAGCCCTCGCCTATCTGGGCCGATCGACCGATCCCCAAAACGCTTTCAGCTGGGGAAAGAAGCTTGGAGAAGGAAAACAAAAGTACGACACATGACAAATCAAAAGGAATTGTTCGAGAACATTCAACCAGTTGCAGGCCACCAAGTAAAGGTTGGTGATGGTACTCGTCTCTCTGCTGCCGGTGTTGGCAAATATATCATCATAACAATAATGAGTTGTAACCAATGGCAGCATGGTTCTATACATGTGTATATATATATATATATTATATTAATACTAATTCAATTGCTACAATTCTACTTGAGCCGTCCAGTGATAATGTTGAAAACATAATTATTATATAGTAGGTTATAAATAAAAAGTTTGATCCCAGTGGCTGGGAGAAACCTCTGATCCTTCCAAGGCTTGCCGGTCCTTAGAGGTGCAGATCAGCTCCAGGGTCTGGGGCAAGTTCGCCTGCCTCTCCCGGAGCTGCACCTGGCAGCTCCCCGACGCGAAGAAACGCTGCCAGAATGAACATCCGGAACCGAACCGTTCGACGCGGGTTTTTTTGGGGGGAATGGTCCCAAAAAACGTCCACCAAAATTTAAATTTAAAAACAAAACAAAAAACTGGAACCGAACCGTTCGACGTTGGGGAATGGTTTTAGGGTGGACCTTCCTTTTTGTTGGTAAAGGGACCTGTTTGGTTCCATGTTGATTGGTGGGCAAGTCTGCCCACCTCAAAAGGCACGCAGGGACACCCCAGCGTGCTTTCACCAGCCAAACCCAAAAACCGAAGCCATTTCGGAGGAAACCCAAGTTGACACAGCTTTTTCCCTTCCAAACAAAGATGGATCTTCCTAGGGAATGTTGGGGGTTCTTCCGTGATTTTTCGAGAACCACCAACCACCCCAACCTCCAACCCCCACCCCACCACCCCCCCCCCCACCCCCTCCACCCGCCGCAGTTGGTTTCACGCCTTGAGGGCAAAGTGGCCCCCGGTGCCCGGGGAGCTCACGTCAACCGCCGCGATGGCGGCGAGCGGCAGGCGGCAGGCGCTGCCGCCCTCGCACCGCCGCCAGGTCAAGGCCTCCGAGTTACCCAGCCAGCCGCAGCCCAGCCGCCCCACTGAGCTTGACTCACCCCGGGTTTCAGAAGAAAAAAAAAAAGGCTGGGCCACCCGCTGAAACTTCTGGGCGAATTTTGAAGTGCGATGGCCCACGTTACCGCAGAACGTTGACTCCGGATTCGTGAACTCCTGGTTGATTTGGAGTGGGGGGTGTCGCGTTCTGGTTGGGGATTCATCACTTGTTGGGGGCAACGCGCCACGCTAGTTTTGGAAATCTGGGGTCAACATTCTGGGAGTTGTCTCATTAAACATGGAACCCCAACAAATTAGTGTCTCTTGTCCTTGGTGAAAGGGGTAGCCCCAAAAAAAGGGACCACACCCAGATTCCCTATGAAATGGGAACCCGAATCTAAGCAGAAACCCTGCATAGGTTTAAGGGAACTGGGCCGGCGCCCAGTTGCCCGTTTTGGCGATGAGGATATCAGTTATCTCACCGATGTGGGATTGGTGTCTTTTGCTTACCGTGGCTCAAGGCCACAAAGTCTAAAATCCAGAAGCTCGGGGAGTGAGCTCTAGCCGCGGTTCTCAGTGGGACACTCAGAAGGGGGTCAGGGGTCCCAACATGTCGCGGTGGTTTCTGCTTGCCAGACGCTTTGGCTTGTTCCCGCCAAGAGAACACCATGGACTGAGCAGGGAAATGTTGAGAAACCATAGGGTGTCGGTCCTTCAAATGTATGGGTGCCCTTTTCAGTTGGCTTCCTTTAGCAAACCAAACATCCACAAGGCAAAGAAGCAGCAAATCTAGAGTTGGCGATGAGAGCACATCCCGATGGCCAGGTCAACCGGATTCGAACAAATTGCGCCTGCAAATCCTGGGACACCGCAAAGGTGCAAATCTGCAGGTCGTCCTGCGCTTCGAGCAATCAACATCTGGGGAATGGCCCTGAACTGAAGGGAACCGCAAGGGATGGTTGATGCGGGGCCATTCCCTCATGCTGAGAACGAGCAAGTAATGGGTCTGTGTCAGAAGTGGGGAACCCGAAATATGGAGCTCGGGATTCTGTTTGGTTTCAAACTGGAAAAAATGGAGAGGGTAGATGCGCCCGCATCTGCATTTCCAACGTAAAACATCACCCAAAGGAAACTCACGAATCATGAGGCCACAAAGTGATGCTTCAACCATGGGACTTATGCGGAGCCCTGCTTGAACTGGCTTTGGACCAAGGCAATGGCCTCTGACCCCCAAAGCAGGTTGGTTTCCTATGAAAACCAACCAGAAGTGGGCACCCCACAAATGCTTAAACATACGACTTCTTGAAGAGCCTCCCTTTAAATTTCCCTTTTCGGTAGGAAATCCACCTGCCCCCCACCCCCCCCCCTACCCAGAAAAAAAAACTCTCCTCGCCGTTGGTGTGCAGCAGCAGTGGGGTGCCACCCTGCAGCTTCCGCACGTGCTTCCGCAGCGCCAGGAAGTCCTCGTAGTCGCCCATCGGCTCGACGGCCCCACGACCGCCGTCCGTGGCGCCAGGCGCGGGCGGCAAGCAGCGCTCGAGCTGTCGGCTGTTGGAAAGCTGCGGAGATCGGAAAGCAAAGTGGGGGTGGAGTTCTCACTAAAAAAACTTTGGGGGTGATCCTGGGCAAGCTGCGCCCGTCCCACTTGGAAGCCCCTTTTGGTTAAAATAAAGAGGGAAGCTGAAAAGAAGGGAAAGATGACAAAACAATGCGGGAGGTTCAACCCATTCTGAGGCTGGAAGGCATTTAAGCACCCCTGCCCCCCCCCCCCCCAAAAAAAAAAAAAAAGCCCCCATCGACTGAGCTAGAGGCGTTTCGCCATGGCCTTGCAGCGAAGAAAGCCATGAGATCTAGCGCTTGTCAAGTGGGTGGGTCCCAAAAAAACGGCTACTCCAAGAATGGCCCGTGTCCTTTGTATTCCTTGGTTTCCCTTCAGAGAGGAGAACAAAAAAAGGAAAGAAACAACTCCAAAAACGGCAACCAGGAACCATCCACCAACATGGAACCATCCTGAGGAGTACCACAGGGCTGAGGCTTCAGCCCAGCTGTCCGTTGGAGTTGTTGCCACAGGTCAGCAGCCGAGTCTTTGCCAGGACATGCCTCCAGCGGCCACCCCGGCGTCCACCCCACCCACCCACCCCACCCCCCGAGACGAGCCTCAGCCAGCGAGCGCATCGCTGGCTATTTCTAACGTGGCGCAAGTCTGGGGGATGAAATACCCAGAAAAAAAGCATACCCTTGACATACCCAGTATGGTTTCTGTCAAAGATAGTTCTTTATTTTCCGACGTGTTACCCATTTCGCGGCATGGAAGGCGCGTGTCCTGCGGTTTCCTGCCGACCTCCCTGAGACAAGAATCCTCCCAACTCGCATACCGCCAGGGCACTGCCCGGTGTGCCCGTTCGGCGCCGGCCTGAGCACGGATCTTTTGGTTTCGAATCCATGGGGGAAGAAACGCCGAAAACGGATGAAAGAGGGGCGAACGTCTCCTTGGGGGTCAAAAATTGCGGGGAGAAGTTCTGCAAAAAAGTTCGCCGGTGAGAAGCACAAATTGAATGGTTTCGGTGTCCGGTGAAAACAGCAAATAGCCATCTTCCTTGGAAGCCCTGCGCTTGTTTTCAGACGGCAGTGCTTGTTGTTAGCCAAATTGAGGAGTTCAGCACCACTTTCAGGTATGGAATTGGGAGGCCTATCTGCAGCCAATGTAAGCTTTCAAGGCAAATGTTCCTCAAGTGGCTTGACTCCATGCCGCCAGAACCACATCAAAAACTCAAAATGATCAGATGAATTGCATCCCGTAGGGCGCTCTGTAACAATGTCGAGACCTGGCCGGCAAGGTCCAACACTGAGTCGAAGGTCAAGGACCTGGGTTCTCTAACGGCCGAATCAGTGCATTCAAGACTTATTTTGACTACCCCCAAAGCAGACGGGGAAAACGGACTTCTCCAAACCACAATAAAAACACCCAAGTGCCCCTTCAAGGTGAAAACACTCCAAGGTCTATTTTGGGGGAGTCGGATTGGAACCTAGTTAGCCACCGTAGCTTTTTCCAGGCTCCCTCCAGGCTCCCTCCAGGCGCCGGAGACATGAATCAACCCGCTCCCTGACGCCCGTCTCACTCTCACCGGTCTCAGGCATCAACTCCAAGTCCTCCAGGATGGCGGAGTGGTTGCTGCCGCAGGACACCTCCACCAAGTGCCGGGACCTCAGTCGCGCGACTGACGCCAGTGTATGACGAGGAAAGAACAAGCAAACCGAGGTTTGTGACCTGATCTCGCCCACACACGCCGCAAATCCGGGAATTTGCAAAAACAAAAGCAAAAAACTTACAAACAAAAATCAGCCTTGAACTCGATCCCCCCACTTGAGTTTGAGGCTGAGTCGGGAGCTGAGTTTTTGTCTGAGCTATTTCTGAGTTGTGTTTGAGTTTGTTTTCTGAGTTGTTGCTGAGTTGTTGCTGAGTTGTTGCTGAGTTGTTGCTGAGTTGTTGCTGAGTTGTTGCTGAGTTGTTTTGAGTTGTCCTGACTTTTTCTGGGGGGTTGGTTGGGGAGGAAATCTGCCCAAGAAAACAAAAAAAGATCGAAAAGACGCAGAAACAACTCAAAAAAGCTTCATAACTCAGAAAACAAACTCGGCTCCCGACTCAGCCTCAAACTCAAGTGGGGGATCGAGTTCAAGGCCAAGCTGCATCTGAGTTCTGTCTGATTTGAAGGCTAAGTTTGTTCTGTTTTTTTTGAGCCGTTCCTCGTGTTCCTTCTGCGTTTTTTTGTTTGAGTCTGCACTATCAGCTGAGGTTTTTTGGCTGAGTTGTTTCTCAGCTTTTCGTGAGTTTCTTTTTGTTCCGCTGAAACCTCTCCTGTCAGAGCCCGTCTATCCAAAGGTCGCCAGTCGGGCTGCACTTCTAAGACCGAAAAGTTTAAAAGGTGATCACACCTTTTGGCGTTGCAACTTAACATGGTTGAGGGAATGTGCACCGGGGTTGTAACGTCTCTGGGCTGCCCTCAGATCCCCCGCTAAAAGCTCAACTTTTAGTGGGTTGAATGGAAACTACCACTAAACAGTAATTCCTTTGAGACAAGCCCAAGTTAAAAAGTGGGCACAGCGCGAAATTTCAAATGTCCAAAACCCGCCAGTTTTGCTCTAGAACCGCACTGCCATCTTACCACCAGCAATGCTGCAGTGAACGCCACAGGAGC
Organism: Effrenium voratum; assembly: GCA_963377175.1. Classification (NCBI taxonomy): domain Eukaryota; class Dinophyceae; order Suessiales; family Symbiodiniaceae; genus Effrenium; species Effrenium voratum. Next base: position 433,729 of record CAUJNA010003558.1, read on the forward strand.
CAAAATTGCAAGGGATGCAGCTAGGGGCACGCACTCCAAAATGTGGGACCGCCCAATTCTGCGGTTTTCCTTTCTACGTTCCCCTCGAACCCACCTTAAAAGGGTGCCCTCAAAAAGACTCCGCAAACACGCGCACACGCACACACATGGCTCCATGACATCAGCCTTTGAAGCACTCGAGAGCCAGGCGTTTGTGCCTTCCGCTTGCCACCCTCTCCCTCCTCAAACCTTGGACGTTGGCATCTCATGTTTCGTTTTGCGCACTGGCCCAACTTCTGCCCAACATGGCCAACCCTGTGCATCAATCTCACCTTGAGCGCGACAATCGGAGGACACTTCTTGCTTGTACTCCCTGGCAACCGCCGGTTCTTTTCAGAACCGCAAAAAAACACACAACTTGAGCTCCGCAACTTCGGTCGCATAAGCCGGCCGCGGACGCGTGGTGCACTCAAAGACTCCATTCACCTGGCTCCATATCTCAGCTCTGACGTAAGTGACGGCGAAAAAATCCCCGCATGGTGGTTTCAAGTTGGAACCCGCAGCTAATGAGAGAACTCAACATGCAACAAGTGAAGGGCTCCCTTTCTCTCTCTCTCTCTCTCTTTCTCTCTGTGATGTTCCGGGTGCATCCCAATCTAAACTTACGAGACTGTTCAGCCGGACCGAATCGGCAGAAGCTGGACCATAGATTTAATGGGTCAAGGGCCCCAAAGATGGTTTGAAGTTTAAAGCCAACAAAAAAAAAGGAAAACCAGTCTTTCTTTTTTTGTTTGCGTTCTTCTTCTTTTTTTGGTGGGGGGGGGGAGGGATAGAATTGAACGGCTCGGACGGCCTTCTCAGCCTTCCCCTCCTTGTCTCCATGTCGCCTGAGGCCGGGAACCTTTCTCTTTGACCAGAAGGGCGGGTCTTCTGTGTTGCTTGTGGTTTGTTTGGGAGTGCTCGATTTTGCTGGCGGTTTCTTTGGAAGCAAAGCAAGAGGAAAACAACAGCCGCCTCTTTTTTCGTCTGGCGCCCCTGCTTTTGGCGCAGTTCTCTTTCTGGCCAGGCAAGAGGCCCACCCATTTTTGCTCCTTCGCTTGTTTGGCGGGGCGACCCGACCAAAACAAAAAGACACGCCCGCCACGCGGCGCAACCTTCGGTTCTCCGTCGCTCGGCCCTGAGCCGCTGGCCGCAGGCCCAGCGGGTTGTGCCGGTTGTTGCCCCAGCCTTGCGGAGATTTGGCAGCGGCTCAAAATTAAAGAGCCAGGGTTACGCAGGTTTTTTTGCCCATTTTTTCCACTTGCCAGGGTTCCATTTTGGTGCCGGTTTTTTGAGCCATACCCATTTTTTTTCTCCGGCGGAAGGCCTCCTGAAACCTGGCTTGGTGAAACCTGCCCGGTGGACCCCCGTGACTGGGATTTCTCTATGCCGTGCGAGACGTACAAAAGGGCCTGTGGGTCAACAGTAGGTACCCAAAACCCAAAATGGCAAGCGCCGTGGTAAATGGAAACATGGACTAAAACCTGCGGTTCGATTCCTGGCTGAATTTTCACCATCTCTGCTCTCGGTATGGTGGCAAAAAACTTATTCTTTCTTGCAGACCCCCGGTAAAAATGAACAGAACAAAAAAAAAAAAAAAAAAAACATGCCAAGAGCAGCGAATGTTCGCCCCAACTCCGGTGCTGGATTCCGGGGCGCCGGGCCCAGGATGTGAGTCCTTTCCTCCCCGTCCTCCTCGGCTCTCACCAGCAGAAGGGTGTGCCTCAGGCCACGCAAAAAAACCAGCCCACGCCCAGCAGATTGGCCCAAAAGAGTGGCTGGAACTGTCTCCTTTCCGCCAAGATGGTGTGCTCAAATTGTTTGCCTCGAGTCCCAGCTCCGAAACCGGGGGGGTGGCAAAGAAGAAGATCCGTGCCTTCAAGTTGCCCCCTCACATGAGCCAGAGTGAATACCTAACATAGACCCGCACCTTGCTGGAGGATTGTGCTCAAGAGAAGGTTCCATCACGTGTTGTTTCTGACACGCGCAACATCAATGGCACAAAGGTCAGCTAGTCTGGCAATGAGCAGGGTTTCAAGATGCATCCAAGCACCACCTGCTTCATACGGGAAAAAAAAAGATGATCCAAACGAATTCAGCTGCTAGAAAGTGGTCATCTTGCCAAGTCATGAAATCTGGGAGCAACAAGTCTCAATTTGCTTGGCCGCCCTTTCCGTATGACCATGAACTAAGCCAGCCCAAAAAGAGCGAGAAAAGCGTTCTTGGGCTCCGCGCGCGCTCCCGCAGGCCACCTTCCTCGGCTCGGCCTGCGGAAGACGAAAAAAAAACGGGCGGCAAGCCAAAGACTGGCTGCGAGCACAGGTATCCTTTGGGGAAAATGGATAAAATTCGTAATATAATTCCCACCAAATTCCCCTGGAAGCCAACTTCTCAGACTAGAATTTGTAAAAATTGATGGGTTTCCATCTGTTGAATGGGGCATAAAACCCGGCTGAACCGGTGGAACCCGTCTGTTTCTAATCAGGACCGCCAGTGCAGAGTCGTACGGCCCCAAATGTCTGGCGGCTCTTAAAATCTATGTACACGCGCGCACTCCGCGTGCCCCCCAATTTCAGGGGAACACCTTCGGCGGTTCAGCGCTTCCAAATCAGCTTACTCAGCGCAGGATGGGTCGGAGTGGAGCTTGGTTGGAAAGGGTGCCTGGTTGATCCGAAGACGCGGGCCAAACAAAAAAAAAAAAAAACAATACAACCAACACAACTCTCACAAAGATCTCGGAAACTGCCATGGTGGGTAAACAAACCTGGGAACAAAAAGAGCTGAATGAATTGAACGCAAAAAACAAAAAAAAGTCACCTTGCCAACTCGACCCATGGCGCGTCGAGCCAGGGGATGAGCTGCTTCAAGAAGACCTTCGCCTTCTCCTCCACCTCCTCGCAGCTCGCCGTGCTCGGCGGCAGCATCTCCGTCCAGGACTCCGGGGATGGCAAGGCCTCCAGCAGCGAGACGGCCTCGCGCGCCAGAGGCCCCGCGGAGAACTCCAGGCCTCGAGGGAATGCTGTGCCGGTCGGCTTCCAACTCGTGGCTTGAAATTGTCGGCTTCTCGCACGAGGTCCTCTAGAGAGGACCTAGAATAAGTTGGTACCAACTTTCTTCTATTTTAGTTGGGGAACCCTCCCAACCAAAAAAGAAACGGTAAAAGTTGGGGGGAACTAGCTCAGCTGGTCCTCAGGGACCTGGAACTAAAAGGCATGACTCAAGAAAAGACCCCTCCCAAGTGTATTTTCCCTCAGTAGCCCACAAGTCAAGCAGCGCTTGCTTTCCTGGTTTTCTGACCTTCTGTCCTCTGACCTTGTCATTTTTCCTGTATATTTTCTGGCCAAAGGTGATCACCGATTTAGGTGGTTTGCAAGGGAAACCAAACAGAAAACTCCCTCATCCAAAACCAACTGATTCAAGACCACAGTCATCCCCTCCCCCCCTTCCCTTCCTTCCCTTCCTTCCCTTCCTTCCCTTCCTTCCCTTCCTTCCCTTCCTTCCCTTCCTTCCCTTCCTTCCCTTCCTTCCCTTCCTTCCCTTCCTTCCCCTTCCTTCCCTTCCTTCCCTTCCTTCCCTTCCTTCCCTTCCTTCCCTTCCTTCCCTTCCTTCCCTTCCTTCCCTTCCTTCCCTTCCTTCCCTTCCTTCCCTTCCTTCCCTTCCTTCCCTTCCTTCCCTTCCTTCCCTTCCTTCCCTTCCTTCCCTTCCTTCCCTTCCTTCCCTTCCTTCCCTTCCTTCCCTTCCTTCCCTTCCTTCCTTCCTTCCTTCCTTCCTTCCTTCCTTCCTTCCTTCCTTCCTTCCTTCCCTTCCTTCCCTTCCTTCCCTTCCTTCCCTTCCTTCCCTTCCTTCCCTTCCTTCCCTTCCTTCCTTCCTTCCTTCCTTCCCTTCCCTCCCTTCCCTCCCTTCCCTTCTTCCTTCCTTCCTCCTTCCCAGCACCCCCCCTTCCCCCCTTTCCTTCCCCCCCTTCCCCCGGCACCCCCCCACCCCCATTCCCCCCTTCCCCGCCCCTCCCCCCTTTCCCCCCTTCCCCCCCCCCGCTTCCCCCCCCTCTTCCTTCCCCTTCCCCCTTCCCCCCGCTTCCCCCCCTTCCTTCACTTCACTTCCCCCCTTCTTCCCCCCTTCCCTTCCCCCTTCCCTTCTTCCCCCTCCCCCCCTTCCCCCCCTTCCCTTCCCCCTTCCCCATTTTCCGAGGTCACAGAAACCTTCCCGCCACTCCGCCGAGACACGATCCTCCCAGACCAGGCGCCCGGGACGTCCGTCGCCGCCGCACCGCCCCGGGCCGGTGCTCTGGCAGCACACGTGGCCCCGCGCCGGCGCAGAGCGCTCGCCGCGCTGGAAGGCCTGCTTTTTCGGGGCCGATCTTCTTGGGTACGTCAGGCAAGCGATTCATTATCGCCTGCTCGGGGCCAAATCGATCGGGGACGTCAGGGTATCAAAATGGTATGGGCCAAGCGCGAGGCTGAAATGCGACGCATGGCCGCACCGAAGTCGGCTGATCCGATTTTGATCCCTCGACCCGAAGAAAGGCGG
>CAUJNA010003558.1:443273-453760 GCA_963377175.1 Effrenium voratum
TTTTTTTTTTTAAAGGGGAAACCTTAAAAGGAAAAACGGATCCTCCCCATGTTTTGGGGGTCACCTAACAACAAGCAAAAACAAAGCACACGACAACAGCCACACCCTCCCAAACCTCGGTTGCTGTCGACCCCTCTGCAAAAAGTTTCACCTTTTTGCGGGTTGAGTGGAAACCCCTCGATGTCAACCAAAAAGGTTTCAAGTCTAAAGATCCAACCAATAGCAATCAAGAAAACTGGACCAACAAGGGAAAAGCCAAGGGTAAGGTCGATGACCGGTTCTCACTTGCCCAGTTTGGACCCAAGAAGTGATCAAGAAACCGCTTTGTCTTTTTCTCCTCACGTGCTCAAGTGATACAACCCCGGCCAAGTGGGCTGGCCACAAAAGAGCCGGCACAAAGCGAAAAGATTCGCCCGGGCGCTGGCGCCAGTAGTGGCCCCGGCTCTCCTGGGCCTCCACCTTCAGCGCCGCAAACTCCTCCGCGGTGGTCAGCTCCGCCCGGCCCCAGTCGAAGACCTGAGAACTTCCAGGTGCTTGAAATCGAAGCCACAGAATGCGATGCCAAAAAAAGGGCAGAAACTTCTGTGATGCAACAAAAAGGCAACCCCAAAGACTTTTTCTCCCCAAAGGGAAGGAGATTCCCAAAAGTATCACAGAAGTGGCTGGATAAACCTCTTGATCCAAGCCTGAGCAGTTCAGAAGCCGGGCGTGGCGTGGTAGGCGGCTGGCTGGATCCCGGCCAGCCCCGCGTTTCTTTGGGGCGCCTTTGGTGAAAACCGCCTTAGGAAAAAGAGGGCGGGCGGTTCTCAGCAAAAAGGGCGTGCTCAATAAACAACGCCTTCCAAACAGAGATGCTCCAAGAAACAAGTGCCAGCCCGATAAACTTACGCACACACTTGGAGAAACATACATATCTATATATATATATATATACGCGCCTTTGCCATTCAAAGTTCTTCTGCTGCTTCCCGCGAAAGCGATCCCGGCCTTCACCACCACGCTGAGCCTCGCCATGGTCCCCACCTCCAGCGCCAGCGCCACCGACGAGCCGATCCACTGCTGAGGCACCTCCAAGGCCACCACCGCCTGCACCAGGCCCTGCACCTGCCGGAAACTCTCCAGCAACGCCTTCCTTGGAGCTCCGAAAACCAGCGAAAAAGACATACCTGTACATATATATATATATATGTGTGTGTGTGTATGTATGTATGTATCTGAGTATATATATATATATATATGTATGTGTATATATATACATACACATATATATATATATATATGTGTGTGTGTGTGTGTGTGTTTGTCTGTGCGTTCACTCACGTGGAAAAGGTGGAACAAAACCCTGGCCAAAGTGTGCTCCGGACTCCCTTTTTGTTCCCTGTCCCCCAAAAACATGGTGCTCGCCTTCTGGCTTCTTTTCCCACAAAGACTTGCCGGAGCTCTAAGCAACAAGGGGAGGAAAAGAACAAAAGGCACGAAAAGCCACCGAAAAAAAAATGGCAACAGAACGAAAGTTCCAGATCCGGCTGACTCGCAGACCGAGCTTCTGCGCATGCACCTCGGACCCCGGGCCGAAGTGCGACACATCCAGCCAGGACTCCAGGAACTCCGCCGCGCGGAGCCTCTGCAACGTGAAGCGGCGGATCACCTGTCTCAAGATCCGCGGAACCCCCCCGAATCGGGCGGTTCCTCCAAATGGTTTCAAAGGTTTTTTCAGGGGTTCCTTGGTTTTCCCTTTGCTCTATGTCTACTGGTTCTTCCGACAAATGACCCTCATCTGGCTGGTTTCCCTTTAAAGTAAGGTGACTTTTGGTTTTCCTTTAAACCAGCCAAAAAATGGTTACCCCAACAAAACATGGTGGAACCACACCCATCAACACCCTAAATGGGTATGGGTCAAAATGAAACCACCAGGAATTGGACCGCAGGTTTTAGTCCTTCTTTCCATTTTTCCCAGGGTTCCAATTGGGGTAGCTATTTTTGACACACAAACAGAGGGTTGTAACGGTGTTACCGGGGTTCCTTGGCTTTCCCTTTGGTCTAGGTCTACTGGTGACATTATTTTGACTGTTTCTGGGGCTTATCAAGGTCAGAAACTGGTCGCTGAACCTGCCACTGAACGGGGGTGATGTTGATACTGTGGATGGACGAAATCTGCACCACCTAAGAAAGGCCGGAATGATGATTCCCCTGTAAATAACAACAAACGGTGGTTTCTCATGGTTCTCAAAGTGGTGCAGGATTTCGTCCATCCACGGTAGTGATGAATTTAATGGGGCTGGAACAACAAGAAGAATGACGATAAGAATAAAGTCACGTTTTGTGGTCCCCTTTAAGAACCCTCCTCGCCTTGGGCGAGATGTACTTTGCAGTGGCAGACGTGCTTTTGGCATTGACCACCGCCAGGATTCTCTCTTCAAGAGACCGCGGCGGCATTTCGATGCCCTCCAAGCGAAAGCCCTCGACAGCGGAGTTTGTGCGTTGGTCCACGCATGCATTCTTCCTGGGCTTGGCACTGAGAAAGCTTCGATTCATGGCCCGGTTGCACCACCTCAAACAACGAAAATGAGGGCAAAGAAAGCACGAGAACGGGACAATCAAAAACAACACCTGCAAAAGGCACCCTGCCCAAGAGGAAGATGAACCAAACAACCAACCGCCGCAGCCCACCTATCTTAGGCGGAAATTCCTACCTGGCAAATCCCCAAATCCAACCAGATCAGTAAGATGGAGCCTTCCACACGGACTTCGGTCCCGCAAAACATTCGAGCTCCTTGCTTCCCCTTCACCAGGCGTTTTCTGGGTGAATTGTGAGATTTCAGCCTGAAATCAGGTGGTTGGGCATTCCAACCACATAAACCATCAAAAAACCGGTGAATTCGGTCGTGTCGTCGGTCGTTTCTTGGCTGCGTCCCTGATGGATCCGAAGGCCAAACCATTTCAGTCACGGATTCCGCCGAGATGAAACGTTGAAAGAAGAACAATAACAATAATAACAATACATAAACAAACAAAAAGCAAACAAATTCATAAATACATGAACAAATAAATAAATAGATATATAAATGAAATCAATACATGAACAAACACATAAATACATACAATACACAAACAAGTAAATGAACAAATAAATACATAAGCAAACAAATACATAAACAAAAATAAATAAATGAATGAATAAAAACAAATTAATACGTAAATATATTTAAAAAAAAGTAAACAAATAAATAACTAAAAATATAAACATATGTTTTTTGAAAAAATGAATAAATAAATAAACAAAGGAACAAATAAATACATAAATAAATAAATATATAAATAAATAAATACATAAATACAAAAATAAATAAACAAACAAAAGAACAAGTAAACAAATAAATAAAACGGATTTTCACGGCATCGGACACAAAATCAAAATATGGCCGGGCCCGGATCTTTTTCCGAAAAACGCCTCCTGTCAGGGCGCCAGGCGTGGAGACGGCTCTTGCCCTTCCAGCCGGCCACGGAGGTCTCCGTGCCCAGCTTGATGTCCAGCAGCCGCATCTCCAGGAAGGGCTGCCGCAGGTTCTCCAGCAGCAGCAGGAGCCGCAAACAGGGCGTCTCGGCGATTTTGTGGTTTTTGTGTTTGCCGTTTTGTATTATTGTGTTTTCCTTTTCTTTCAATGTTGTTGTTGTTGTTGTTGTTGTTGGTGTTGTTTTGTGTTTGTGTTGTTTTTTTGGGGGAGGCTGGATATGTATTTTTGTTTTGTTGTTGTTTTTTTTGTGTTTTTTTTTTTGGGGGGGGGGGAGAGAAAAAGCTAAAAAGTGAGGGGGGGATGGTTCAATTTGTTCGTCGTTCTTTGTTTTTGTTTGTTGCTCGGGGAGAGGGGAGGCTTGAAAAGAAGGGGAGGGGGCATTCCAACCAAAATGCGGGGATGTCCCTCTTGTTGGATGTCCGATAAGGACATGAGGCGGAATTGGAGGTTGGGGGCGTGCTGTGGCATTTTCTCCCCAGAAGGAATCTGCAAAAACCCATAAAAGGATGCTTCAGGTGTTGGATTTTGGCACAAGACCAAGACCCACGGGCAAGCGCAGCCGAGCGAGACTGAAATCAAGGAGGTGTCTCTCAAGAACATCCTCGTGTAAGTTTGGTTAGGGGATTGCAAAACTCCAGATGCAAATCGAAAAAACAACAGATCTTGCCATCTGTCAGTAGGGCGCCCAGATTTAAAACCTTCCTGGTTGCTCAACAGGGGTGCTCCCTCACTGGGATCCAGCACCGTGGACGGTCACACACGCCCAGATTCATCGGCTCAAAACTCAAACGGGAAACGAAACAAAGAAGGAAAAACATGGGAGGATAACTTTGCTTAACTTAGCCGCACCGACAAGACAGAAACATGGCCTGTTTTCCCGAAGTGAGCTTCCATGGTTTGAACCGCTGTTTCGGAACCTTGCCCCTTCTTTTGGTTCTTTTCACTCAGCTTCCTTCCAGGTGGCTTGAGGCAGGCGAAGCGGTGCTTTGGAAAAAAGGGGATGGGGGATCCCTTCTGCCAGAGCCAGGGGTCCGATTTCAAGCCACCAATCCAAACCACCAGTTACCTGATTCACGACTTACCCCCCAAAAACAAACAACTTGATTCCAAAAACAGATAAGAAGAAGAAGAAAAAAACACAAAACGATCCTACCACACCCCTCTGAACCGAACAAACCAAAAGGCACCCCGCCACATTCCGGCGCCTGGGACGGCTTGACGCACTCCAGGCGCGCCATGCCCGGGCAGCGCATCGCCTGGGCCGCAAACCGCGCCCAGGCGGATCCGGAGCCGCCGGAGCCGCTCACCGCGGAGAGCTTGGCGTAGAAGTCCAACTCGTCGCCTGAGACCCAGTCGAGCGAAAATCCATAGGGGTGAGCCTCTGGGTGATGAGGTTGGATGTGTGGCTGGTGAGGTTTCCGAATTTGGATCTTGATTTGGATGGAGGGTGGGTGGCTGGTGGTGTTTCCCAACTTGGAGCGGTGTTGTTTTTTTGGTTCTCTGGAGAAATTTAAAACCCAAAAAACCCGTGTCTGGGTTGGTAAATTAGGTAGTGATATACCATTTAAGGACCAGAGGTGCAATTCCAAATCGAAAGCAATCCGAATCACAATGACCTGATTCACGACTTGCACACACAAAAAAGAAGCCACGGCCCGGATTTCTTTGAAGGGCTACCTGAATTTGAATTCCATACCATGGGTCTATGGGATTTCTTCCTTCCAAATCAACCAGCCCTTTCCGGGCGCCTTATGGGAAGGAAGCTGAGCCATTCGCCTTTTGTTCTACCAGGAGGAGGAGAAGAAAAAAAACATTGGCCAAGGCCTAAGGAACACACAAGGGTTCAGACGCCAAGTTTGAGAAGCCTTACGATTGCTGAATGACATCCATCTCGCACAACCTAAGAAACCATGCTTGAAAGTTTTAGACGTGGTTGGTTGTGCGAGATGGATATCATTCAGTCAAGTATAGAATTTGAAGCCATTGCGTTTGTTGGTAGCTACCTTGGGGACGTTGGGTTCGAACTGGAATTCATCCACAGAAGGGATTCGCCTACGAGCGCAGTTTATACAGGGAATTCCACAAGCTTCCCGAGCCTTAATCAACGGTTGGGGTAGAGTAGCCATGATCCAAAGTCGGCCCGCCAAAAGTTGCAGGGATTTAGACGCCCAAAAGGGTGGCTTCCCTCTGGATCACTTCTTCTCTGCGCCCAAAAAAACTTGGCTAGACATGCTGTGCCTGTTGTTGATTCCCCGTGTAGTGCTCCCTTCCTTACTGCTTGTTTTCCTCTTGCCCACTTCAAAACTTGTCCTTCAGCTCCTTCAGCACAACAGGCCTCCCTGGCCCCAAGCCCCTTGCTGAGCGGGTGCGGGCGTGCGCCACGTCCTTGCCCACGAAGAAGTCCCTCGCCAGGCCCTTCGGCTCGCGCCCCTCTCCTCGGCCAAAAAGCGTGAGCTGTTCTAGCAACCAGTTAAAAACACGTAATTAACTCCGAAAGTTGGAAAGAAGTAGAGCTCCGCCCTGAAACCAGCAAACCAGACATGGGAGGGTTTGCCAGCCCTAGATGAGAGAAAAAAAAGGAAAAAACAAAAAACAAAACAAAAACAAAAACACGCATCCCCCCCCAACAAAAAAAATACACAACTTGAGTGTTTTTGTCCCTCCCTTTGGACCAAAACAAAACCTCACCCGGACTTCGGATCCAAATCTCGGTACCGGAGGGCATAGAAGGCCGCCGTGCCACCTGCGTCGGTTTGAACCAGGTTGGTAATTTTTGGCGGCTTTCCCAGGAAGCCAAAACGCAAACTCGCCAATTTGGGCGGGGGGGGGTCCAACCTCAAGAAACAGCCAAGTTCTGATCGGCGACCAACCGCGGAAATCGATACCCGTCCTATGAACTGCGGGGGCTATGGCCATGGGTCGAAATCCCGTAGTATCAGTGAACATCCCAATGCCACCAACCCCAACCTGGGATCCCAACACGGTTTTGACCACCACATCCACAGGTCTCTCCCGAGTGTCCCCCCATCAACCAGCGGTTCCGTGCAAACCTTCCGATCCATGCCGGCAGTCCCGCGGCTCAAGTTGGCCATGGGAACACCAAAACAAAAGAAGCCGATGCCAGTGGGCTTCAGGGCCGTTCAGCTCGGGAAAAAAACACAAAAGAAGAAAACAAACCAGGAATCCACTTAAAATAAAAATAAAATTAAAAAATAATGCGCGGTTGTTTCTCATGCTTCTTTGGGTCCAGGGGAAAAAACACAACAACAAACAAAAAAAAGGACCGCGCGTGACACCCACGGACGTCGAGCGACTTCGCGGCCTGAGGTGCCCAAGGCGTCGCAGGGCGTCTCAAAGTCCTCTGCAGGGAGCTCCTGACGAATCGGTCGCAGTTGGGCCACGGGGGGCCCACGGACTCACGAGGTCTGTGGCCGCCTGAAAGCTGAACAGCTCCCCTGTTTTTTTTGTTGCGTTTATTTCTCTGTTTTTTCCCGAATGCGTACCGAAGGGTTCCCGTTTATAAGTGCGGGTCTGGGGGGTGGAGGCCGTGTTCGCGAGGAGTTGCTCCAGAGTTCGCAACCTCGCAACCGTTCGCAACCGTCCGCGGTGAGGCGATAAGCGTGTGCCATTGGGATTCGTCGTGGAAGCGTGATTTTGATGGATCGGCAAGTGCTGTTTTCATTGGCCCTGTGCACGAATCGTAGCTTCTCAAGCTCGACGTGTCGTTGCGCTGCGCAGGCGCAGTGCTTTGGAAGGCTGCGCGTTCTCGTTGCCGTGCCAGTAGGATTTGCGATCCAGGGGTCGTCGCTTTGAGGCGTCCTGCTTGGCAGGCGATAGTGTTTGCACCGGCGCCGTTTTCGTTGACCCTGTCGTACAATCGGCTCACTATGGCAAGCCTGAAACGTGTCAAAATTGGTCGAAATGGCGCACATTTTGCAAACGCGAAGCGAACCCTCTGCGCACTTTGGGTGGCTCTCGCTGTGGCGCGGTGCGCATCTTGAGCGGTGCCCATTTTGAGCATGCGAAGCAAACCCTCTGCGCACTTTGCGTGGGTCAAATCACTCTTGCTGTGGCGCGGTGCACATTTTGAGCACGCAAAGTGAACCCTCTGCGCGCTTTGGGTGGGTTGCATCGCTCTCGCTGTGGCGCGGCGCGCATTTGGATCAGAAGTGCCGATCACAAGTGTCCATTAGAAGTGTCGTTCAGAAGTGTCGTTCAGAAGTGTCAATTAGAAGTGTCGTTCAGAAGTGTCGATCAAAAGTCTCGCTCTTCGGAAGTGTCGACAGAAGTGTTGCTCGGAAGTGTCGATCAGAAGTGTTGCTCAGAAGTGTCGATCAGATGTTCGAACAGAAGTCTTGCTGAGAAGTGTTGCTCAGACGTGTCCCTCAGAAATGTTGTCAGAAGTGTGGATCAGAAGTGTTGCTCAGAACTAGAACTGTTGATCAGATCAGAAGTGTGGATCAGCCGTGTTGCTCAGAACTGTCGATGAGAAGTGTGGATCAGAAGTGTTGCTCATCAGTGTCAATCAGAAGTGAGGTTCAGGAGTGTTGCTCAAACTGTCGATCAGAAGTGTCAATCAGAAGTGCGGATCAAAAGTGTTGCTCAGAAGTGTCCATCACAAGCGTCGCTCAGAAGTGTTCCTCAGAAAAGTCGATCAGAAAAAGTGTCGCTCAGAAGTGTTGCTCGAAGTGTTGATCAAAAGAAGTGTAGATCGAAAGTGTCGCTCAGAAGCGTCAATCAGAAGTGTGGGACAGAAGTGTTGCTCGCTCAGAAGTGTCGATCAGAAGTGTTGCTCAGAAGTGTCGCTCAGAAGCGTCAATTCAGCAAGCCGTGTTGCTCAGGAAGTGTCGTTCAGAAGTGTCGATGAGCAGTGGAATCAGAAGTGTTGGTCAGAAGTGTTTCTCAGAACTGTCGATGAGAAGTGTGGATCAGAAGTGTTGCTCATCAGTGTCAATCAGAAGTGTGGTTCAGCAGTGTTGCTCTAACTGCCGATCGGAAGTGTCAATCAGAAGTGCGGATCAAAAGTGTTGCTCAAAAGTGTCGATCAGAAGTGTTGCCCAGAAAAGGCGATCAGAAAAAGTGTCGCTCAGAAGTGTTGCTGAAAAGTGTCGATCAGAAAAAATGTGGTTCAGAAGTGTTGATCAGGTGTCGCTCAAAAAGTTCGCACAGAAGTGTCAATTGTTGCTCAGAAGTGTCGTTCAGAAGTGTCGATGAGCAGTGGAATCAGAAGTGTTGGTCAGAAGTGTTTCTCAGAACTGTCGATGAGAAGTGTGGATCAGAAGTGGTTCAGCAGTGTTGCTCTAACTGCCGATCGGAAGTGTCAATCAGAAGTGCGGATCAAAAGTGTTGCTCAAAAGTGTCGATCAGAAGTGTTGCCCAGAAAAGGCGATCAGAAAAAGTGTCGCTCAGAAGTGTTGCTGAAAAGTGTCGATCAGAAAAAATGTGGTTCAGAAGTGTTGATCAGGTGTCGCTCAAAAAGTTCGCCCAGAAGTGTCAATTGTTGCTCAGAAGTGTCGTTCAGAAGTGTCGATGAGCAGTGGAATCAGAAGTGTTGGTCAGAAGTGTTTCTCAGAACTGTCGTTGAGAAGTGTCGATCAGAAGTGTTGCTCATCAGTGTCAATCAGAAGTGTGGTTCAGCAGTGTTGCCCAAACTGCCGATCAGAAGTGTCAATCAGAAGTGCGGATCAAAAGTGTTGCTCAGAAGTGTCGATCAGAAGTGCTGCTCAGAAAAGTCGATCAGAAAAAATATCGCTCAGAAGTGTTGCTCAGAAGTGTCGATCAGAAAGAGTGTGGTTCAGGAGTGTTGACCAGGTGTCGCTCAAAAGTGTCGCTCAGAAGTGTCAATCAGAAGTGTTGCTCAGAAAAGTCGATCAGAAAAAGTGTCGCTCAGAAGCGTTGCTCGGAAGTGTCGATCAGAAAAAGTCTGGTTCAGCCGCTCAAACGTGTCCAGAAGTGTCAATCAGAAGTGTTGCTCAGAAAATCGATCAGAAAAAGTCTCTCTCAGAAGTGTTGCTCAGAAGCGTCAATCAGAAAAAGTGTGGTTCAGAAGTGTTGATCAGGCGTCGCTCAAAAAGTTCGCTCAGAAGTGTCAACTGTTGCTCAGAAGTGGTGATGAGAAGGGTTCCTCAAAAGTGTCGTTCAGAAGTGTCGATCAGAAGTGTCGATCAGAAGTGTTGCTCAGAAGTGTCACTCAGAAGCGTCAATTCAGCAGTGTTGCTCAGAAGTGGCGTTCAGAAGTGTCGATGAGCCGTGTGGATCAGAAGTGTTGGTCAGAAGTGTTGCCCAGAACTGTCGATGATAAATTTGCTGCTCAAACTGTCGATCAGAAGTGTGCATCAGAAGTGCGGATCAAAAGTGTTGCTCAAACTGTCGATCAGAAGTGTGCATCAGAAGTGCGGATCAAAAGTGTTGCTCAGAAGTGTCGAGCAGAATGCTGCTCAGAAAAATCGGACTGGAAAAGTGTCGCTCAGAAGTGTTGCTTAGAAGCGTCGATCAGAAAAAGTGTGGTTCAGAAGTGTTGGTCAGGTGTCGCTCAAAAGTGTCGCTCAGAAGCGTCAATCAGAAGTGTGGGTCAGAAGTGTTGCTCGCTCAGAAGCGTCGATCAGAAGTGTTGCTCAGAAGTGTCGCTCAGAAGTGTCAATTCAGCAGTGTTGCTCAGAAGTGCCGTTCAGAAGTGTCGATGAGCAGTGGGATCAGAAGTGTTGGTCAGAAGTGTTTGTCAGAACTGTCGATGAGAAGTGTGGATCAGAAGTGTTGCTCATCAGTGTCAATCAGAAGTGTGGTTCAGCAGTGTTGCTCAAACTGCCGATCGGAAGTGTCAATCAGAAGTGCGGATCAAAAGTGTTGCTCAAAAGTGTCGATCTGAAGTGTTGCTCAGAAAAGTCGATCAGAAAAGTGTTGCTCAAAAGTGTCGATCAGAAAAATGTGGTTCAGAATTGTTGATCAGGTGTCGCTCAAAAAGTTTGCCCAGAA
>CAUJNA010003558.1:453860-526701 GCA_963377175.1 Effrenium voratum
CCCCCCCCCCCCCCCGCTCGCTCCCCCCCCCCAAAAAAAAAAGAGAAAAAGACGAGGCTTTCCAATCAAGCTAACCGATCAAAAGGACGCCTATGACAGGGATCCTTACATGAAACACCTGAACATTGCCTTGTAAATAGGTTTCCAACTCAATTTTGGTGTTGAAGAAGACACATGTTTCAACTGGTGGCAAAATGGGTCGATCTTTTGAGGAGCCGAAAGTATGACGAGAAGATCCGCTTCGGCGCCTCAATGCCCTCCGGCACCTCCAAGTCCGGCTCGCTTCTGCTGGGGCTCTTGGGGCTGTCTGGCTCGCCTCGATTTGGGTCGTGGGCAAACCCCCCTCAGACTCCACCCCCCTTCCCCAAAAAGGAAAACGGCGAGAACCGGAGAGAAACCCGCCAAAAAAAAAGAAGGGAAACAAAAGGATCCTGAATTCACCCGGTCTGTGAAGGAGCGGGTTACAAGGAGTCCTTGGAACTGTGAACGCCTCTGACATACGCACCAGATCGCACCTGTCGCTTGCCCAGCGGCCAATGAAGTCCCAGATGTTCACCAGATCTGGCAATCCAGCGCCGTCCATGTCGAAAGCGAATCCTTAGAGATCATCAGTTCCCGCCCAAGGCTAGCTTTAGTTCTCTACGAGAACCAGCCAAATCCAAACCACCAACTAAGGGGTACCTGAAATCAGAAGCATCCATGGCCAAAAAAAAAAACATGCCGCAAGAAGAGCAAACATCTGGGCCTCCCACGAGCACCGGGAAAGCAGTGCCATCACATCTGCTCCGCGTTTAGGGAAGGCTCGCCGCAAAAAGAGGACCTGTCTTCGGGGAGTGCTATGCAACAAACTGGCAGCCATGTTCTGGCCGAACTTGAGGGGGCCAAACTGTGACACATTCTCCCGGCTTGTTCTGCCTTCACCTCGCTCGAGCCACAGGGGGACAAACAAAACTTTGCGCGGCCAGCATTCATCACTTCCATGTTGATTTCGTCATCCCGCTGCTTACGCGCTAGAGCACTGTGCCATCCAAACGTGTTGAACTGTTCTCGCCTTTGGAACATGGGTGGCTTTCAGTTTCCCTCCAAAAAACTAATATACTAATAAAAATACAAATAAAACAAAAACAAAAAAGGGGGGGACTCACCGCCCCTACGTCTCGAAGGAGCTGAGGTCGGACGCCGGCCTGGGCGGGCAGCGAGGCCCCCTGGAGCATCAACATCCTGCGGCTGGCGAGTCTGTGGTTTTCTTGGCGTCATCCCGTTGGCACGGTAGTGGGGGTCCCTCCTGGATGTAAAACAATGCTACACGATGACGAAACAGGGACCAATGGAAGAAAATGAAGATCATCCGAACGGTTTTCTGGAAGACGTGGTTTGTCATGACAACCCAAGGAGGCCACTCTCGCTTTCAGAACGCGAGCCCACGTGTTTTGGCCCCAAATTGAATCCCAAACATGGCGTAATTCATCCAATCGCCCCCGGTCCTCTCACCTAATGGCTGCCGGCATAAACATGGCAGAGCCTCCCCACCAAACCTGGTCCTTTGACCTGTCCTGCGATTTTACAGGGCTCCAGTATGGCTGCGGCACCGCGCGGACAGCTTGATGGCATCGCTGGCAAAAGCTATTGGCAAGCGACGACACCGAACCGACTCGTACAAACAACGCGGCTACTGCCAGAACCAACACAGCAGCAAAGAAAATGCCAACCCCGCATGCCTCTTTGTTTAATTGCGGAGCCATTGTTATCACGTTACCTGAACGACAGACGCAATGGCGCATATCTGGAAGCTGACCAAAAAGGAAACCCACGGACAAAGAGAAACAAAACAATAAAGAAAGAGAAAAGGCCGGGCAGTCTCAGTTCCCACCCCGCGCCCAGGCCCCTGCAAGCAGCTGCGGCCGGTCACGTCACTTGACAGGGTCGCCAGGGGGGCGGAGCGAGGGCGGCGCAGGACTTTTCTTACCCAGAGCTGGCATTGTGTTGTTGGGTCCCATCAGCCGCAGCAACAGCCGTCATCGACTCAGACACCAAGACGTTCATCTGGGCCGCGCTGACTAGACGAGGCACACTGGCATTCATACCGGCTGCGCGCAGTGCAGCTAGGCCTTTCCGGCTACTGCGAAGCGCTTTGCCCGCATGCTCGCCCGGAGCTCACCGTCGGCACGGCCCGCCTGCTGCGCGAAGGGCGCGGAAGGCAAACATTGAACGTCTGCGTCGCGTTTGTGGCTCGCGGAAGGGCATGCATGGAAACTTGCAACAGGACGCTGGCTGCTACTGCACGGTGGGCAGCTTCATAGGAGACGCTACGCGCGCACTGGCTCGCGCAAACTGGCCCAGGAAGTCTCGGCGCTCCGGCGCCCAACAGCTTCAACTGCCAACAACTACTCGCCGGCATCGTGACTCAGGAGCCAGCAGTTCGGGAAGGGTGCGTTCCTTCGCGTTCTGCGCCCTCCGCTCGCCCTGGTTGGCCGCACAGGCAGCCGGAACGCAGCAAGGACGTCGCTGACATCCGGCACGGGCCCGTCAAGGTTGTGCGCGCCGGCTCCGGGCAGGGCAAAAAGGCTGGTGGCATACGCCCGCGCGGCGGCAAAAGAAATGAGGGCTGACCACCGGGCGCGGCGCGCTGCGGCACAGGAGGCCTGCATGTCATCTGGCACAAAGCGGGCGCGGGCCCGGGCAAGCAAGCTGACAAACTGCGCGGCGTCAGCACACCAACTTCATGTCTGACAACGACACGGTAAGTTCTCGCTTTGGCCGGTTGAGTCCAGGGCCGAAACGAGGAGAGGAAAGCGATTGGCGATAGCCCCGATGCTCCTGTCATCAAGGCCGTCGACATGCACGTTCAAGTCTCGAAGGAGCGTGTGGGTGGTGACCACGACAAACCCGGGCGGTGGCGCGCTCAAAAGGCCCGGCCCGGCGCCAGACCGGGGGCAAGCAGAGCGATGGTCACCGAGCTCGTCTAGAGCTCTCCCGCACAGACACGAGGCAGACCCGAAAGGCAAGGGGAGCCGCAGGCGCCGGAGGAGGAGCACGCGAAAGAACACGGGAAGCGAAGGGCCAGACTGGGACAAAAGCTGAGCATACAAGGCAGGCGCGAGCCGGCGTGCGAGCTCAAGGGCGAAGCTGTCGTCGACAGCGCGGGAGGCGGCACGTTGCCACCCCCTGGTCCGGTCTTCCGAAAGGCCCTCGTCAAGAACAGGCGGGCCCTCCCTGGCAATGCTGGGTCGAGCCCAGGGTCAAGGAGCCGTTGGCGAGCATCGCAGAAAGCGCGCGCTGAAGAGTCGGGCTGGCTGAGGCAGGAAAGGTGCAAAAACGTCGGGCACCCGGACGGCGAGGGAAGGTAAAAAAAAACTAACATGCCCAAAACGCGGGCGGTGCTGGCGGCAGCACAGCCAGGTTTGGGTCCGAGTCAGTTGGTGCCTGCAAGCTGTGTGTGCGGGCCGCGGTCCCCGCCCGAGTGGACAGAACAAACTGGTAGGGCTAGCAAGCCGCATGAAACGCCGCTCCAAACTGCTGCGCGAGCGCGCGGGCAACGAGCAGCCGGGTGAAATCCCTGACGATTATGCTTCTGACGCCCCCATTTCGCTTTTGCAGGGCAACTAGCCGGCCGAGACCGAGAGCGGCGCCCCTCGTCACCCGTCCTCGGTACGTGTCTCACCGCTTGGCAAGACGAACAAGCTAGTCACGCGCTTTGTCGAGGAGCTGGCGGGGGTCGCCGCAAACCTCGGCAAGACGCGCGCTTTCCAAAGCGCAGCGGTTGCGCCGGGAGATCCCAAACAGCTGCCGGATCTACAGTGTGCGTGCCTGCTCCTACTCATGTTCATGCGTGCGCCCCCCCGGGTTAACCATTTCCTCCGAGGCGTTTTCTTTGCAGTGCTACGATGGTCCTTCCTGTGTTTGATGGAAGGGAAATGGCCAAGCGCCGACTTCCAGGGGAAGAGGCATCTCGGCCACCACAAAAATCATTGGGCGTGGTTTTGTCTTTTTTGTTCTTATTTAATGCATTTTTGTCGCATGCATGGCACCCACACCAAGAGACGGCGGTGTGGCAATTATTTGCGGCTCGTGCATCCGAGCCGCGGCCAACGAGCTTGCCAGTTTTTGTTTTTGCGCCTGCTCAAGCGGCGAGACATCCGTCACGGCGCGCGCGGGTGAGACGAGCAGTGAAACGGCTGAGTGAAACGACGAGCAGGGCCAGTTTCACCCTGGGAGGACTTGGGCTTTAGGCGGCGCAACGCACACTTATTGGGCCGCCTGGGCGGACGCTTTGCCTGTGCTGATAAGCCAGGCAGCCGAATTAGACAGGATTACTCATGCCCTTGTGCACGCTTGCCTGCCTGTTCGAAGCTTCCCAAGCAGAGGTCTGGCAGGCACTGACTGCGAACGCGCATCCTGAGGCCCCGCGGTCCGCCGGAGCGGGCGACTGGCCGCATGGATGGCAGTTCCATGCTGCCCGCGCTTTGCATAACCACTTTCGCGAGCGCGTGCAGCTTCCTTCCCCCAGACCAGATTGCGGGCTCACTGCCATCCCCCGCATGCTCATCGCCCTGCGCCTTCGGTTGATGCGGGCCAAACCTGTTGAGAGAGCTGAGGCTGTCGGTTGTGCAGCAGTGGCTGGCACACCAGTGCCCCGGGAGTTGATGCCGCCTATCAGCGGCTGGACCTCGTCGTCCACGGGGCACGCCTTCAGGCGCGAGCCGCCGATTGCGACGGCGCAGCGTTGCGTGCAGCAAAGCAACGCAAGCTCGCTGCCTACCTGGAGCTACCGCGCCTGGGGCCGCACCGCGTTTGCGTGCGAGGTTGGCCGCGACACCATCAAGCTTGTGCCCTCTAGGAGGTCGCCGTTTTGCTTGCCCGCGCGCGCCAGCGGTGGGCAAGCTGAGTCTGCGAGGAGCTCGGTGAGGTCGCGATGCGGCAAAGGACTGCCCACGCTCGCTCCTGCGTGTCACAAGAAGCAAATCGTCGAGGAACGCGAGGAGCAGCTCGCCTTCTTGGAGCTGAGCCGTGGCTGCCGCGAACGCAGCGCCAACCTTGTTCACAGCTTTTGGGCGCGTGATGACAGGTTCAGTCAGTCGGCGTCCCACCACAAGTAGCTCGAGGGCCGTCCACAGAACTGGCAAACGAAAGGCGGCCACTGGGGCTTGACAGATTGCCACTGCATCAGTGCCCGCCAAAGTCTTTGGCCGGGGCTCATTCAGCCTGCGAAGGGCCTCGCCCGTCGTAAGCCCGCGCACGCCACGAGGGCCGTCACCCGTGCCAAGCCCAGGGCGTCCGAGATGTTCGCTGGCACCTCGGCCCGTGCCAAGCGCACAGCGGCGCCGTGCAAGAACCGGAGGCTGCCTGCATCCTCCAAAAGCAGCTTGCGGAGCTCAACGCGAGCGCCCGAAAAACGGGGCAACTCCCGCGATGGTTTTCGTGCGGGGCCGTGGCAGAGCTCAGCTCAAGGGCGTTTCTGGCCTGCAGTGTTTCCGCCGCGCGTGGCGCCCGCGGCTGTCAGCGGCTGGCACACGCCGCCTCGCGGCGGCGCTGTGCCTGAGACTCCGCATCCTCGTTCGGCACGCGACCGATCCACCTCAGCCAGCGCCGCCCCCAAACCTTGGCGGACCCCGGGGCGGAGGAAGCCAGGAACGTCTTGCAGGGTGGGGACGGGGTGCTCAAACTTGCTGGCATCCAAAGCGGCGCCTTGTTGATTGGGAGGGCGGCCTGGTTCAGAAGCATTTGGGTCGCGTGGCAAGGGCGGCCCTTCGACGTCCCCGCCAGGCGGCGCCGCAGGAGGCTGGTGAGCCCATGCGCCTCCAGCAGTGCCTCTTGCATCCGGGTGGGAAGGCACCCACACCGCCAGCTGAAGCAACACGGCGTGAAAGCCCGAGCTCGCTGAAACAAGGCCGTTGAGGGCGGCTTCCTCCGCCGCAGCAACCCGTCGCCCTGGCTCCCGCGCCGAGTTGCTGCCAAACGCGGATCTGGAATAATCAGGGCCGGTCAAGTTGGCAGAGACAAGGTTTGAACGTATCTTGCCGCTGTCCTGTTTGTCTGCGCGCCGCGATGCAGTGAGTACCGAGCTGGCTGAACACGCCTCCTCGCATCCGCGGCCCCGTGTTGGCCCCAAGGATGAGGCCGTCGTGGCTGCAGGGTTAAACGCAGGTCGCCCCTGCAGCCTTGCGAGAATGCCGTTTGTGGATGCTCACGTTGCTTGACGAGTCCGACTCGGACTTGGTGCCCGACCCGTCGGCACACGGCGGGAACACCACACCCAGCTGCGCGCGCGTTCTCAGCCCGGCTTGCCGGAAGCTTCGCTCTGCCGCGCTGGCCCCCCTTATTTAGACGCGTCACAAACGCCACCGGGTTTCAGCAGGTGGCGAGAATTGCAGCTGGCCAAGCGCTAGGTGAGCGAGGGGGACTTCCTCCACGGGTGACACTGGGAGGCCACCACGCTGACCGTGCCGGCGCGCGAAACGAGGTCTTCAGACCTTGACCTTGCGTCGCGCGCGCTGCTGTCGCAGGCGCGGGCGCAGCTGGATGAGGCTTGCATGTTTGGCCAATGGCCGATGAATTTCGGCATCTGCCGCTGCTGGCGCCCGATGCCGGACACGGCGCTGGAGGGGCAGCCGAAAGGGCGCTGGAGCAAGGGGCGCAAAAGCGGGGGACGACTTACCCGTGTGCTCAGTTCGTTGCACCCGGCAACCCGCAGCGCGACGGCTGCGGCTTCTTCGGCGCGTCCTCTCACGTCTAAGCCTACGGAGCGCCACTGATGCAACGCGCCTCGCTGCGAACCACGGCTTTTAAAAACTCGGTCGCACCTTTTTTGGCCGCCCGTCGGGGGCCGACGCCCCGCATGTTCTCTCAGCTTCCTTCTGTGCTCGCTTGGATATTTGCCAGGGCCGCAGCTGCCAAGCTCGCTTTGCACAAAGGAGCCGGCAACGGGGCTGAGCCATTCCTGTTTTGCTGTGGTGGCGCCACGGCAAGTTGGCGGTGCAAAGATTCACTGGCCATCGGGCGGGGTACTGCAAATGCTCGCCTGTCACGGACGAGGAAGTCGGCTGTGATGGCGGCAGGCAATACCCCTCTCGCAACTTTGTACAACAGATGTTATACAGCAACTGCGAAAGCTTTATACCTGCTCGCCAGCTGTCCAGGCCGCAAGGCCCAGCCTTTAGCCGCCTGCGCACCGCGCTCTGCGCAGAGTTCAACTTGCATGTTCTCAAGAAAGGAAACTCCAACACTTCCCCCAATGCCCAAAGGGTGTTGTCTGTACCACCCAGAACGGAAACAAGCACCCTTGCTCGACAAGTAAAGCCCACAAGAAATGCTCGAAATCATGGATGTTGCTGGGCACCTTCTCAAACCTACGCTCCACACAGTTGCTGCATGGCTGTACACGCGCGCAAGAGAAGCTTCCGGCAAAAGACGAAGATGGCTCCGAGGGCCAAACATTGGAGGAGCGCTCGCTGTGGCGAATCCTCCGGTTGTTCCATGCGCCCGAGTCATGACAGGCTGCCCAGCGAAAACCCAGTCTGCAACAAGCAAAGTTCTCTGTGAGAAAGCCCAAAATCCTAGTGAATCCTGAGAAAGGAAGGTGACAAGCGGAACTGGTAGTAAAAAACAAAAAACAAAAACAAAAAAACATATTCCGAATTTGATGATAACTGTCGCTCGTTAAAGATTCGATGAAAGGTCTCAATGATGCTGGAAAGAGCAGACGCCGCGAATCCCAGGTGGGCTTCTCAAACCCCAAAAAGTTTCTTTTGGTCTTCCTTCAAAGCTAACTGAAAGGAAATTCCCAAAGGCCCCTCTTTGCCCACAGGTTGAATGAAAACCAGAAGGGCGTTCAAGCGCTGCAACTCGGGGAACCTCGAGTGTCGAACCACTTGCCCGTCACATCGCTCGCATCGCCAATCTCGCTTCGCACATCAGGCATTGTGTCGCGCGTCGCAAGCGTCGCGTGTCGCTAGTGGCGCTGCGGTTGCGTCGCGTCACCGTCGATATGCTCGTCATGAGTTCTGCTAATTAAGCCCAACCCGGCAAAGCGACAAGTGGTTCACGACTTGGAACGCGACTTGGCCAGAAACAGCCATGTAGTTGGATTCGCTTTTGTATCCCAAAGCTCCACTCGCCTCCATTCGGTGTCAACTGCAAACCTTGTGCCAAAGGCGCTTTGGGGACCTGAAATGGACATCAGAATTTGCGGGGGTTGTCCACCAACCACTTCAGTTCGGTTCCAACTCTTATAGATTCAGGTCGCCTTTTGAACCTCCCTGAATCTCAGCACTTGCATACCTGAAATCGACCTAAGTCATACATATTGAGATATCGCATCCAAAGCCCGTGAAAAAGGATATGGTGTGTTTCTCAAAACATGTACCAAAATGGTGCCTTGGTAAAATAGAACCAAAGACTAAAACCTGCCACACCCATATGAGTTTCTGCAGGCTCAAATACAGGACCTTGCACCTTTCCCAGTTTTTCGCCCTGTCCCCATTCAAGCCAAAAAGGATGTGCTGATTTCATGTTCTTTCACACATGGACTGCATGAAACACTCCAACAGCGACAGTCAACCGATGGTGCTGGAGCTTACGGCAAGGATGCTGACAGCTTGGCTACGATATTGTTTCAAGTAGTAATGTTCGCGTGGTCCGTTCACAAAACCCATTGAAACGTCCTGTCCCATGTTGAGGGCGATGCTGCTGCGCCAACCGGATTCACAAGCGCAATACTGCCAACAAAGCTGGCGTCGGCGAACTGCCTATAGCATCTGTCGCCGGGAAAAACAAACGGGCGGTAGGGTGTTAAGGATGGGGGGAAAAATACGTTGCTGTTCAACGTGATATTCAGCCGGATGCAGCACGAGCAATCCTACACTCCAATGCCGGTATCTGAAGGGTTGTCTTAGATGGGATCACGCACACGCAGGCAGCTCACTCCAACCAGACCTTACAGAATCTGGCGCGCAGCTCGCCCCAACACCCGAGCCTGGCACTGGACGGTCAGGGCCAATGACATTCCATGACCTAATGGCCTGAAAGTCGAACTTCGCCTTGTATTAAAAAAAGCTACAATGGAAAACATATATACAAGCACACGTGGCTCAAACCGCTACTGATCTTCACAGGACAAAACATGCACCACATGCATGTAAACTTAGCACTTTCTTCGTTCCTACTCCCCCGCCAAAAGCGCATTCCTACTTACACTTGCAGCCCAAAGACCAACATGCGAACGTTCCACTTTGATAGGGACGGACCGTCGGGGCTTAGCAAAGAAAGCCGGTGTACATTACAGCGCCGGAGTGGTGGGACATCTTTGTTGAGTGGTCCGTCAAACTTCCAAAAGGCCTACTTGCAATTTCACCCAAGCCTGATCCGCGTAATAGCGCAGGAGTTGCGATTCCGCTAAAGATGCCATCCAGGCAAAACCAAATCTTTCAAAGCCGTGTTTGGTACGGCTTCCACCAAAGTTTTGGCCGCCTGCCATGCGAGGACAGGCCGTGCGCCTGGCAAGTTATTGTGTTAAAGGTCCCGCGCACTGCTCCTAGCCTCAAACCATAACGAACCCAGAACCCAAAAGCCGACAGCAAGGCGCACACCTTTTTTACCGGGTTGCTTGGGAAGGTGGCGCTTTCCTAGGGCATTGCGGTGCACCTAGGACAAGGGGCGAGATGTTCCCCTCCTTCAGTGCTTCCCAAGGCAACCCCGGAAACAAGCAATTGAGGCCCAGGCGCAAAGTCCCCCTCTTCAGTGCGGGGTTGCACCTGCGGCAATGCGAGGGCATTGCTGACAGCTGAATGCAGCGAGTTTCATCAGTCCATTTTCCTGATGCTTGGAGTTTGGGCGCAAACTCGGCTACGCAGCCAGGTCTTCTGGCTGCGGAAAAGCGCGCACAGTGCGAAATGTGCCAATAGAAGGTGAGCGAGAGCGGCGGTCGGAGCACACACTGGGCTTTCGGAAGCCGGTCGCCATGGTGCCTCTGCGGGGCAGAGTGTGATGCCCCTTCCATCTTGTGCAAGGCTGGCAGGGCTGAAGCGCATGTGATTGGCAGGGAGGTGGGCGAAGCGCCCAAGGCGATTTCTGCTCAAATCGTCCGCCCACTCATTGTAGCGCCCTGGCAGGTGAGTCGGTTGCAGAAGAACGTTTTTGGCATGCGCCCGAGAGGCGACAAGCTGCACAAAAATTTGCAAAGGCCAAGATGTTGTGAACATCTTGCTAATGCCTGCTTCTGCTGCCGAGTTGTCAGTGCGTGAGGGCATGCTAAACTAGCGCCCGCCTCCAATGTGGCTGTGCGTGGCCTGGAGGAGCGCCAGTTGCGCTAGTGTCTCGAAGCACGCGATGTAGTGCTGCGCAGGCTTGGAAAGGCAGGGCCACACTTGACGAACATCCTGCATAGTCCAGGTTTCTGCGAACCACACCACTTGCGAGGATGTGACTGCCCAACCACCTATGCCCACTAGGTCCTCTTCAGCGCAGGCATCTGCGGCTGCCAAGGCTTGCAACTGGGGCTGCTTTGCTAAAGGCTGTATGAGAGAGTGCTTGAGACACGACCCCAGCCATTCCAGGCAAGCTTGGCTGGTTTTGGAGAGGACGGTGAATCGGCTATGCGGACCCACGTAGGCTTGCTGGTGCCTGGAATGCGTGGGATGTCCTCAAGGCAGTGCACGGCGCGACCCGCAATTTGCAAAATTTTGGAACCTGCCGAAAGCCAAAGGCTGGGCAGGCTGCTGCCCATTTTAATGTTTTTTTAATCATTTCCGAAAGGCCGGCCACAATTGCGGCTGTATGGAGTGCATGGAGCCCGGCGGGCTACGCAGGTCGGCGTACAGCGGCGCCATCCAGGACCGCAAGTGCAGAGCTATGCTGGTGGCCCAGATAAGCAAACCAATGCATTGCTCCAGCGTTTTGCGGAGGACCTTTCTTTTGCCGAGGAGGGTCGCGATGAGATCCTCCAGCTTGACCAGCTTGGTCTTCATGAGTTGGATGGTATCATGAGCGAAGTTTATCTCCCAACCGCACCACACAAGGTAATCCTGGAATTGCGCCTTTTTCCAGGAGATCGGCGCGGCGAACATTTCTGGTGCCTGAGCACGGAGCAAGGCGCATAGAAGGTCATCCACAAACAGGAACGCCTTGTGTGGCTGCCATGCTAGCAGTCCGTGGACCTGGCGAAGCAGGAAGGCTGTGCGCTGCCACCAGTAGGCAGAAAAGCGCCCGCCAAACTTGCAAACTCTATAATGATAGAATTTGCCTTGGAAGGCGAAGAGCAGAAGGCCGCGCTCGTCCGGGCGTACTTGGGTCTGTTTGTGGGCGGCCTTGAAATCGATGCTTGCTCCAATGAATGCTCCTGGTGTGTCACTCGCTTGGGTGGCAAGGGCTAGATCGGACGCCATCGGAAGGCTAAGGCGTTCCGGCAGGACACCTGGCGTTCACCTGACAAACCGTGCAAAGACCAAATTCAATTTTTTCCTATGGCGACATTTGCTGGGCTTCTGCTACCGTTAAATCGGTGGCGACTACCCAATTATTAGAAATTTCCTTATCCAAAAGGCTTTGTACGACTTCAGGCTCTTCTTCTGCCGTTTTCCAGTTGCCGTTCCAACTCCGGCATTGCGGATGTGTTGGGAGGCTTCGCCGGCCACTGTCAGCTACACGGCATGGGGCTCAAAGGGCACGCCTTCTTGCAGAAAAGGCAGCAAGGCTAGGTCCGGATCTCCCCATGACACTGCGGAACCTGCAGGGCCTCATTGCTCAGTTAAAGGCGAATCCAACTTGCCCTGCCTGACATGTGCTTTTATTTTTGACAATGTTGCGCTCGTGGAGCCAGCGAAGCCAAGGCACGGCGACGGCTTGAAGCGGGTGGTCGGGGCTCGGGCAACACCAGTCTGCAGTCGAACGCATGCCCGCACCGTCGCAGACTGGGTGTCTGCAAGGCGCGAGGCTGGGCTGCGTTGGAATGGAGCTGTGCAGCTGCAGCGCACGCATCACCACCCCTGTTTCGGGAGACTCTTCCAGCGCCCACTGCCGCCAGTTGGCGCGCCAGCGACTTGGGATACTCGGCGTCGGCGGTCAGGGTGCTGAGGAAGACCCCCTGTTCGACCACTCCAGCAATGCTTGCGTGCTTGTATGTGTGAGTGCAACGTGCTGCCAGGGCTTGGATGCGAGGGCTATTGCAGCCAAAGGCCCATGATTTTGCGAACGTTTTATTATGCTGACAGGCGTCGACCCATACAAGGCTACACTGATGCTCGCGGAGCATGTGAAAATTAGCCTCTTCTAGCCAGGACATGGCAGAGGGCGGCTCCCAAATTCCGATGCCTCCTTTGGAAACGACCGCAATGAACAAGGCTCTGCCCCTTGCATGAATAGCTTGGCTATCCTGCAGCCTCTTCAACTGTGAGGGCGACACGCCGTTCGTGCGCTGCGGCGTTCGGAGCGCTTTTGGGCCGCCGGGTCTGAGTTTTAATCTAGAGTACTCCTTGCAAGGCGGGGCCGCTTCGAAAACTGTGTTGTCGAGGACATTGTGTACCTAGTTGTGGTCCAGGTCAAAAGGCTCGAAACAATCAAAGCCCAGCTGCACGGCTGCTGTTGTGACCGGGTGCAAACGGCCTGCAGAAGCCTTCCCTGGAGTTCCGCTGAGTGCTGAGGAGTGCTGGAGGCGCTGCCCGGCTGCGCTGGATCGGCACATTGTTGAGGCGGCTCTGGCAGCGGAGTGCGCGCAAGGCAAGGCTGTACCGGCGGAGGCAGCTGCGCCCGACCCTGTGCCGGCCCAGGATCCGGGCTGCATCACGTGAACTTGCTGCGATCCATAGCCGGGTGCTTGAGTTGGCACACACGTGCGCAAAACGACACGAGTCTGAGATGCAAGATGCATAGGCCGGTCTGATAGCGCTTGCATATCTCCAATCCGCCTTGGGCTTTGGTGTTCTGGAGATGCGAGGGCTGCGATGGCTCGCTGGAATGCCGGCGCTCGCGCTTTGTTCCTCTGTCCCGAGGTGCTGCAAGGCGAGGAGGCGGCGCGATCGGAGCCTTGGCTATCTTGGGGCGCAGCTGTAGAAGGGCGTGCATGTCGTTGCGCATGTACGTCAACTCGTACAGGGCATCGTCCAGGCTCCACTGTTGTGTGAGCAAATCTGACAAGGCGGACCAGAGTTTTCTGTCTGCGGACAGGCGCGGTAACCGCGTGGAGGCCCAGATTTGAGTCCGGCTGCGTGAGCCTCATCACGCCGAAGCCGCGGCAGCTGACGGCAAGGGTCAAGGACTGTGGTGTGCCCGGCGATGGCGCGGAGCGAGAACTTAATTTCGAACCTCATCTTGCTGGCTTCACTGAGATGCAAGGCAATGGATGCAAGGACTTCAGCCTGCGCAGGGGTGCCACTTTGCTCCAAATCCCTGAGCGCTCGGATCAACGGAGCCCTACGGCAAACGTCACGAAGCATGATGAAACCCTCCGGGGTTCATGCCGAGCGGCAAAAGTGAGATACTTGCTGATGCGTTCCAACAGATAACCACTAAGGCCAGACACGTCGGGTCGTTGCATGGGCCACGTGGGTGGCAGTTCGCCAATGTCATCCACAGTGACAGGCTTTTGGCTATGCGTATCACCTAGAAGATGTCTTACTATGGCAATTCCTTTGAGAGATTTGCATGTCTCGATCAGGCCCTGCCTAATTGCATTGAGTCGACTGGTCAGAAGGTTGCGGATCCTATGGTCCCAAGTTGTTCAGGTATGACCCCATCTCGGGCTATCCCTCTTACGGAATCCAGGTCGGATGATTGCTCCTACCACATTGGATTCGGATACTGCTTCGTATGTTTCTGCACAACGACATCAGGTGATTGGTCTTTGCGAGAATGCTACCGAGCCAACTGACGCACCTTGTGAACTTAGCCTTGATAATGATGAATGGCAGATTGCTTTTGGTCAATCCCTATCACTTGAATGCGAGCACTGGACTTCCCAACCAAGATGCTGCCCGTGAATCCACTGTCTCTGCTCTTGATGCCCATTGCATTCACAGTGACAGACAGATCGACCTACGGACGCCTTATGTTGCTCTTCGTGTCCTTGCTTTTGGTGCTTGGGGCTCACTGATAGCAACGACCATCCTAGGCAAGTCCTTCTTGAAGCTGTTGCTGCTGATGTTGCTGTTGGTGTTTGCGACGCCTCCCTCACTCCAGCTCGCAGGCGCCGGCCGTCAGCCCGCAGCCGCACAGGGCGCACTTGCCGCCCTGCCCGGCCAGGGTCTTCTGCCTCTCCGCCGCCCCGGGCACCTCGCTTCGCCTTGAGCAGCTGCAGGAAGATCTCGTGCGCCAGCCCGGCCAGGCGCTGGCCCCGCGTCATAACCAGAACATTCCTTGCCCCTTCTTCCGGTAAGGTACGTTCGACAGCTCACCGGCATTGGGGCTGGTAAACAGCGAATCTACCCCAGTAGAATCCCTGTTCATCCACTACTCAACACTACCTGGCGGTATCTGCCTGATCCTTCTTGTGGAGGGCTCACACATCCACTTAATATTGTCGCTGTATCTCCTGATCCATCGATCGCCAAGGCCCTTGCCGCATCCCTCGGTCAATTGCTCGATTTCCAGGTTCACGCTTCCCGCGCTCGGCTTCGCCTTACTGGGCTCATCGTTGTACATGCTGGCAATCCGCTTCTCCTTAAGACCCTTTGATGGTAAGCTCGGGCTTGCATACCACCCCAATCGTGGAATTGCGCGTATCAGCAGTGATGAAGTCGAACAACTTTTGCCTTTCATTGTCGGTGCGGTTTTCTGTAACTCTGACACCATCGGTCTTGAGCACTTACAGGGCAGACGACGCCTCCGACTTGGGTGTGTGGTGAGCGGGCCTTCACGTCCTCACGGTATTCTCAGTTTCTTCGATGGTAGTTTTGCAGACACCCTTGCTGCAGGCAGGCTGACCCGTGGCAGCATGGATGGATGCTGCCCAAGCCCAGACACAAGCAAAGCACCCCTCCCATGCCACCATGGCTACGCATTACGCCCCATGAACACATCAGATTACCACTAGCGCCTATCACCTTCTGTATCATATTCCTCATTTTGGCAGCGTGGCCTTCCATGAGCGATGTGCTTCCGTGGTCTGAATTTCTTCCCTCTGATGCTGTCCGTGCTCTTCATGTTATCATCCAGTGGGGCGCTCCTGTTGCGCAGCTCCCGAACAAAGAGCAAGAGGCCGCTGCTGCTGCACTTGGACTTTCTTGACCATCCGCGCCTCGCGCTACCCTGCCGAAAAGGTTGCCGACGCTGAGCTTACTAGTTTTGGAGGGGATTCTATGCATGACGTCACCATCTCTGATCGGCTCACGCATGACCTTGTAGGAAACTATTTCAAGCCCAGCGCAGTTGTTACTGCCTTAGAAGGCAAACACTACCTCGGCCGTCTCATGTGTGGAGAAGTTGAACCGCAGGTCTGGCAGCCATGCTCTCCATCCGTACTTCTTGCCAAATACGCAAGTGTCACCCGGGTATTGTGCTCTGATTAAGAATCCATCTTTCCTCACATTGGGTCGCTTAGCCTCCTTGACACTCTCGGCATATGTGATCCAGACTCGCCCAACCTTGCTGGAATTTTTGCGTTTGGTTACGGCAATCCGTTTCAGCTGCCACGTCTTGTGTCCTCCTTGTCGGTGATTGCGGTGACTCTGTCTCTGTTCACGCTGCGGGCCTACTGGCTGGACTGTAATTATCACCTTCTCGCCAGGGCGACGCCTGCGAGTGTACTGGTCTCATTATGCAACACTGCCATCAGGCAATTTCCTTGAGGAAGTACAGAAGAAGCGCACGCCCACTGTGCGTCGGCAAGACTTGCCCGTTCAGGCTGCTGCTCAGATTGTCTTGCTCCGCCTTCCCCTCTTTGATGGGCCCTGTAGCGCGGGACAAGCGTCTCCTGTCATCAGTGGTCTTGGTACACCCACAGCTTGGCGCGCAAATATCAGCCCACCATAGGACGTGACTTGCGTTGCTGCTGCTGCTTGTGTTTTCCGTCGGCCTCTGGTTGGCTTCCCACCGTGTGGTACCTGTGTGCGGCTGCAGCGCCTCCCCGCGGCACATGATCGGACGCCTGTCGTCTTCTTTCTTGCCCTGGACAATGCCTGTATGGCTCTCGTGCGCAATCTTGTTCCCTCCGTCGCCTTCATCTTGGGAACAGTAGTAAGGAACATAGGCTTATAGGGCCGGTCTTTGTTTTTGGCCGAAAAAGTGCTCAAAAAGCTTGTTTTTCCTGTCAGACGGCAAGCGAGGCGCCTCAGCCTCTACATTCGCTCGGTTTCGGCCGAAAACAGGCTCCAGACGCCCACTCTGCTCTCGATTTCCGTTTTCTGCCCGGAAAAGCTCTTGTCACCGTTTGTCACCGCTTGTCACCGCTTCGTCACCGCTCTCTTTTGGACCGAAAAAGTGCGCAAAAAGCGGCCAAGTTCCCGACTTCCCGAAGACTTCGTTCTTCACAGGGTTTTCCGTTTTTCGCCGAAGCACGACAGCCTGCCGAGGTCGCCGCTCGTGACACGGCAGCCTGCCGAACTTGTCACCGCCTTCGTCACCGGGTCTTGCGCAGGTCAGAGGGGGTATCACGACCTGGGCCCGGGAGCTTGATTTGACCGACGCCATCGGTCAATTCATCGTAGCCATGCGCCACAACGAGAATGTCTTGACTCCGTCGATTTTGCCCGAAAAACCCATCAGGCCGTTGTGGACGAAATTTTCGGCGATCTGTCCTGACGTCGTGCGCAGGTATCACGACCTGGACCCGGGAACTTGAATTGAAGGATATTTTCCCTCAATTCTTCCTGGTCCAAAGCGACTCAAGGGGTTGCGAAATTGCAAGGCCGCTACAGTGCGTAGCAACTTTCCTCACTCCTAAGAAAACATGTTTGAAGGACCTGTCACGGGCAACATCCTGAAGGTCCTGGACAACGGAGAGGTAACTGACGCACG
This sequence comes from Effrenium voratum, assembly GCA_963377175.1. Lineage (NCBI taxonomy): Eukaryota > Dinophyceae > Suessiales > Symbiodiniaceae > Effrenium > Effrenium voratum. The sequence continues at coordinate 470,802 of CAUJNA010003558.1, forward strand.
CACGTCACCGCAGGGCAGCTGGCCCTCGCTCTGCCGCCCTACGCACAAGTGGCAGACCTGGCCGTGAACACGGCAGCCTCCGGCAACAACGCAGCCGCCATCCGTCTCGGACCTGGATGGAATTCTTATTCTCAGGAGAGGCGCTCAGTCTCGGGCCGAGGGAAAAAGAATTCCCAAAGGCGCTCGCCTGAAAAAAGTCAAAATGATCCGCGCCCGCGCCTGGGCGGAATCGAGCCCGCACCCTCCAAGCTTTAGAGCTGCAGCGCCTCTTCCGATTGAGCTATGGAGCCTTGCTAGTCCAGCACAGAGACTCCCGTGCCAGAGAGCGTCACCAGCTGATAGGCTATCATGTGGATGAACACGAAAGTGAACCAAGCCAGGTCGCCCGAACGGGCGCTGACGCCGCTCAGGGGCATCTTGGGCACACGCTCGGTCGGGAAGCCCGCGATGAAGCTGTGGCGCAGGTAGCCCGCGCGGTCGATGTCGATGTTGCGCACCGTGTCGTCGTAGGTCCCCGCAAGGACCGAGAGGAAGTGGAAGTGCTCCAAGGCCTGGCCGCGCCGATGGGGGCCACGTCCTGCCCCGGGTTGGCCAGCAAGTGGATCTTAGAGCCCGCGTCGTTGTCCCAGAAGGTCACGAACACTCCCATCAGCCTCGTGAAGGCGCGCGCCACGGTGACGTTGTGCTCCGCCACGCCCGGCGGCGCCGTGGACTGCTGCGTGTGCACCGTGGGGTAGCTGAACACGAGCGACCTTCCAGAGAGGAGCACGCGGTTGAAGGACTCAACCAGCGCAGGGTCCAAGGACGACCTGGGAGGCCAGAACTCGGACGTTCTGGATCTCGAAGTCGGTGCTCAGCGTGGCTCCCGCCGGGTGCGCCCCGGCGTTCTCGGACCACAGCGCAGTCGTGGCGTCCGCGAATTCGATCTCGATCGCCAGGTTCAGCTGCGGCGGCAGCATCTTCCCACAGCGCAGGATGCCCACCATGGTGGGGCGCAGCAGCACGTCCGCGTAGCCGCTCTGGTGCACCGCGCGGGGCGTCCGGGAGTTGTTCACCTCGTCGAAGCCCTCCACGGCCTTGTTCTGGTTGTACTCGCGGCCCTTCAGCAGGTCGTGCACGGCCACGGTGCGGCCGTAGTAGTTAATGTCGTCGCAGCGCTGGCCGTTGGCGAAGATCTGGATCCTCTGGATGAAACAGGCGGGGTTCGGAGTGGCCGGCGCCAGCGGGTTGGTGGCGTCCGTGTTTCTGACTCTGAAGGCGATCTTGATCGACTTGCCGTGAACACCGAGATGCGCTCCACGATGGCAGTCCTCTGTCGCACGGCGTAGTCGGACAAGAGCGGCGTTGCACCTCACGATCTTCTCGTACAGGTCGCGCCCAGACAGCTCGGAGATCGGGTCGGTGAACTTCTTGTACACCTGGAGCCGCATCGTCTCACTCCCGTCCATTTCCCGGATGCTCACAAACCTTGTGGCGCGGCAAAGCGCATAGACGGGGGAGGGTGCGTTGGGGTCGCGAATCTTGGAGAACGTGGAGGCATCGATGGTCACCGCATACGAGCCCAGGATGGAGCCCATCAGATTGCACAGAGTGTCCTTGCCGTTCCGGCTCACACCGTTCGTCCACAGTGCTGCGGCCTCCTTCAGCCTTGGCCAGGAGCATGAGTTCGTACATCGTCGACGCCCAGTCGTCCTGGGTCCACGCGTGCAGTACCCCCAGTTCCGGGATGAGGTCACAAAGCTCGTCGAGCTTCAAGTGGATGTCGGCACCCAGGTCGTACCCGTCCACGGACTTCCAGAGCAAGTTCTGTTGCCGGCGGACTTCCTCCAGCGCCCGCTCAAACTTCTCCATGACCGGAGTCTCCCACCAAGCGGGCCAGGAATGCGACCGCCCAGTGGAGCGGGTGATCCTCACGGTAGGCCGCACGTCTTGCTGTTCAAGACCACGCCCTCGAAGTTCAGGAGACGCCGGGCCCCCTCGTCATCCAACTCCCAGTCGGAGCTGTGTACACAGAGATGAGTCCTACATGCGTCGGCTTCCACTGCGACTCGATTTCCACGGCGCTCTCCGCCGTGCGCCAGGCCGATCTCCCCCTCCATGGCCTCCGCAATCTCCCCCTCCATGGCCTCCGCAATCTCCCCCTCCACGATCTCTCCCTCCATGTTCGCGTTCGTTCAGATGTTCCATGATGCCGGGTACTGTCGGGATATCGATTGACTACGATGAGTTCGAATTGTCTCGAGTGTGTCGAATTGCTTCTGCGGACAGTGTCATATCAAACTTGCCAAGCTCCGATTGCACTTCTCGCTCAAACAGGACAACTATTCCCCCAAGCCTCCACTCAAAGAGGACATCAAAATGCCCGGCCCGCTCGCGTCCATGCAAGCCTCGATTGCCGCCCAGTCGTGCATGGGACAGCTGAGACAATCCTGAGACAGGGGTGAGACGCCTGAGACACCTGAGACACCCACTAAACCACAAACAGAAGTGTCTCAAACGTGTCTGACCTGTCTCAGCAATAACAAGACAGCCAGCCTAAGATTGACAAACCAGGAACAGGAGTGTCTCAGGTGTCTCAATCTTTGGCTGGCTGCCTTGTCATTGCTGGGACAGGTCTAAGACACGTTTGAGACACTTCTGTTCGTGGTTTAGGTGTCTCAAATGTCTCAGTTGTCTCACCCCTGTCCCAGCTGTCTCAGCCCTCTCAGCCTTCGACTGGATGCGGTCTGCCTAAAAGAGAGATCCGAGGGTTAAAGCCCCCAAAACGGAGAGCATCCGTTGGCAAGTATCAAACAAGGTTGGGCGAACCAGTACTAAGGGCCCGTTGGGCAAGTCAGTACTAAGGGAGGGCTGCAGCCCCCTTGAAGGTGTGCTGCAGAGGCCGGGGGTTGGGGTCCTCGCTGGACTGCACAAAGTCGTCCTGGTAGAAGTGGCTTGTGACGAACGAGGTGGCCTTGCGGTCGGCTGGTAGGCGCAGCGGCTCATTCCGCTCAAGGAAGCCCACCACCTGCTCGAAGCGCGGGCGCTGGTTGAAGCCGGGCCTGAAGCGTCTTCATCTCTTTACCGTTGCGCAACTTCGTCCCCCCCCGTTCCACGGTCCGGCGCTTGGCGCGCGCCTGCGCAGCTGGGCTACCTGGCGGCGCACGGCCTCCGTCAGCCGGCTCACGTCGTCCAGGTGCCGTCGCCCCTTGCGCCTGCCTGCGCTCGCCCAGCGAGTTGTTGAAGGCCCGCGCCTCCTCCAGTTCTCGGTAGCGCTTCAGCAGCACGGCTGTAGCTGGGTAGGTCTTGCGGAACCACAGTAGTAAGGAAAGAAGGCCTATACCACCCAAATAATTTGGGATTTTTGGTCCCAAAACCCTGCAAAACAGCCGAATTCTCCATCCAGCTGAACGTTTTTCCGATGTCACCGGTCTTTGTCACCGCTCCGTTTTTGGTGCAAAAAGCGCGCTCAAAACGGCCAACTCCGAAAAGTTCGTTTTTTCGTGTCAGACGGCAAGTGGGGTGCCTGAGCCTCTAGATTCGCTGGGTTTCTGCAGAAAACAGGCTCCAGACGCTCACTTTGCTCTGGATTCCGTTTTCAGCCCGGAAAAGCAGGCAAATTCCATCCCGCGGAGCTTGTCACCGTTTGTCACCGCTTCGTCACTGCTCACTTTTGGGCCGAAAAAGTGCGCAAAAGCGGCCCGAGTTCCGGAGGAGGACTTCGTTCTGCGCAGGGTTTTCCGTGGCACGACAGCCTGCCGAGGACCTTGCTCGTAACGCGACAGCCTGCCGAGGTCCTGGCTTGTGTGGGGAGGCCAGCCGGCAGCCCGACAGGCTGTCGGAGCAGCAAATACTGCAAAACGTCTGCTGCGGGGGACGAGGACCGCGCCGCCGGCAGGGCGCCCATCATGGAACTCAGCGACAAGACGTACTTCTACGACCCGGAGCGGGAGTGGGTGGTGTCCTTGGAGACCGCAATACCGGGACAGCCGCGCACACGTAGAAACAGGCTGCGAGGCCTGCGCCGCGTGTCGTACCAGCTAACAGCATCCTGGAACGCATTCGAGGACTCTGGGGACTTCCAGGCCCGGCTGGACGAGGTGTTCAGCAAGGGCCGATAAGAAACATGGCTGACGCCCGCAGACGAACCATCAAGGCTGTCTACGAGGATCCCCGCACCGGCTTTGGCAGCATCGCGCAGACGCTGCAGCAGGCTCAGTCCCGCGACCCCAGCATCTTCAGAGAGGAAGTGAAGGCGTTTCTGGACGGCCTCCGGGTAACCAGACCGGCGTGGTTCCAAAGAACCGCATCGAAAATGGCAAGAAAGCAAATGATCACGTCGAAGATCAACCTGGAGCGCTGCGTCTACTGCCCAGGTCCATCGATTAAGAACGCCTTGGGGTCAGAGTCGGCGGTCGCAAAAAGGCCAGACTTGCTGTACTCAAAGGTTTCTCCCTGCCCAACCATAAACAAAGAACACTGATCCGAACACAGCCGCCCCATGCTAATCAACACATTTCGCACTGTCTTCAGGATGTCAGGCTTCTGACAGGCTGTCTAGCGTCTTCGGAATTTGCACGGCCTGTACATACACATTCTGGAACACTCTGTCTGGCCCTTGCGCCAAGGCCATTAAGCGGTTAAACTCTGCACTTTTCTTCGGGACGAATTTGCTCGGAGCTCCCGGAACCAAAAAAGTGAGGGTGAAACTGTGTTGTCCCTTGCAATCTTTGAAAATGTCGCGCAACCTCTTCGCAAACCCTTCTGCGATGCTGTGCTTCGGAGAGAGTGTCACAGAGATGCCGTGGTTGAAGTCGAGCAGGTAGTCGATGCCTGGGTACCGTTCTGGGCTGTGCACAAGGCATTTCTCTGCTGTTGAAAATGTCGTTGAAATCACAATGCAGCAATTTCAAAGCAGGCACTACCAGATCTTTGCCCTTCTTGTGCTCCCACTTGCCTGCATACGTTATCATCCAGGGCTCAAGCCGCTTGTCACACCATGATGTGGTCAGCCAAACCCCAACAAATTCTTCCAGCCAATATCTTGATTTTGGGTCACTTTCGTCCTTCCACAAATTCACAAGCTCGGCATAGTGCTCCTGTGCAAGAAGCTCTCTAGCTTTTGGGGAGCATACAGCGACAGTGCAAGAGATCCCATTTTCGGCACGGAATGTGAAGAGCCTGCTTGGCAGCTTCGTCCCAATGCTGTCCAAATCTCCACCCAAGGCGCGTCGCACTGTTGCGAAGTCCTTCGCGTCGGTCTTCTGCTGCTTCACGGCATCCTCATAAGGGCCTTCTTTGGCCAAAAGGGTGCGAAGGGTGCCTCCAACCTGCTCGAATCTATCAAGCAAACTCCTCTCACTCACTTTCACATCCTCGAAACACGGATAGGCCACCTTCAGCTCCCCCTTTTGCCATGCCTCCACATAGAGACATTGTCCACCATCTTTGATGAAGTTGGAGTAGTGTTCCCTGTCGGGGCTGCAGGCCTTCACCGTCTTCGCAGGCAGCTTATACGTGGGGTGCTTGTCCGAGGCGTCCACGAGGTACCAGTTGTTGCTGTTCTGCAGGTGCTCGCATCTGCTCGGCTTCCAGTCCTCAATCGGCTGGCTCTGCGCCTTCCAACGGCCGTCCTTGTCCTTGGTGAAGACGAAAACGAAGCCGCCCTCCCATGCCTCGAAGACGATGGCCTCGGGCTCCTCGATCCATTCCGGGCGGCCCTGGCCCGACACCAGGTGCCACAGGCCCAGCGCCAGGGACCGGCTCTTGCCGATGCCGGGGATCCCCAGCATGGCCACACGCTCCGCGCCGTCCTTCATCAGCTCGAAGGTGGCCTTCCAGGCCTGGCGCGTCGTGTTCCGCGTCAGCAGCTTCCTCCCACTCAGGTCGTAGGGCCTGGCGGGCAGGCACTCCTTGAGGTCGAAGACCTGCGCGCCTCAGTGTGGCTTCAGCAAGAAAAGCAAAACTGGCATCCCGCCGTCCTGCCGGCCTTTGCCAAGGTCCTTGGGCTTGGCGTTGACCAGCTCCTGGATGAACGCCGTGGCATCTGGGTCGTCCTGCAGCCGCGAGCACACACGGGACGCGAGCCATGACACAAGCCGTCCTTGATCCCGCTTGCCTGCACGGCATACGACGGACAAGACAGGAAAAGATGACGCATGAGCTGTTCGAGAATCGAGCATCAACGACTGGAACAACAAGTAAAACAGCACAATCCACATGGACACAAAGCTGGGGATGCATGACCTCAACCATCCATTCGTGGGGCTCCACAGTGAGTCGCATCATGCACCAACAATGCAGCCAGCTGAAGCCAAAAATGCGCTGCGCTGTGCCCAAACGCGATCTTGGGATTTCATGGTTCTGTGGATGCGATCACAGCAGAAATACATTGTGCACACTTTAGCAATCTCCTCCATGCTCGTGCTGTCGGAACAAAATTTAACCTTCGGATTGCATTGTGTCTGCAGCAGTAACGACCATGGCAGAAGGGTAGGTCTTGCTCTTCAAAAGGCAGGCGACTGGAACAGCAGGCTCTTCAATATTTGCGGGTTCCCCCTCAACTGTCCACTAACCACTCACACCAAATTAGGCAAATATGAGCGGGTACATCAAAAATTGAACAATAGAAGGGAATGGCAGCAAAACGGGCCAAACCATCGAGCAAGAACACTGCCAGTGGATGCAAAGCCGGGAATGGTTGAGCTCACTGCATCAAAGAGAACATTCGCAAAATGCACTTGTGCCTGCAGCAGCAAGGGCCCCAATGGGTGCAAAGACATCAGAGTTTGCCCTCCCTCTCCCCGGCAGACGGGCAGGTCTTGCTCTTTCAAAAGCAGGCTGGGGGCAAGCGCAAAATCACTCACAACGATCAACGGCACGTCTCAATCAATGTCGACCAGCAGGAATAACCGACCTCCAACAAGGAAAGGCAACCATCCGTTCATGGGGGCTCCATACCAAGCCTGCCAACGACACGAACCGCTGCAATCTGCAAAAATGCTATCTTGGGATTTCCTGGTTCTCTGGATGCGATCAGGGCAGCCCCACCAAAACCATGTGCGGGCCGCGCGGGGAATTTCAGAACCGCACGCAACGATCAGAGTCCCAGAACGCAGCCGGCCGGCGGAAGCGACCGACTCCGCCCGCCTCGGACTCCTTCGTCCGGCCGCTTGCCTTTGCCTCCTTGACCTCCTTCTTCGCCCTCTCCACCTTCCTTTCCGCCTTCTCCACCTTCCTTTCCGCCTTCTCCACCTTCCTCTCCGCCTTCTCCACCTCCTCCTTGGTGCCTGATTTCTCCAATCTGGCGACGGCTTTAACTTCCTGCTCCTGGGCAGCTTCTTGCTGCGCGAGCGCAAGCTTCAGCTGCTGCCGCGCCAGGAGCAGGTCCTGCCTCCAAGGCGGACGCCAGCGCCCTGACTGCGTACGCCCTGCAGTCGGCCGTCGACACTTCCTCGGAGGTGGACTCGAAGATCACAGCAGCCCTCCTTGACGCAGTCACCACGGCAGCCCTCGACGCCGCCCTCGTCGGGGGCGGACGCAAGCGCGCTGGCCGCCCTGCTTTCCACGGTGGACGGGTTGGACACACCACTGGAGGTAGACACCAAGATAGCAAATGCCCTGCTGGGTCTCGCCACCGAGGCCTTCGTCGCAGCGCAGCTTGCTAGCCGGGATGCCAGCATCTCAGCGCTCCAGGGCGCCAAGGCCGACGCGACGCTGCTGGCCTCGTACGCCACGAACGCTGCGCTCTCAGCCAGCAAGACCGCGCTCCAGAGCGCCCTCGACGCAATCCTCGCGGACCTCGCCGCCCTGCAGCTTTCCGGAGGCGGAGGTGTTAACGCGCCGGCCTGGGCGGGGTTCACGACTTGGGAGCTTGTTCGCGGAAGCAACGTCGTTCGCAACCTGCATTTGGAGGCTCCTCTCTCTGCTGCGCTGGCCACCGGCGACGACACGCTGTGAGCATCACGGCCGACTGCTACTCCATTGCAGCAGCGGACGCGGCCCTCGCAGCTGCGCTGCTCGCCTACTACACCTCGGCGCAAGTGGACGCTCTGTTGGTCGACTACCGAACGGGGACGGCGCAGGCCCTCGCAGCTGCGCTGCTGGCCTACTACACCTCAGCACAAGTGGACGCACTGTTGGCCGACTACCGGACGGCAAGCGCGCAGGACACGCAGACGCAGGCAGCCATCGCGGGCGCGCTGTGTTCACGAGGCAACCAGATCACCTCGGCGCTGGTGGCGTGCCGACCAGCACATGGCAACGGCCTCGAGCATCGCAGCCGGACGGCCTCCTAACCGGGAGTCACGGAGGCAGCCTCTCCGGACGACGGAGGGGCCGACGAGGTGATGGCTGCCATCGCGGAGCAGATCCCTGGCAAACTGTTCGTCTCAGCAGCGGGTGCAGCGTGGTCCTGGCCACCCACACCGTGGGGGGAAGTGAGCGTGGACGGCTACACTCTGACCCTGGCAGTGAACCCGTGGAACATCGTGCGCACCAACTGACGCCCGGCTGGGAGCTCCTCTTCGCCTGCCGGTATCGGCTCGGCACGGCCTCCAACTTCGTGGTGCACATGTCCGAGGCAGACACGGCCAAGATGTACTTCGAACTGGATTGCAAAGATGCACTTTGCGGCACACTTCCAGGCACCGGGCCTGCCCAACCAGAAGGCAGGAACGGTGGACGTCTGCGGCCTCCAGATCCTGGACGCAACCCTGGAGGCCGGCAACTCGACGGAGGTCGAGGCAGACACGACGACCTCGGCCCTGCTGCTGAAGCACGAGTTCCTCGACGGCGGAGCCGACGACGTCACGCTGGCCACCCTGGGGGGGAGCCCACCCTGACCACGCTGGGGAATTTTTTGGTGCGCTCCAACAGCCAGAGCTCCGTGGCCTCTGCAAGCTTCACGGTGGGAGGCTTCGAGCTGGAGAGCTACGCCATGACCCTGAGCGCCTTTGCCTGGAACATCGTGCGCACCTACACCCTCACGCCCGGGAGACGCTACTCCTTTGGCTGCCGGTACCGGCTGGGCACGGCCTCTAACTTGGTGATGTACGTCAGCGCGGCCGACAACGACTACGTGGGCGTCACCGGCACCATCTGCTCCGTCAGGTTCTTCCACTTCCGTTCATGTCGGGGCGCTTGTACTGCTTGGCCTTCGGAGTCGAAGAGCTGCAGGAGCTCCCCCAGTCGGCCTCGGCCATCTCCGTCTTCACCCGGCTGTCCGACAAGTTGGTGAAGGTGGTGTTGCAGACCACGTTGCCCGTGTTGCCGGCGATCACCAGGCAGCCGGGGTTCTTCTGGTTCGTGGTGAGGGACAGCTGCGTCGAGAGGCTCTTCGTCTGCACCAGCGCCTCGTCGTTGATCATGATGAGCTTGCACTGGTGCGCCCCGCCGTCTCGCTCAGGAAAACCCGCGCGCTCTGGTTGCCCAGCAGCTGCAGCTCCGGGCCGCTGTCGGAGTTGTTGGAAATCTGCACCTTGCTCCAGCCCGCCCAGTTCTTCGTCAAAGTGAGGTCGTCCGAGAAGTCGGAGGTGTTGGTCACGGTGAGCGTGTTGGACGCGAAGAGCTGCGGGGCGGAGACCGTGCCAGAGCTCGTCACGTTGCCGCAGACCACGCTGCCCGTCGACACTCCCCCGCTCGCGGCCGTGAAGGTGCAGTCCAGGCTCTCGCAGTCCAGCGGGCCCGCGGAGGCCGGCCCGTGAGCGACCCGGTGGCTGCGAAGCTCGCCGCCGTCGCTGCGCCGGAGGCAGTCAGGGTGCCCGTGGACACGTCCCCGACCGTGGTGAAGTTCCCAGCGTTGGCCGTGTTGTTGATGGTGAGTGATCCCGGTGGCCGAGCTCAGCAGGCCCACACTGGCCACCCCAGTGATGCTCAGCGAACTGCCCGAGATGGCGCCGGTGGACGACAGTGAGCTGCCCAAGACGGCGCCGGGTGGCGAGCTGGACGCCCGAGGCGTCCACGCCCGTCGTGATCACGTCCGTGCAGTTCACGTCGTTGCGCAGCAGCTGGTCGCAGCCCACGTTGCCCTGCGCGGTGAGCCCGTCCAGCGTGGCCGAGCCCGTGAGGGCCAGCGAGTCGGCCAGCAGGTCCGTCACGGAGACCGACTCTCCCTCGAAGGCAGTGGCCCTGATCTGCAGGCTGTACAGGTCCAGCGTGCCCGCCGACTGCTGCGCCAGCCCGGGGATCGACCCGCCGAAGGCCCCGAAGTGCAGCTTTGCGACTCCGCCCGGGGGCACCGAGAAGTCCAGGCGCGCCGTGCTCCACACTCCTTGCGCAAGGGCTTCCAGGCCAGGCTGGACGAGGTGGAAGCCTGGCAGGCCCAGCGGGGGCCGAAGAACAAGTAAACATGGAGGCGCTGAGGGATCTTGCCGACGACTTCAACGTGCGGGACCCCCGTAAGCTGTATCGCCTTGCGAGGCAGCAAGACCTCGACGTGACGCAGGCCATGGCCTTCAAGGCGCTCAAGGCCAACGTGGGCCGGCAGGTGCAGGCGCCCCGGCCACGGGCGTGGGCTGTGGAGGGGCCGAACGACCGGCTGCAGGCGGACCTCATCGACTTCAGCCAGAACACGCGGGGGAAGACGAAGTACGGCCTGGTGGTCATGGACGTCTTCACCCGGGAGGCTGCTGCGGAGCCTCTACAGAACAAGAACGCCGAAGCGGTCGGCCGGGCCACAAGGGGACGACGAGAACTTCGTGGTCACGACGGACCTGGGCAACGAGTTTGCCACGCTGGACCGGGAGCTGCCCGATGAGGCGGTGCACCGCACCAAGCTACCAGGGTGGCCCGCAGAGGCGGCCAGTGGAGCGACCAACTCAAGCAGGCCGCGTCGGCCTACAACGCGCGCCCCCACGGGACGGTGCACGGCGCCCCGGAGAACGTCGAGAAACAGCCGGCCACCGAGTTCAGGGTGTTGCAAGACAACGCCGACAGGTTCCAGCACAACAAGGACTTGACGAACCGGCGCATGAAGGCTTTGGAGGACGTGGGGGCGTTTCGGGCGCCCACCAACGCGGCCAGGAGCTTCAACCCCCAGTACGGCGACGTGCAGCGGCTGGCGGCCGTGGACTCCATGACCGTGCGGAGCACCGAGGGCCGGGAGACCCTGCTGAAGCTGGCCCTGCCGGCGCCGCAGGGCAGCGGCAACGCGGCGGCGCGGCTGACGAGGCGCGGCAGGCCAGCTGCTGTGAGGCAGCTGGGCGACTTCCTCAGGCGGCCCAGAAGCGATTCGGGCCGCTGACCTTCTTGAGCAGACTTGACGGAAGCAACATGCCTTAGCTTGTGGAGAGAAGTTTTAGCCCAAACACGACTTTGCGAATCTCGACCTTAGAGCGATCCCTGGACCCCGCCCAAAACGGCCATTCAGTTTGTGGATGCAAGCCTGACACCCATGGAACATGTGAAGCCTGTTGTGACCTTAAGTCCGCCCTGCTCCCACCTGCTAGCGCGATTTTTGTACACTCACAAAAGTTTCAGCACATCCAGCTGCGCAATGATGGTCTCGCAACTCATGAGAGAGTATTTCTTCTCCTCCTGACGTCTGGCCCATGTCTCGTTTGTAAAGGACTGCCAGCCTTCAGACTCACTGCAAAGTTTTCCTTGCCTGCATCCTTTTTCTTTCCATAACGACATTGCGCAGCAATGAACTCGAGCTTACCAGTTGCCTTGCATCTCACAGGGATCAAAAGGTCGTGGTGAGCCGTTGCAAAATTTCGGTTGGACTTGATGGCCTTCCCAACGTCACTCCGTCACTCATGACAGTTGCTTCATTGCCTTGGCCGCTTGGATATTCCACACCATCACTCCAGCAAACTTCGAACGGCTCCAAAACAGCTCGTAAATGTGGATCCTCCGTAGGGTAGATCTCCAAAAAAGGGATCCAGGTGACTTCAGCACTCAGGTTTCTTGCTATGCAGTGAAGGCGGAACCGCGCTGCCAGGGAGCTTGCAACCAGCTCTTCCCACTTCTCCCCCTTTCAGTGGCACCCCTTGTTGGGCTGTTGAGCAACTGCAAAGAATCTGGCAGGAGCCCCTCCAGGTCAATGTTCAGCTCTTTCAAATCGTTTCGGATGGCATCTTTGATATTGGTATCCTCACACCACCACAGCCGTGGAACCAGTACAGACTTGTTGTTTGGAAATGCTGCTCCGGCCCTGAAGATGTCTGACCACCTCAGTGAGGTTCCGGGCACAAGCTGGCGGCCTTCTGCAGGCCATCGAACCGCCGAGCAAAGAACCAACGCCAAAGCCACTTCTGGCTGATTGAAGTAGGGGGCTGCATCCGCATACGAGCTTCTGAACTCCTGCGACATGGCATTGAGTGCAACCTGAGCAACCGACCAACAAAAACGATCCCATACCAGCCCACGCTCCCATGCCTGAGATCTTGTTTTGGACGCCACATGCCCTACAGCACACTCCGCATCTTTTAAACTTTCTCCATGCTGTTTCGCGTCTTCGGAACCTGCACCACCTGTACATGCACATTCTTAAACACTTTGTCTCGCCCCTGCGCCATCTCCATGAAGGCTCTGAACTCCTCTCCTGACTTGGGGGCGAAATTTGCGGGGTCTCCCGTAGTGAAACAAGAGAGAGTGAAACTGTACTGTCCCTTGCAGTGTTGGAAAATGTCCCGCAGCGTGTCTAGAAAGCTCTTTGCGATGCTGTGCTTGGGACCAGTTGTCGCGAAGATGCCATGATTCAAGCCTAGCAAGTAATCGACGCCTGCGTACCGTTCCGGGCTTTGCAGAAGGCATTTATCAAGGCTGCCGTTCTTCACGGCCTGGCTCCATTTTCGCTCGAATATGTCCTTAGTGTCGCACCTCAGCAGCTGCAAACCCGCGTCAATAACCAAAGAGTTGCACGGAGTCCGTTCCCAGTTGGCTTTGCCTTGCGAACTCTTGTCAGTGATGTGGTAGGCGTCAAACTTCTTCGGAAACCACGAGCAGGTCAGAAGGGGTCCAAGGAAGTCTTCAAACCAGTACCTGGCACGTGGATCGTTCTTGGTCCAGAGGTCAGCAAGCTTGTCATAGTGCTTATCTGCTATCACCTCTGCGGCCTTGGGGGAGACAACTTGGGCCGTGCCAATTTTGCCGTCCACGGTGACGTACGTGAAGAGCCTCGTCAACAGCTTGTTGCCTTGGTTGTCGAGAACACCGCCAAAAGCAGGCTGCAAGCCCTTCCAATCGTCAGCTTGATTATATTGATCCTGAAGGTACTTGCGGAAGCCTCCATTGTCGTCCAACAGGGCACGCAGGTTGCCTCCAACATATTGAAACCTGCGCAACACCGTGTCCTTGTCGACCGGAGGCTGTGCAAAATGCACATAGGCCAGTTCCAGCTCAGCCTTCTTCCATTGTTCTACGTACACACAAGCCCCACCGCTCTTCACAAAATCTGTGTAGTGCTCTCTGTCCGGGCTGCAGGCCTTGACCGTCTTGGCCGGCAGCTTCCCCGTGGTCTCCTTGCCGTAGGTATCCACTAAATACCAATTGTCGCTGTTCTGCAGGTGCTCGCAGTCGCTTGCATCCCACTTGCCAATCGGCAGGCTGTGCCCTTTCCAGCGGCCGTCCTCGTTCTTGCTGAAAATGAAGACCTTGAGGCCCTCCCGGGCCTCGAAGACGATGGCCTCGGGCTCCTTGATCCAGTCCGGGCGGTGGCCCGACACCAGGTGCCACAGGCCCAGCGCCAGGGACCTGCTCTTGCCGATGCCGGGGGTGCCCAGCATGGCCACGCGCCTCGTGCCGTCCTTCATCAGCTCGAAGGTGGCCTGCCAGGCCTGGCGCGTCGTGTTCCGCGTCAGCAGCTTCCTCCCGCTCAGGTCGTAGGGCTCTGCGGGCAGGCACGTCTTGAGGTCGAAGACCTGCACGCCTCAGTGTGGCTTCAGCAAGAAAAGCAAAACTGGCATCCCGCCGTCCTGCCGGCCTTCGCCGAGGTCCTTGGGCTTGGCGTTGACCAGCTCCTGGATGAACGCCGTGGCATCTGGGTCGTCCTGCAGCCGCGAGCACACACGGGACGCGAGCCATGACACAAGCCGTCCTTGATCCCGCTTGCCTGCACGGCATACGACGGACAAGACAGGAAAAGATGACGCATGAGCTGTTCGAGAATCGAGCATCAACGACTGGAACAACAAGTAAAACAGCACAATCCAGCATGGACACAAAGCTGGGGATGCATGACCTCAACCATCCATTCGTGGGGCTCCAATCGAGCAAGAACACTGCGAGTGGATGCAAAGCCGGGAATGGTTGAGCTCACTGCATCAAAGAGAACATTCATAGAATGCACTTGTGCCTGCAGCAGCAAGGGCCCCAATGGGTGCAAAGACATCAGAGTTTGCCCTCCCTCTTCCCGGCAGACGGGCAGGTCTTGCTCTTTCAAAAGCAGGCTGGGGGCAAGCGCAAAATCACTCACAACGATCAACGGCACGTCTCAATCAATGTCGACCGGCAGGAATGACCGACCTCCAACAAGGAAAGGCAACCATCCGTTCATGGGGGCTCCATACCGAGCCTGCCAACGACACGAACCGCCGCAATCTGCAAAAATGCTATCTTGGGATTTCCTGGTTCTCTGGATGCGATCAGGGCAGCCCCACCAAAACCATGTGCGGGCCGCGCGGGGAATTTCAGAACCGCACGCAACGATCAGAGTCCCAGAACGCAGCCGGCCGGCGGAAGCGACCGACTCCGCCCGCCTCGGACTCCTTCGTCCGGCCGCTTGCCTTCGCCTCCTTGACCTCCTTCTTCGCCCTCTCCACCTTCCTCTCCGCCTTCTCCACCTTCTTCTCCGCCTTGGCCTCCTTGACCTCCTCCTTGGCCTCCTTGACCTCCTCCTTGGCCTCCTTGACCTCCTCCTTGGTGCCTGATTCCTCCGCCTTCTCCAATCTGGCGGCGGCTTTAACCAGACTCTTCATCACCATCTCCACCTGCTGCTGGGCAGTCTCAACCTGCCGCTGGGCGCTCGCTTGCTGCTGTCGCGCCAGGACCAGGTCCTGCCCAGCTCGACTCACACGCCGAAGCAGCGCGCACAAACAGACGGCCTCTTTCAAGCCCTTTGAGGCTGCTTTGGCCTATGTCACAAAGAATGCCACGACATGTGAACTCACCTTTTGGCAAAAGAAGCAAACAGTCCTGCCTCCTCCACAAACTCGCGCAGTTTTTGTTGCAACTCGTCTTTCAGCCCTGAAAGGGTCCACTTCCCTGGATATATCTTCTGCGCTTTTCCTGAGCTCAACACTTTCACCGCTCTTGCAACCCCGACCCACGTGCTGCTCCAGCGGCGCAAGACGGCTTTGGTCTCTTTCGCCGTGCCGTTGTCCTCCAGCACCCTGTCGGCTTCTGCGACCACCTGAGCGAGGCCAAGCTGGGACGTCGCTTTCTCTGAAGGTCCGCCGCCTCCTCGAGATCGAGCCGGTCCTGACAACCAACAAGCCCAACGTTCAAGCCCGATGCACGTGTCCCCCAGGCCTGGCCACTGTTGTCCTGGCGGCAACCGGCAAAAGATGCCTACAGGCTTCGGGTCGGAGGAGTCCTCTTGCGCAGCCCCGGCGCGCCGAGCGACTCCGGCATGCAACGGGTGCCGTTTTGCCTGAAAGAGCCAAAGTGCAATCTGCTTGCGCCTGCGGGCAACTCTGAGAACTGGGCCAATATGCTGTCCTGGCACTCAGCACGAAACAAGAACATCCAAAGGAGGGACATCATGCTCCTTCAGCCCAGGAACTCCTCGAGCAAAGTCCTGGGCGGCGGCGACAAGGGACTCCTGAAACCCGAAAACCTTCGAAAAAAATGTGTCCCAAGACCCAGGCCGTGCTCGGCTGCACGAGCAGCGCCAATGCAATCCCGAGAAGGCAGAGGCACATACCTGGCCGCTGCCTACCGCGGGCACGGTAGCGTCACAAGCTTGCCAGCCTCGGCTTTTGGTCCTGGTCCGCATCATCGCCATGGCTATTCGAAAAGCGCTTGAGCGGCCTGCGATTCCTCAAGCACTGGCACTAGACCCATCGGGCAACCATTGCGAGCTGTTGTTGTGTCAGTGTTGATGAGTACCCTCGAGCCAAGTTTCCAGAGCAAACACAAGATTGACTGGCTTCTTTGGCAACACCAACGCACGGGTTTGGATGCTCCTCCTCCTTTTCACTCGCGGCCTGAAGGTCGGTCGGGACAAGCCTTGCAAGGCTTCGCAGCGTCCATCCGTCATGGCTCACCCACATCCTGCCGCTGCATCAAAGTCCAAGCGAGATACCAAACTGGCCTGCCTGCAAAACAAGCAGCCGAAATCGGCACCGGGCCGCCAGGGCCTGAAGGGCGGGGGTTTCTGGGGTCCCTGGTCCCAGGGATCACTGGGGCCTCTGGGGTCCCTGGGTCCCTAGGGTCCCTACATTCCCTAGGGTCCCTAAGCTCCCTAAGGTCCCTTACCTGGGGTCCCTGCACACGTGTGCATCAGACGTCTCGCCAAGGCCCCAGAGTGCGCTCATCCCTGTCAACGCACGGCGGGTTCAGGGACCTTGGGGACCTTAGGGACCTTAGGGACCTTAGGGACCTTAGGGACCTTAGGGACCTTAGGGACCTTAGGGACCTTAGGGACCTTAGGGACCTTAGGGACCTTAGGGACCTTAGGGACCTTAGGGACCTTAGGGACCTTAGGGACCCTAGCAACCCTGCAAACCCTACCCTAGGGACCCTAGGGACTCCGAGGACTTCAGGGACCCAGCGACCCAGGGACTTCAAGAGATCCTTGGTGGCCCCAAGGATTTTGGGGCTTGAAGGGATCTTGGCAAGAACTTCACGCCGGGTACCACTCAGCCTGGGCATTCTCCAGCATCATAGGGTCATGCAAAAACACAAAATGCCGAAGCCAAGACACACACACACACACACACACATTGCAAATGGGCCACAACACCACAACATCATCTCCCGACTACAAACACGGATGTAGAAAACACCATGTAGAGACATACCAACATAAAGGCACAAAGACATAAACATATAAAGATATAAAGAAAAAGGTATAAAGATACAAAGATATAAAGATATGAATTTGTAGAAATACAAAGATATAAATGTATGAAAATTCATAAAGAGATACACATAGGTAGAGATATGAAGATATAAATGTATGAAAATAAATATGAGTACACGAAGATAAATAGATGTATGGCAAGTTGCTCGAATGGAAAAACAACAGAAGCTTTGCCCTTCCGCGCGTCTTTGTGTCCCCTTGCGTGGCAAGCTGCAACCAACCGAAGCTTGAGAGATGACTTCACACTTCACAGGATCTCTTGCCCCCAAGACCCAGCGTTGCTGGGGTCCCTAAGGTGCCTGGGGTCCCTAAGGTCCCTTAGGGTCCCTGAGGTCCCTAGGGTCCGTAAGGTTTCTGGGGTCCCTAAAATCCCTGAAAACGCCGTGTGTTGACAAGGATGGATGCACTTTGGGACCCTGGCGCGACGTCTTGATGGAAGGACGTTGTTTCATGGCACCT
The DNA here is from genome assembly GCA_963377175.1 of Effrenium voratum. Taxonomy (NCBI): domain Eukaryota; class Dinophyceae; order Suessiales; family Symbiodiniaceae; genus Effrenium; species Effrenium voratum. The sequence continues at coordinate 488,266 of CAUJNA010003558.1, forward strand.
GCAGCGGACGCCCGCGTGCCCAGGGACCCAGGGACCCCAGGGACCCCAGGGACCCTAGGGACCCCAGGGACCCTCGGGACGGACCGTCAGGGCCTCACTGGGTCAAAGATCAAGGGGGCTGACAGATTGGTGACAAAGATCAAATGACAATAACCTGCACGGGACCTCTTGGCCATGACAATGGAACGCGGCGAGGGCCCGGGTGGAACGTGGAGCTCGAGGCGCAAGCTCAAAAGTTCGGAGTGCCTGAGCGCCAGGAAAAAAAATGCGATTTTGAGGAAACCACACTGCCTGACTTACAAAAAACCTGACAGTACGACTTGACGGGGTTGGGGCAATCGCTCTCAAGGTCAAGGGTTCACCAGGTTGGAGAGACAATACAAAATTCGGGCCTGGCTCAACGAGGTCACGATTTCCAAAGATACACGGGCCTGACGGCGCGGCTTGACGGGGTTGGGAAAAGCACACAAAAAAACAACGCAAACCACTCGGGCCTCACCGGGTCAAAGAGATCAAGGTTGGGCCCAACCCTGAAAGCTCAGTTGAAATCCGCGCATCAACACTGACGGCGCAATCAGCAAAAAGGCCCAGGCAGAACGTCTTCGAGTCGCGCAAATCCTGGCACGGGACGGGGGGGGGTGTCCGGGCCTCGCTAGGCCAAAGATCAGGGGGCCTGACAGATTGGCGAGTTGGGACCCAAACCTCAAAGATCAGTTGGCATTGATGGCCATGACAACGGAAGCAGCGAAGGCCCGGGCAGTATGCCTCGATGTCAAAACAAAGCCTGGCACGGGGAAGCGCGAAAACACGACCTTCAAAATCCAGGACCAAACCTGAAACACTGCTCAAAGGCCGAGTTGACACCAATCCGCACAGGTGCCCAGCCAAAGAGTCCCCAGTAGCACGAATTGGATCCACCTGCAAGCGGCCAACAAAAAGTGACAAAAAGGCAACTCGCGGCGCTGCGAGAAGATCTGCACGTCGAAGTCTGGGCACAGGGCACGTGAGGTCAAGAAAAACTGTGAGTCTGAAACCACGCCTTTGCACCCGCGAGCGGTTCCCTGCCGCCCCGTACCCAAGAGTGTCCCCGAATCTCGCCTTCACAAGGCCCACGTGCTTGGGGAAGGTTTTTCCAAACACGCCCGACAACGTGAAAATCGTGAGAAAAACGCAACACCGGCAACCTGTCATGCAAAATCACCCTCAAAAACCATGCAAAACTGAATTTACGGAAAAACAGACAAAAACGTGTTTTTGTCCGGAAATGGGCGGCCCTCGAGCCGCTTGAGCCAGGGCCGTCCCTTTGGTCGGACCATTTTGTTGTCCGCCCTATAGGAAAGGGACCGGCAAGCAAGAGTCAAGATGACTACCATCGCCACTAGCGTCGCCCTGGGCGAGGTGCAGACGAGCCCCAAGGGCGCCATCGTCTGGCAGTCCGCGTGGACTCACGTCCTTTGGGAGCCCAGCAGCTTCGGCCCAGGCAGAACGCCTGCCTTGCAAAGGAAAGGGATTCCGAGGCCTGGGAGGAATTCGAGAAGAGGTGCGTTAACGCGCTGTCTTCGCGGTCGAGCCGCATTTGGGGCGACTACGGCGATGTGAAGGACAGGTGGCATAGCTGCCTCAAGGAGTCCTGACAGGGGGCGACCTTCCTGAAGCGCAAACTGGACGCGCGGAACGTCCGCTTCTGAGACACAGACGGCATCAAGATCCAAAGGCCCGGGCTGCGAGTGCCAGGCCCGCGTCGAGGCCTGGCAGGTCTGGATCATGGGCAAGCAATGCGGCCTGGTGGAGGTCCGCGACCTGCAGGTGAACCCCGGCACGGGCGGGGACTCTTGCCCCTTCTAAAACTGCGTTCTTTTTATCGTGGATGTCAGACGTAAGCGAACGCGCCCGTAACTGACCCCTGCGGCCTCGAGAGCACAGCGAGACCCCGGGGCACCCAGGGACTTAGGGGGCCTAGCGGACTTAGGGGCCCAGCAGGGCGCTCAGCTCCTCGTCCAGCAGCCTCCAGCTGCACAGAATTGCATGTTCACCCGCACGGCAGCGCTGATGAGCCTCAGCTTCTGGGAGCTCACCCAGGTGCTCATCTGCATGTGACGGCCTCGGATGAAGAGCGTCAAGGGCGCCGTGGGGCTTGTGGAGCTGCGGCACATCGGCCATGTCGTCAATTATTATCAGGATCTGGTACAGCTTCTTCATCTCCAACTTCTTAGACGCCTCGGTGATCTTACGCTGCGGCGCGCGCCGCCTCGTCCCACTCGTCCCAGTAGGCCTGCTCGCGCTCCGTGTTCACCCCCAAGTCCTCCTCGATGTACTTTTTGACGGGGACCCAGCCATCGTCGATCCCAATCGAAGGACTGAAGATGTAGATCCTTTCGAAGACGCCCCTGTACTGCTCCGGATGAGGCTGATCAGAGCCACGGTTTTGCCGGACTTGCTGGGGCCGAGGAAAATCCCCGTGCATGGGACCAGGGGCACCACGGGGTCCGAGGAATGTTTGCTGCTGTATTCTGGTGTGGGAAATACCTTGATCTTTCCCATTCCTTTGTTTTTACTTGCCAAATTCGAAGCCGGGAAGCCGGGCGGCGAGACAGGGAGCGCATCGCCGTACGCGGGGCGCTCCCCCAGTTTTCCGGGATAAACTAAAGGGCTGGTATGCAGCTGAAGTACATTGGGAGCAAGACGTGGCTGGCACCACACCTGGACCGGCTGCTGGGGGACATCACTGTGCTGCGTTCTCCCTTCTTCGGTTCCGGAAAGCTGGGACAGGCGCTTCTAGCCCGCGCCAGGCCCGTACCAGGCCCCGCACCGGCCCGCACCGGGTCCGCACCAGGCCCCCGCACCAGGCCCGCACCAGGCCCGCGCCTGGGTTTTTCGGGCTAAAAACCAACTCCGGGAGTATCTTTGCGTCGCTTCCAGGCGCGCAAGGGGGGCCTCCAGAACCGGCTGGATAAGGTAGCCTGGCAGGCCCAGCGGGCCAAAGAAGCATAACAAACATAGCTAACGCCCGCAGACGAACCAGCCATACGCTGACCAAAAAAGTGGAAGCCGCTGAAGGACCGTCTTGCGACCATCACTGCGGCGGGAAAAAAGAAGGTGTTTAAGCTCTAGGGGTGCCGGCCAACGTGTACTTCGACGCGGCTCCAAGTTTAAGAGGGAGTTTAAGAAGCTGATGGATTTCTGGAACATTAAGAAGCATGACCAGGGGCCATGCCTACTTTGCAGAGCTGCACCCTGGCTCTGCGCAACATTGCGCGGCCAAACACAAAGTGATCCGCCCGGAAATTAAGATCGGGAATATGGTTAGAATCAGAGTTAAGCCGATTGAAAGCAGGGGCTCCTACAGGGTCAACGAAATAGCCTGGAGAAAAAAGGTATACAGGGAGCCTCCGCCGAAAGCGGCAAGGTTTGGCTTGGATTTTTTTGTAACCAGGAGGCCTTGAGGCAATTGCCATCGGTCGTGAAAAACCTGCTAAAATACACAAAGGTAGAGTGCTGAAACAAATGGTGAAACGTCGCTTGAAAAAGCCGGCGAAAACACAACAGGCCACAGAGAAGCCAAAAAACAAACAGACACAGCCGAAACAAAGACAGCCAAGAACCACCGCGAACCAAACCGAGAACCAAACCGAGAACAGAAAGTGAGTTCGCCAGCACGCGGGAGTGCATGTTGAAATAAATTTCGGGCAAAAAGGGAGACACCAAATGCATTGGCAACGCGCGGAGAAAACCAAGTGGCTGAGCGGGGCACAGACCACATGATCCACTCGCGGAGCACACTACACTCTGCCGGGGGCACATTTGCGCATCGTTAACCCCCGAACATGGATGCAGAGGAGCATATGCAATGGAGCGACCTAGAAGGCCACACACACTAGCCAAGGACCGTGCATGAATTAGGGCCAAAAATGCCACCGGGGCGACAAGCAAAAGGCATGCATGAATTAGCCGGCTCACAAGCATCACCTGTAGCCGCAGGGACACTTCGCGATTTGCGAGCCAGCGAGGCAGCCCAGCAGCGACACAGGAGTGCTCACACATTGGTCAACACACATGAGGGCCAACTGCAAGGGCCGCACGGCAAAAAGAAAGGGACCATGGGCTGAGCGGGGCTCAAGACCACATGGTCCAGGTCCACTGCAGGGAGCAGTGCAGCCGGTCGGTGGGGTGCCTGAGTGCTGGGGCATCAGCAAGGGAAGAGCGGCGGCCCTTCCCTGAAGATGCGCCCAACTGCCAAAAGGCGCCTCTGTGCGCAATAGACCGATGCCCAGATCAGGCATGACGCATGGCAGGCAGGGCAGCAGCAGCCGGACGATGAGCCCATGATGGCAACATGGCCGGCCTGCCAGGCGCATTTTCCAAATTACCATAGCACAGCAATTGGCAAGCGACCAAAAGGTTAGGGTTTGGGGTGCAAGGCAGTTGGCAGTAGAGAGGCCGCGAGACCGGGCAAGGCACGGAACTACACGGATCATCCGCCCCAGCACTCGATTTTTCCGGCACGAATGCCCATCGGGGAGTTGCTGTTTTGGGAGTAATGGTAGGCAGTAGTCCTGAAGTAGCTTGAGACTACCAGCCATCAGTTTGTCACGCCAAGCGAGTGATTCCAAGAGCCAGACCTTGCGGGGGCCTGGCGCGGCGCAGATCCAATTGCAAAGGCCGTGGCAGGCTGCCTAATGGTTAGGGTTTGGGGTGCAAGGCAATTGGCAGGAGGGGAGCCGGAAGACCGAGCGGTGCACGGTACTGGACGGCACTTCCGCCCCAGCATCAAATTCCCAGCACGGGTGCATCTCAGGAGAATTTAATGTCGGGGATAAGGTAAGCCCTTTCATGGGCCACCTAGGTTCACACGTCCGCTAAGGCAAGGGGCAATACGACTAGGGTTTGGGGTGGGCAGAATGGCAGGACGGGCCGCGAGAGCGGGGCACGGTACTATACGGCCCTTCCCCCAGGCAATCACAGAGCGACACGGCTACAAGAGGGTGTTCCTAGCCTAAGGAGCAAATAAGTTCCACAACAAATTTGGAGAAATTATGCAACAGAGTACCGTGAGATCGGCGGGGCCGATACTGCACGGAACTCTGAGCAGAAGTGCACTTAATAAAGCTGCGGACCATGGGTTGCTCCATACGGCCTGCGGACCAGAGTCTTTTCAGCGCCTTCGCGGGCGACTGCCTGAGCTGCCCTGCTCAGCAGCCCGCGCCTGAACCCGCACAATATTGGTGACCGTGTTGAAACCGCTAAGCGAGGGCTCCCGGAGGAAGGCGCAGGCCGCCTGTGTATTTTTGGGACCTTGATTCATGAATGCTTGCAGAGTAGACTGAGACCCGATGGCTCCACATGGAAACTGTCAAGAGACGGCAAGGTGACGTCCCGTGGGACGCTATGCACCGAACCCTCAAGCTGCAATACCAACCACGTAGAAAGGTGTATACGGACGATGCCGTTATAGCCGAACCCGTGTAAACGTTGTAAGGGAGAAGGAATGATAGTTACAACAGTGGTCCTGACAAATGCAGCGCAAGCAAAGTGTTTTCGCTCTCAATGCCGATCACGTATGTATGCAGTCACACATCAGATCTTGAACCTCAATTGTGTCTTGAGCCAAATGGCGATCAATGGAACTTGGGAAGCAACACCAACAAGGACCTCAGAACAGCTACCCAATTTCGGCACGGGGCCTAGAGGGTTTTAACATCCCCCATTTGGGTCGCATTGTTCATCATGCGGTCCAAACACCACAAAACGTTCCACTGGCCACGGCTTCAACTACGAAATCGTGTCGTGCATTCTTTTACTTGCTATCACTACACCGTTCATTCGCTGTGAAACATGCCGGGTTCGATTGTACGAAAAGTGAAACATTCATCCTCCAATCGAAGCACACATCCATATGCAGGTGTATATAATACACAATCGTCACGTCATTTGACCACCAACGAACAATCCAGCTGCCGCATTTGCGCATCGCGCAGCTGTCATCCATAAATGGGTTGGCCGCAAAAGTCCACCAGAGGCGCCTGCTTGTAATCGGTCTGCATATTTCCGGCAAAGAAACATCGGTGAGTAATCAATGCAAATCATAGCCATTCCAGATACCATGGACAATGCATAAATAATGAAATGATATCATCTATAAGGTAATAGTTCCATCCATGAATATCCAGAGCGTCATAGTCATCGGAATATGTAACCATGTACACACCCAATCATCTTGGACACATGAATATAAATCATGGCATAAGTCGTTCCACCGAAACAGTGTCGATGTGACGCAAGTAACAGATGGGGACTGACCCACATCGTACCGCAATCAGCATCTTCACGAAGCATACCTGTCCCCAATGAACAGCCTATGGGTACGTCGACGGAACTCTTCGTCCAAGTTCTTCTGGGCTTCTCGTGCCCGGACACACTTCTTGTTGTAGTCCTCTGGCAACCAGTGCCCTTTCCGAAGGCACCAATCCAGCAGGGGTGTGTCGCATTTGTTCGGGTCGACGGCCGAGATGATGGCGCTCACGTTGACCGTGTAACCATGTTTGCCAAGGTTCAGGCCATCCCTCACGAATGATATATACTTACAGTTGAAAGCTAGTGCAAAACATCTGAAAATAATATCACCCACCGGGTGCACTCGGTCCTTGACCAGGAGCTTCATTTCTTCCTTGGTGACATCGAGGATTCTCGCTGCAATCCACAGCTTGTAGAATGTGTAAAGTCCCTCGCATTTGCACACCATCATACGAATATAATCTTCACGCTCCTCAACCGATCGGAAGGATCTCGACCGAACATTCTCCGACTGAGAAATTTTCTTCGCTGTTGATGGTAAGAGTATACCTTCCTGATCCTGATCGGTGATGTTGGGGTACCTCTTGAAGTCATTGTGATAAGGGCAGCCCGGCCTCCCTTCGAGTCCGGCATTCATCGTTCTCTCCTCACCACCTTCAAACATCCCCCACATCTTGGACAGCTGGAGTGCGATAAATCCTGCCATGTACTGAGCCTCACGCGGCTCGTCAAGGCAGATCGCCATCCGTTGGGAACTTATAATGTCCCGTGACGCCAGATCGGTGTCGCGGTAATGCCAACCGCTGTCTTCTTCTTCTGACGCATAGCCGGATGTATATCCTTGCGTGTCCATGTCGTCATCTTCTCCCGGAACTTCCTCCGCTTCGTCTTCATCCTCCTGTGCTGCCGCATCGTGGTTAGCTTCTTCCTGTGCACGCCTGGCATCTCCAGAGACGTTGGGGTTTTGGTTGTCCTCCTCGTCATCGGATTTGATGTGAATGTAGTATCTTCCGATGGAGATCAGTTGTGCCTCGCACTCCAGGCATAAGCAGAAGCAGGTGGGGATCGCGGTCGCACATGATGGACATATCCGGCACCTCAGTCCTTCCCATGTCTCATCATTCAGGATGACGACTTTGCTGATTTCGTCCCGGACCTCGTTGACCTGTGCATTGAACTCCTCCATCTTGTTGTTTCGATAGAGTTCGCAGGCACGATTAACCATGTCAACGATGTAGTGCAGATTATCGGCACCTGTCTCAGTCTCCGGCATCCTCTCGCTGATCTTTGCGACGTTCTGGAGGAACATCGCAGCCGACTCTTGGGAAGAGTTGACAAAGCCAGGGCAGATCTCGTTCTCCACACACTTCGAGTACGCCCTCTTGATGTCAGCGTACTCCAGGCGCTTCCCTCCGTTGCTTTTGCCAATCCAAATGGACTTGACCTCATAGAACGGGATCACGTCAAAGACCATGAAAGTCCCATTAGCCGCGACTCCAGCCCCATACCGCGCGAGGGTTGCACTGGGAATATAGATGATCGCAATCGGATCCCCTCTCCTCACGTTCCGCAGCGTCGTCTTCGTCGCCACGTTCATCTCATCCCATGGAGCAAACGCTCCGAAGTGCAGCGCCAGCCTGTTCCCGCCATCGATTCCGCCGGGGACTAACCCACAGCGTACGATGCTTGGCAGGTTTTCCACATACGTCACATGGAATGCTCCTCCGAGAGAATCACCCATTCTTGCGGAATACCTATTCGCCAGTGCGGATGAGCTCATGAATCCAAAATCACTGTGACCAGTTGTGACTCGGATGCACCAAGGTCTGTACCATCCATCGCATCTGTTGAACATCCTGTCGATGTCGTCCCGATCCATGCCAGCTTTGGTCATTTCCTCCCTGGCCGCCCTCGTGGCGTTCGGGTTCATGATGCTCGGAAACCTTGCTGCCAGGACCTGAAATCTCGATTTCCTGTGTCCAGATTCCTGCCACTTGATCACCTCCATGATACCCATGTATCGTTTCGCTCTCGAGGTGTTAGGTGGGAATATGTCGTTGTTTCGGTCGTCAATGACTGCATCAATGTCGACCCAACCACCTTCGTCGCACCTGAAAGCACTTCCTCGGCAATTGCCGATTTTGTGTCGAAGGACTCTGCATAGGTCGTGAGATAGCTGGTTTGCTTGGTCCCTTGTAGTAAATACCGAGCGATCATCACCAATCCTGCATAGTGGAGCACCGTCGAAAGGAGCAATGCAGAAGTTGACACTCTTGCCAAGTTGCATCACGTCCACTTGCTCAAGGATTGCACCTTTGGGAAAGTATTTGGGGTCAACGATGGACGCATACGCCCATGGCAAGTGCACATCACTCACATCGCCATACTTCGGGATGTAGCACGGGATGGTGTCGCATCCCATCTCAAGCGTCTTCTTGAATGTCCTGCTGTCCCCGCACGGGTTGTAGGTGAGGTCGACGCCACCACATTGTAGCTCTCCTCCCTCAGCCGTGTCAGCCATCTCCACCAAGTTAATGGTGTAGCTGTACATCTCAATTGTTTCTTTCCCTGCTTGTCCTCCTCTCTTCCTTTCCTTGGACGTTGATGAGTACGGCTCCTCCGTATCCCCCATGTCTTCATCAGATGAAACAGGGTCACTGCTGAGTAGCTCACGGAGCACCTTCATCGCCTTCTCAGTTCCAGCAGCCTCCTCAATGTCCTTGCAGTCGCCGTCGTGGGCCAGGTTCGCGCACTTCTTGCAGATCCCCATATCTCCCATGCACTTCTCCATTGACTCCAGGAATCCTAGTGCCGCTCTCCGCCCGCCGATCACTCGCTGCTTCTTGTCTTCCTTCTCAGCATTGTGCTGAGAACTCCTGCTCGGGTCTGGTGCTTGACCAAAACCCTCATCTTCGCCCTCCGTGGCCTTTCTCTTGGAACCTTGTGCAGAGGGCTCGGTGATCAGGGATCGTGGATGTCTGGGCTTGACCTTGTTCATGATGTCAAGCACCTCCTTCGTGGGCACGCCGAGCTGTGCGGACGGTCTGTTCCGCTTTCTGTTCTGGCCCGTCGTGTGGGTCACGTTCCCAGCGAGGTGTCGCACTATTGACTGCTCGAACTCCCTCTTGATCTTCCATGCATCCTTCCACAGTGGCAGTTCGTGCTGGAAGTACGACATCACCTCAAAGAATCCCAACACCATCTCGACGACGTCTCCCAAGGATTCCTCGTTCGTGGTTTGTCCCAGGAGTTCATACATCGTTCCTTGGTCGAGCACACTCTTGATCCAGGACGAATATGCCACATTGCCAAGATCCTTGTCTATCAAGAAGATGGACATCCTCTCCTCGACTCCCTCGGAATTCTTGCACACGATCACATCCCGGGATGCGCACAATTGCTTCCCGTGACCGTTGTTGTAGAACTGCGCTGCTTGATCCACAGTCATGCTCACGAATCCCACGTGGGAAAGCTCCTTCTTCAGCTTTGAACACACGAGCTCCCGTATGATCGTGATCATGGCCTGGATGTTGTTGACGTCCACCATGAGGTTTCGAAGGTCGGGGATTGCCACCACGCATTCCGCGAAGAGGCGCGTGTACATTTTCTTCCCCTCGATAGACCTTGCAATACCGTTCGTGTCCGCGTTCCAGTTCGCGCAACAGTTCACGCAAGAAGAGGGATTGTACTTCGAATTCGGTCCGAGCACCTTCGACTTGCTCATCTGCATCTCTTTAGCGCAAAATTCGCAGATAAACTTGCTGAGCTCCGTGACCGTATACCATCGAAGACGTGGATCACCGACATCGGCTTTCCCAAAAGCATCCTGCTCGCCGTGTCCTTCATCTTGCTGCTCTTGTTTCCTCTTCGATTGTGCAGTGAAGGTCGGCTTGTACTCGAACTTCACCTTCGATTCCTCCATGTTCTTCGGGACGTTGAACCGAAGGTCGGGCTCGTTTATGCACGTCTCCTCCAGCTCACGCACAAACGCGTTGCTTGGTGCGACCGCATCGATGGATTTCTCAATCAGCAGTCGCTTCAAGAGGAAATGTTGCAAGTTCGAGCTCCCAGGGATCTTGTAGTTCTTTCCTGTGAGCGCATGGATCACGCGCCACAGGCGATCGTTCTCGGTCACCAGCGCGCCTGCCGCCTTGCAGATCTCGCTAACCTTATTGGCGATCGTCCCCAAGTCCCCTCTTCCACCATGGAAAGCAACATCGCGATTCACGCACACCACGACCAGGCCCTTGCATGTGTTGACGAGGTCAGATATCGCCTTCTGCAGGGAGTCGATGATGGGGTTGGCGGTCACCTGCCATCCGCATCCTCTCATGCACACCCAATCATATAGCGACATCCAGATGTGCACCGACATTGGTGAGTCATCCATGTCTCGCCTCCGCCGTTCAGCGATGAGCTTATCCAGTTTCTGCAATCGGGAGATGATATTCAACGTGTCGTTGGGTGAGGAGACTTGCTCACTCGACCCATAGTATGATCTCTCCTCGATATTTGTCCATCCCTGTTCGTTGACCATCATCTGGAAGGTCTTCGTGCTCCCTTTCGAGTTGACGGCCCTCAGGGGCCAATCCAGGACCAAGAAGCTCTTCTTGTGGATCATCATGTCGCGAATCGTCGCCTCGCCAATGGGGCTCCTCTTCTGCCTATTGATAATCCGGTTCAACTGTCCAGGTGCGTTGTCCGGGTTCTTCTCCGCCTGAATCAACGCGTTGATGGCTTTGGCGCCCGGAAGGCGTCCAGTAATCAAGCATCCTGTTTGGGCACACAAGAAAGCATACAGCTGTAGCCATGCCGCATTTCCCTTCCCAACATAGGAAAGAATGATCTTCTCCGCGCTGGTCTTCTCCTCGAAGAGCAATAGCGAAGAGGTCAGGCATCTCAGCATACACTCCCAATATGTTGCGTTCTTGCCTTCTGCAAGACACGGCCCAAATACAGTTTGTATGATTGGGTACCCCGTATTGTTGTCTATGTTGAATTTCACATTGACAGTCGCGCCGCCCAAAGTAATACCCCCTTCGAATGAAGTGTAGGTATCATGTCCAGCAGTTGGGTTAATAATCACCCATCTGTCGTCGTCACCGCCAGAGTTCATTCGGAAAATGGAGTCAATGATCTCGTTGTCGATCTTGACAGCATCGCTGGCTTGTGACCCCCCACTTGGAGCTCCCGGCTGGGGGACTGACCCACCAGCGGTTTGACTCCTTTGTCCGGAGCTTGATGCCGACTTCTGCTGTCGCTCCGTCTTCCGTGGCGGCTCCGTCTTCGATGAGCCCATCACCCACCATGTCGGCTCTTCCCCAACCACGAAATCCTCGGGGTACTTCTCCAGTTCCCTCTCGATTTCATGAATCGTGCAGTATTTATTCTGGAAGAATTCGATCATGACGTCCTTCTCGGCCTTCTTCTCGATCTCCTTCATCCAGCTTACCCACTTGCGCCGATCTTGGTTCTCAGCGGCCCTGTCAGCCGCGTGCGGTGCCAAACTGATGGAGTTGATGTTCATCGCAGGCAGCTTCGACTCATAGATCATATCGATGCACCATAGGAAATCCCTGGCGTACTCAATCTCCCGGTAGAGATCGTTCAGCTCCCTTTTGTCTGGACGGAAATAAGCTGTATACGACTGATCTTTGGAGTCCTTCTCACCGAGCAATGGCTGCAATCTCCTCATAATGAACGATACGCACATGAGTGAATTGACCGCCCCGATGCACGCATCTGAGATGTCACTGGGGGTTGACCCACAGATCATCCAGCGCAACAGATTGTTCTGGCTGGCATTCTCATCCCTCCTCAGTGCATATGCGAGGTTCTTCATCGATGCCTGCAGCTCATTCTGGTAGACCAACCCAAGGTCCCAATTCTTCTGGTAGTCGTCCTTGGAACCACGACCGTAGGAGTCGATCTTGGGAGCCTTGATCACGCTCAACGTGAACACTTTCCCCCAGTTTCGATCTCTGTACTTTGCAATTCTCCGATCGTGCCTCTCAAACTCTGCAGTCGTCTGGAACTCCTCGGAGCTCCTCCACCTTCTCGATGACGATGCCCTAGATGACTCGTCGCTGATGAATTCTTTGTATACCTCCCCAACCGGGGTGTCCTGGTGGAATGCAGCTTTGAACGACCGTTCATCGTTGTCCTCGGCCACGCCTAATGCGAGATCCCAGATGTTCGCGATTGACCTCAACATATCCGCCCCTTCTATGCAGTACTTGGTTATGTCGAGCAACTCGGGGTTCTTCGCTAGCATTGTTGCCTCACCGCAAAGTTGGTTCAGCGCCGACACGATCTTCTTTCCCTTGCTGCAGAATTCCCTCCATCCAAGCATACATTCGTCGGCAGAAAGCTGTCCGAAAACTTTGCTGATGAACTCTAAGGCAACCCTCATAGACTGCCCTTCACCTTTCATCATCCCGCGGCCCTTGGCAGAATAGTACGCAGAGTATGCATAAATAGCGGGGACGCCGATGTCCTCGATCCACTTCACGCACATACCCAGGTCGCTGCTCATCTCCATCCTCTTGGGTATCCTCTTGCCTTCCTCGATGGCGTTCTTCAAATTTTCCCGACAGGCACGCAGAAGAACTCATTCGCATTGACGACAGTCGGATTGGCGGTCATCTTGATGATATTCTCCAGACCCAGGAAAATCCAAAATAAGCAGCTGCAAATGAAGCCACGGAATTGTCCCAATACGATCCCAGCTTCAGATTGAGGTGACAAACTCGTCCAGCTCCTCCTTGAAGCTTGGGGTTCGGGACTGACCCAGCTCCCCGTATGCACCAGAGGTTCGGGACTGACCCAGCACCTCGGTTGTGCAGTTGGGGTGGTGCAGATTTCGCTCGCAGTAGCTTGGTGCTTCCGCGATCTCCTTCGCGTAATGCAAGCAAGAGCGAGTTTCAACGGTGCCGGTTTGAGGCACCTTGCTCGAGCACGAAAACGGCGAAGGATCACACCCACAATTATTGACGTGTACAACTGGGTTTCTTTGGTTTCACGACCAGCACAAGGTCCATGCTCATGGTTTCCATTGCATTTCTTAGACAACGAGCCACCAAGTTCAAAGTTCCATGAGACAACTCTCCATGGTTTCTTGATTGGCATGGGTTTCTTTGCATATCTTTGTTTCAAGCCATAGCGACACCCATCAAACTCGTGACTAGTCCCATCATGCACGACCTCATGCAGTCTCTCATCTTTCCAATAATCACAACTTCCAGGCAACTCAAACAAAATCGCAGCTCGTTTTGTCATGGCATGCCGTTTAATTTCAACGAACCGTTCAAACAATCTCCAAAATTCTCTTTGTTTGGCCTCGATTTTCTCTGCGGTGTCAATTCCGCGAGTCTTGTTGAGGCGTGCCCATGATGATCCCCCCGTGCAAGGCCCGGCGAAGAACAACAAATCGGAAGGTTTGGTAAGCACATGTCTGGCGATTCTCCCCCCGTACTCGCTCAGTAAGTCATCAACCAGAGTTATGGTGACAACCTGCGGCCCGTCATGGCGGGCAAGAGCAGTGAACCAGTTACGTGGTTCGGAACATGCCATCAGCACGATAGGCCGAGCCAAGTCAACACTGTAAAGAGTGACGACTGTGCGAGTTCTCATACCAGGAAGCGAGACATGAACAGGAGCGCGAAGCACACCACCGTCATGTTTGACCATCGCGAGTTCAATACCCGGCGCTAACTGTGGTTTGTGCTTCACCGCAATGCGATACGGAACAAAACAACGACCAGGGACAAGCTGCTCGTGATTGATATGTAGACAACGCATGAGCAACTTCAATCGGAGCAACGTTTCCAAAGCAAGGTCGTTAACACACTTCAACTCTATGCGCTCGTTCGACAGTTCTTCAACAAATGCGGCCAGCACGGACTGCATGTCAACATCCCCGGACCCGACGTGAATTGGTCGTGGTCGTGGAGACCGTTCCCGCGCCGGTGCAGCGACCGGTACGGGAAACTGCCAAACTGCGCGTTCAACCCAACCATCAATTCGCACACATTGTAGCCCCGGGTCAACTCTATCCTCAACTTTGAGCCATGACCCATTCTTCAGAAACCAAGTGGAACGAAGCCACTTGCTCCCAAACGGTGTCATAACCGCGAGTGGAGGTTTCACACGCATCAATCTGGGTCCCTTGGCAACAACAACCGGATCATGTCCTTCATGCTCATGCAATCCCTCTTTAGATGTTAATCCAGACCACCATAGGTCCGGGGGCATGATCGGTATGTGTGTGTACGGAAATGTTGGAACTCCGTCAACTGTCCCCGAAGCAGTCTGCATGGTCCCCTTTATGGGATCACACGTGGGTGTGAGCGCCTTGAGGGTATCCGGGTCAGACAGCAAGCTCGGGTCGAGTAGACCAATCTGCAAACATGCATGTTTCCATTTGCGCCCATCATTGAACGCCTTGGTGTAGATGTCGGCCGCCATCCTGTCGGTGACCTCATACGCCAAGTACATGTAATCACGTGTGAACATCTCATGCATCCACGAAATGCTAACACCATGGCTTCTCTCAAGGTGGCGCATCGTGGGGTTTCTCCCCGATCGCACGACACCGATCATAGCCTTGTTATCGTCATAGAACACAAAGTTCGGAGACTTCTTGAGGATCCGCTCTACCAACTTGAGAGCGGGCATACCCATCGATCTCATGGCAACATCGGCCGCAACAATCTCGGCCTCGGGAGTGGAGTGACTCACACAACCCTGTCTTTTAGAGCTGCCAGACAACGGAAACCGGGTATTAGGCCCTTGTATATTCAAGTGTCCACCGGAGGTGGAACGCAGCGAGTCAATGCATCCCGCAAAGTCAGCGTCCGCATACAAGGCCAAGTGCACATCGTCCATAGGGTCTCCAACCCAACCGACCATGCGCCAATGTTTGGTATGATGCACATAGCACATCAAGTGATGCAAACCCCGATCATCGGAGTCAGTCCACCTATGCACGTTCCGTGCTAGGCGATTCACTTGCCGCAACAAATCGAAGCGAGCAATCCGCGCACCGTACAGCAACTTCATCAGTACGCTAGCGGCATGCGGAGCAAGGTGTCCACGCACGGGCTCCTTCATGGCCAACTCAGGAGTCCCTCCCCGTTGGTCCGGCACTGTGGCAGAACCGTCGGTGGGCACAAGATTGTTACACCAATTGCACACGACTGACGGCCCCTCTCTGGCAGGCTTCCGTGAGACGTGATTCTTTGTTTCTTCATGCAACTCAGGGGTGACAACCTTATTCAACTTCACGTCGCCCGCCACTTCAAGATAGCGGTCGACACAGGAACGTAGGAACTGTTCCATGTCATAGGTCACCGTTGTTACTCGGTGTCCGTTCCCGAGAGTGACGTTTCCCTTGCTTTGATTGCAACCAAGGTACATGTCAAGTCCAGTCTCGGGCTCAATCTTCAAACGTGTACGCAACATGCTCCACCCTTGGGCAAGGTTCTTCTGCGGCCCTGCCATTTTGAAGTCGTCGACATACACAACCAGAACAAGCTGGAGCTTTTCATGAATGTACACTGAAGGCCATTCTTCGCCGATGGGCTCAAAACCAACGGCACGCACCGACTCATCGCAGTGCTGCTCCCAAAATGTTCCCGCATCTGGGTGTCCGTACAGCGCCTTCCTCAACGGGACGACTGGTCTTCTGTACTTATCCCATTTGCATTCACTTGGCACGGCCTCCGGTGGCAATTCAATCCAACACGGCGTGCCTCTCAAGGTGGCCTGTATGTACGCCTGAACAGCGTCGGCCATCTGCACATCCCAGCCATCATGACAACCCAGAAAATCCGCCCAACGCGAGGCTTCAAATGAAGCAGGGGAGTTCCCCAAATCTTGAAACATCGCAGCCTCAAAGCTTTGGTTCTTCACTTGGTTCCCCAGCAACACGCCTCTACCCTTGAACTTCCTCTTAGGATCACCAACAGGCAACTGTGAGTGCTTTTCAACGCAAATGCCATGTGCGCGAGCCATGTGTATTTCTTCCCCCTTCGCTTTTGCTTCTCTGGCTACAGCGTCATATTCACGCACCGCGCCAAGATCGAAGACCCCCTGGTCGATTAATCCCGACCACTCTTTCTTCATTGATGCCAATGCATCAGGGTTGGTCAACATCTCTTTCCGGCCTACCGGCCTGGATACTAAAGCGTCGAAGAATCGTACAACTTTCACAGCTTTCTCTCTGTGCTGTATTCGCTCAGAAGTCACGCACGGCATCGATGGGTACTTCTTGGCTTCACCGTCCTCGCCTATCGCTGGCATTGCGAGTGGCACTTTTCCAGAAACTATCTCAGCAGACTCCTCCCATTCATACCAGGTAAGATCCGTCGATTCGTCGACCGATGGATCCGTCCCCGATGCCGTTCCAGCTTCGTCTTTATGACTCTCCATGACTGATGCAACCGCCTTCGTCCAGTTTGGAGTCGACTTTGATCGCTCCTCAGACTTGAACTTCCAGGCATAAATTACCACCAGACACTCAAATTCTTTCTCAAGCTGAACGTTTCGTCTCATGACGTCTTGGGACTGTTTGGAATCCATGAGAACAACCACCCCGTCGACAGGATTAACAACAATCCTGACCCATTCAAGCTCAGCCAAGTGCTTCCCATCCATTGGGTTCTTGATCTTTGATATGTTCTTCCGCAATCCCCAATTGTACTGCCATTCTACTCCACCCCAGCGGTTCCGAAGCATCGCTCGAATTCTCTTACCACCGGGCATCTGTAATGTCCGTGCCTCTGCCGGCGCGGAAATATCAGACTCTTTACTCTTGGGATCTTCTTCTTTCCTTTTGCCACCGCCCTTCACCTCGGCCTTCTCTTCCTTGGTGTAATATTTACTCATCATCTTCCATTCTTCAGGAGTGAACTCTGGAGGTCTCGATGTCTTCATTAGCCTGAATCCGTCCTTCCCGACAGGATACGGTCTCCCGGCCTTGTCGATCTTAACCTCCTTGCCATCGTCGTTGACGTACGTGATACCATCCCCGGGTAGCCCAACTGACACGTGTGGAAGGTCGGACTTCGCAACCTTCTCATCGCCCTTAGAGTGTCCATCTCCTTTCCCTTTTGAGGAGCTCGGTCTAGCATCTTCTTCTCCTGCATGATCCCCCCGATCTCCGGCGATTACCTCCGGGCCATCGTCGAGCAGTAGACCAGCGATCTGATCGACTTCATCGTCAAGCAGTCGCTTCTCGTCACTCTGCAGCAATTCAGGCTCGTAGTCCTCATCCTCGATCAGGCGGTCACGTGCATCCAGACCGATTGCATCGATAGACATCTCTATTCCTTCCAAAGTCTCGTTGGCAACCTTGTACTTCTGTTGTATTGGGAATGTCAGAGGAGATTTCAGGATCATCCTCTCCGTCTGATGTGGCATTCTCAACCGAGGTGGAACCTTTGCCTTCTTGATGTTCAGCTCTGCACCCGCAAATGCAGTAAGTGCCCAAGCACGATACTTGTTTGCCCAATGCATACCGGTGCTCAACACATATCCAGCAAATATACCAGTTTCCCCTCTCGGCTCGAACTTCTCCCTCTTTCCCCCTCGTGCTTCGCTCGGCTTGAAGTCCACTAGCGCACCAAAAGGTATCTTCTCGCCCTTGAACTCCTCGCCATGCAGCCTCATCCATGCACTCGATCCGTTCACCTCTTCGATGTTCATGAGATGGCACAGAGTGGTGATGGCCTGCACCCAATAACACGTGGGTAGACCGGCATGTACTAGACAAGCCGAAGTCTGGTCAATGATGAATTGATTTGTTCTTTCAGCAAGGGAATTGTTCTGCGGCCGTCCAGGCAGCGATAGGTCGTGGTTCAGCTTCAGCTCCACGCACGCATTGATCAGTTCCGGGCCGTCATCCGAATATACCTGCTTGATTTTCCTCCTCCCGCAGAAGTGCTTGATAGCCCTGGCGACTGAGTCAGTGTCTCTTCTCGCGGTGGGATAAGCCATGATAATTCCGGTATATATGTCCCGGATGATGAGCGCATACCTGCCTTCCACTTCATGATCTCCTGATGCCGTCACAAAGTCGAACGTCACCAGGTCCCCGAACGTCTTCACTTCTCTTTTGAATGCTCCCGTTCGTGATCTGAAGTGTCTCATCTTTGCCTTGACGCATGATTCGCAGAAGGGATTTCGGTATCTGTGTGTAAGCAAATGAGCTATGGAGTTGGCGTCCTTCTTGAGGACTCCCACTTTCCTCTTTATTGATGATCCTTCGTACACGTCTACTTCGATTCCGGCATCTGGATCATCTTCATCAACCTCTTCCTCGTGAGCTTCGGCATCACCATGTCGATGCGGGACTGACCCAACATCTACAGGTATTTCCTCAGCCACGGGAGGCGGACGTACCGGACCGGCTCCTCCGGGTGGCCCGAAGTCGAATGCCCCGTCGTGGTGTTCGCCCTCGGCCTCTGCGGACTCACCGACAGCGGCGGGTGTGACGTCGTTCTCATCGTCACCTCCCTGATCTGCCTCGTCGTTCGTTACCATCGCCAATACTTCCGAAAAGTGCTCCTTGAGGTCGTCTATCGTAGGGCGATGCCTGTTACTCCGAAGTTTACCATCACTCACTAGGTACGGGATGTCGTCCTTGACCTGCAAGTGCACGAATCCCTGCTTTGGCGTAACCATGAAAGGTAGTTTACCAGGCATCCAGTGAAATGCATAACCCATCTTCATGCATCTCCTCCCCACTGACAATACCGTGGGTGTCTCATCCAATACATGCGGCTCGACAGTCTCGTCCAACTCGTCCACGACTATCTTGGCCACATCAGATGTGGAAGTGGAACCATTCGCGGTCTGGAACACGATCTCGTCGTCATCTTTCACGATGTCGACACCCAGGCTCTTCGCCTTGGCTCTTCCAATGAGATCATGACCACATCCGGTGTCCATCAACCATTTCACCCGTTTGCTGATGCACGTTGACATGGCGAAAACGTTCTTCGGCATACCATGCTGCTTCTTCCAGTCGACAGCCGATTCCTTGATCTCGTCCTTGTTCCGATCATACTCGAACATTATGCTGCTTTCCTTGGTCACCGGGAAGTAGTGCTTCTTATATATATCATCTACCACTTCTCTTAGTATCTTCGCACGTATCAATGATCGTTGGACTTGATAGGCTGATAATTCACGATGATCACTGCTTTTGAACTTCTTCTCGTCGACGTACACGTACTGATAAGGCTCATTCTCATTGTCCTCATAACCGTACCATTCTCCTTTTCGTTCCCATTGCCTTCTCTCGTCTTCGAGGTAGGTGATCTCCCCATTCTCGTCGACGTCGAGCACTTCCTTGAACCACACCATTTACTCGGGGATCTCGGACTCGCCAGACCATCTCGATGATTCGCTCATCGCGTCGTCATCGTGCTCGTGGTAGACAGTCTCGGCTTCATCCGGTTCGACCTGATCAACGTCCTTCTTGAAGCTTACCTTCCCCGCAGGAGCCGATTGCTTCAGGACTATCGCGGGCATTGCGATGGCCCTCCTTGCAATAGCTGGCGCTGCGGCCTTGGCGGCAGCCTTCGACTTGGCTTGCGCCTTGTCATTTGACGTTGCTGGAGCTGAATTGTTCTTGATGAGCTCATGCCTATACTTGCAAGCGCTTCCCTTATCGCACTTCCCCTTCTGAAACGCGAAGCATGCTCCATCATCTCTCTTTGGTGACGATGATCTGGACTTGGATTTGCCCTTTCCTTTCCCCTTGGACATGCTCTCCAACTTATGCTCCGTCTTCTTGCTGTGGGAAAAAGTACATTCATTTCCTTTCACGCACCCCTTCGCCGATTTGAAGTGGTACCAGCAGGGATTATCCTTGCTTCCGCCCGGACTCTTGCCTCTGTCGCTGGCACCGTCGGACTTGCCGTTCTTGCCAGCGTGGCCCTTTGCCTTGGCTTTTGGGAGCACAGCTTCAGGTCCACCGGGTTTCCCCTTTCTGCCCTTGCCACCCTGGTTCTCCTGTTTGCCAGTTGCTGGAGCCGCATCCTTCCCGCCTGACTTCATCATCGACTTGACCGATTTCTCCTTCATGTCGAGCATCAGGTCTTCCCGATCTGCCTTGATCTGATAGTCGATCAACGCCAATAAGAATTCATACGTCTTCTGAGGATGCTTGTCCGGTAATCTATGGTAGGCATTGAGGCCGAACTCCATCTTCTTGCTCCCTGTGATCTTCCTGTAAAGGATGTCTCTGAGAGCCAGCTTACTGGGTCTGTCCTCGCTCCTCAACTTCAGCAGCAAATCATACCATTTGTTCCTGAACATGACCAAGTTCTTGTCGCCAGGAAAGTCAAGGTTGAATAAGTGCTCGATGTGGTAGACAAGATCCGTTCTATCGGAAGTTCTGAATGATTGCATAACTAATGCCACCAACTCTCGTCCCTTCACGATCACCCCTTGTTGATGACGTAGTTCAGAGTGTCGTGTAGCATCGAGGTATACGTCCTTGGCTTCGTCAGGTGCTTGTTTCAGCATGTTCTGCATGCCCATGGCCATCTTAATATCTATCGTAGCAAATCTGTCGCCACCTGAATCGCTAAGCAAATCCAGGTCTGGGTTCAAACCAAGAGCCTGCTCCAGCCATTTCGTCCATGCGTCGGTATCTGGATCTGCACATGCGCTCAGAACATTCATCAGCAGTTGCATCTTCCAGGTGTCAAGTTGATGGATCTTTGGCCAGGCCGGAATAGATACTCTCTCGGCCTCTTTCCTCGAGATTCTCGGTCGATCATTCTTGATCTCCCGGTTATCTCTCGATCTCCTTCGTCTCCTCCGTGTCCGATCGTCTTCTTCCTCTTCTTCTTCCTCGTCTTCTTCATCTCCTTCGTCGTCGTCATCCTCATCCTCCTCATCGGGTGGATCATCCGGAGGTCCTCCTCCGCCACCAGCGAGGCTCAACTGACGTCGACCCGCTCCCTGCCCATTCCCATTGGGCGGGAATCCACCGTAATCCCATGGGGGCGTAGTACCGTTGTTTCCCCCCCCATCACCACCACCAGTCGTAGTAGTGGATTGTGGGACGTGCCCAACAACCCCTTGCATCTGGGATAGGTGTACATCGATCATTGGATCACCGAAAGACGGAAAGAGGATCGAACCTGGCATCAGCGACGAATTAGGGATTTGATTTGAAGACGATGACGGAACTGACCCAGCCACCTTCTTGTCTATCCTATTTGAATTAGCCGTCTATCCTATTTGAATTAGCCTGGGTTCCTCCCTCAGCGCGTTTCACTACTGCTCGTTCACGATGTCCATCTTTGCTGCTGGAGGCTTCCTGTGTCTCCAGCTTCTTGTGTGCACGTAGTTCCTCGTTGTCAACATCGAGTTGGCGTACAAAACTCTCTTCTTGCTTGAGCGTCGCCTCTCTTTCCTTCAGTTGTCCCTGAAGCTCATGCATCTCCTCGAGGTACTCATCGTACATTCCCTTAGCTGTCAATCTCTAGTACTCAGCCTCCTTCGACTTCTCGTCCATCGTGCACCGTTCCTCTTGTTTCTCTTCTTTGACCTGGGCTAACTCCAAGATCGCATCCTGACGATGACCACCTTCGACAGCAATCATCTGGTCCTTCATCGACACGTCGGACTCATACTGTTTGACGATCTCTTCTTTTTCGCGAAGCAAGCAATCTGCTCTCTTCGATCCCTGTTCCGCAAATACTGTAACGTCATTCAGCCTCGCCATCAGCTGTTCCCTGGAGTCCTCCAAAGAGTACGTCTCGGGGCGCTTGACGAGTGCATGCTCCAACTGTGATTTCAGACTTGGGACCATCTCCTCCTCGTTGAACTTCTCGATAGATGTAGAAGATTCTATGCCTCTGATCTGTTGCTGATAAACTGATATCTGTTGTGAAGCCTCACGGTGTATCTGATTTGCACGTATAGCTGATTCCTGCGCGGCCGACTTCTCGCTTGCCATGTAGGATTTCATCAATGCAATCTCCCGCTTCTGCTCCATGATAGTTCCATCAGCTTGCCTCATCTGTTGCATTATAATATTCGACTCCATGTCTTTCTTCTCCCCGTACTGAAATGCGTTCATTTCCACCTTGCGCATCTGTTGGGCTTCTTCCTCAAACTTGCGCCATGCCTCAGCCATGTGGTGTTGGTGGTGACTCACTAGATGTCCAGACTGCTTGCTGGCAATCTCGCATCGTCTTTCCAGCTCCTGGATCCGGATGGTGCTTCCATAGTCTTCTTGGTTAAGATTCGCCATTGCTGCCGACATCTCATCAAGTGTCTTCTGATATTCCCCGATCTCCACCTCCATCTTATTCTTCTCTTTGATCACGGCGCGAAAATCTGCACTTGTGGGTGATTTTGACCTCCCACCCTTCGACGTCGATCTCACGCCCTTCTGCGACGTCCGTGGTGTCGCAGGCGAAGATGATGATCTTCTCGGTGGGGATTCTCTTTTCTTCGACTCCTGATGAACATCGATCTGCTTCCATGATCTTGTGGGAGTAGATCTGTCGCTGAATAGCGCGGAACCTCCGCTCCCAGGTTCATCCTGTGAATCTGCAACCATATCCATCACCGCAGGAAGAGCCATCAATCCATTGGATCCCTCTGAGCTGCTGTTCCCAAAAGTTGCAGTTCTTGGGCTCGCCGAAGACGCCATTGTACTGTGTAGGTTATCGTTCCTTTATTGTCCCTGTACCCGCAATAAACCAGCTGTCTCCCAGTCCAGTGTAGAGCTTGTAGTAACGGCTGATAACCTGTCAAGAGACGGCAAGGTGACGTCCCGTGGGACGCTATGCACCGAACCCTCAAGCTGTAATACCAACCACGTAGAAAGGTGTATACGGACGATGCCGATATAGCCGAACCCGTGTAAACGTTGTAAGGGAGAAGGAATGATAGTTACAACAGTGGTCCTGACAAATGCAGCGCAAGCAAAGAGTTTTCGCTCTCAATGCCGATCACGTATGTATGCAGTCACACATCAGATCTTGAACCTCAATTGTGTCTTGAGCCAAATGGCGATCAATGGAACTTGGGAAGCAACACCAACAAGGACCTCAGAACAGCTACCCAATTTCGGCACGGGGCCTAGAGGGTTTTAACAGAAACTGTCCACACTTTTGAGAATGACCTCGGCCGCAGCACTGTCCAGGACAGGGGGCGCTCGTCGGCTGCACCCATGGAAGTAGTGGCGGAGGCGCCAAGCTGGTCTTGACCAGATTGACACGGGCTCTGAGACAGAGGGCTGCACCCCGGAACTCGCACCTGCTGTTGACCGGGCACTTGCAGGCGGTAGATGCGGTTGGCGTCTCAAGTTCAGACGAATACCAGGAATGGCCACTGAGGAGGAAGCCCAGCAGTTGGGTTATGCGACTGCATTCAGGGGCCATCAAGACGATGCCGAAATTGACGATGACCTTGACCCAGACACCTTGAGTTCGCCACCCGCCTGTCATCCATCATGAGCCAGGCCAAGGATGTGCTCACGTTGCATCAGCTGGGTCTTTTCGCCCAGCTGCCCACTAGCTACCCGTGGGGCGATGTCATGTTTAGCACACTGCATGTTACCGAAGCTGGCCTGCACACTGTCAGGAATACCCTGGCCCTTCGGCGCATGATATCGGATGCTCCGGCACTCAGTGCGGACGAGAAACTCCGGTTCCTCCGCTCCTGGCTTACGTGTCTGGCCACTTCCCTTGCCAAGGTCTTCGCACCCCTGGCCGGCGGTGATGCCCCGCTGGTTGCAGCAGTTGATGCTTGACCGGTTGGCGCAACCGCAATTCTGGGTGGCAGCCCTCACCATTGCCACCCGCCAGCATGCCCAATTGCTGCAGCCGGTGATGCACTTGAGGAGCTTGAGGCGGGTGATGACTCTCTGGCTACTGGTGAGCAAGTCGTCCAATGGTATGGCCGTGCTGGCCCGGGTGATTGGCCGCTTCATTGCATGAAGGTGCATATCCTTACCGCAGCCATGGCCCACCTTTGCGCACACTCCCCCCAGCCCGAGGAAGGTGGGGGAGAAGTCTCGCTCAAGGGCAAGGTGCAAACTGTGCGTGGCGTTCGCTTTGTGAATGCAGGGGGTTTTAAGTCCTCATACACACCGCCTTACTTTTCTGACGTTGAGCACCACCGGCTCCACCTGCTGCAACAATTGCAGAATGGGAGGGGCTTGGACTTTGACGTTCAAGATTACTGTGGCTTGGTGGGACAGCTCGGCCCTTGCAGCATTCGGACCGACCTGCAGCTGAAGGGCAGACTTTTGCTGACTTTGCTCGTCGCTTGGGAGCTACTTCTCAGCACTGGATGTCTGCCGTGTTAGCCACGCCACCCCCCTGGGGTCCCGGGGGTCTTAGCTGTCACTTTGGATTCAGTGTCACTTCAACTGGGGCTTTGTCCCAGCCAGGCAGCTTCTTCGTGACCAAGTCTGTGACGTCTTGTGCGGTGAATGCATCATACACAGCACAAACGCACGCAGGCTGGATACCCTCCATCTGTAGGCCCGCAGCCGTGGTGAGTGAGGCCCCGGTAGTGAGGAGGGTCTCCCCCGGCAACGAAAAGCTGGATACCAAGCTGAAGGCGCTTGACTAGGTCCAATGCCACCGCTGCAGGGCGCGCGCCTCGGGCCTGGGCAAATCCACTCGTATTAATAGGGAAGGTGGTCAAGTGAATGTGAGATCGCACCCCCCCCACTGCCTTTGCAGGAAAGAGACCGCAAGTAAGGATACTCTGAATGTTCTCCCAGCTGGTGCAGTGAATGGCAGTGGCGATTCGCCGGGCTTCATCAAGGCGGAGACTTGGCAGCTGACGGCACGGGTCAAGGACCGAACTATGTCCCGCAATGGCCCGGAGGCAAAGTCCCCTAGTCGGAGAGAACTTGATCCCAAACCGCAACTTGCTGGCCTGACTGAGGTACACGCAATCGCAGCAATGACATCAGCCGTAGCTGGAACACCGCTTTTCTCCAGATTGCAGAACGCCCTAATGACTCTGGTCTTTCGACAAAGATCATTGAGCATGATGAATCCTTCCGCTGTGGCAGGAGTTTGCCGGGCAGCGTAAGTGAGATACTTACTTACACTTTCAAGCAACCTGCCATCAATGCAAGAGACCTCAGGTTTATGCATGTGCCAATCAGGAGGAAGGTCGACAATATCATCAACAGTGATGACGGGTTTGGGGCCACTCGTCCCCGCTTGTCGCCCCTCGGTGAGGGTGGGCCATGCTTTGGGATGGGCGCCAGCAACCGGACCAGCGGATGTGGGCGTTTGTGCCCATGCGGATGTGGCAGGACAAGAAGACGGGGCTTCCACTCACTGCCCTGACTGCGGCCATGCTGAGCGGGCGATAGGCCTCTCTGTCGTTTGGAGGAGGGGGCCTCGGGAGTGCGTGCAGCCAGGGCCGAGCCGGCGGTACTGCATCAAAGCGCTGCGTTTGGAGGCACTCAGGCGTCCGCCAAATACTGGGCAAAGCAGGCCATGGTGCCCCTTCACGAAGATCCTCGCTGTGCGCCGGTGCCAAAGAGTCCCTCGATACCAAACGTGACTCGTTGGGTGGCCAAGGCATGGTAAATGCCAAGTAGGACACTAAGGAAATGGCCGTCAGGGCCAACACTGAGGCGCAGCACAGCAAGCAAGTACGTTGGGCCACACTGTAGGAGTCGCTGCCAGCCCTGCTCATTTCCGCCCTGCCAAGACGTCTCAAGGGGGCGAACAATGAATTGCAGGTCGGCCTACTTGGCCGGCGCTGGAGGGGCTCTCACGAGGTGCCTGAAGCTGGTCCATGTGTAACCCAGCGGGGTGCGCAGGGCTTTGGCCAGCAGGTCCAGAGCCTGCTCAATGTTCCTAGCATGGTCCGTTCGTGGAGCCAAGCGACCGCGGTAGGCGTCCCCCGAAGGCAGTCCCAGAACGGAAGGGATGCGATCCGAGTGCACACTGAGCAAGAAATGCCACATGCTGACCCCGTGTTTTGTCGGCCGAACAGAGCTGAGCTCAGGCAGGAGTGCGAAGCCACGTTCATCAACCAAATCAAGGTAAGTGATCAAGGGATCTTTGTGGTCGCGCTGCTCAGGGGACAGTACCAGCAGGACCCGCTTGGGGTATGATTGTTTGGGCAGCACTGGGCTGGTGGGCGCCGAGCCGAGCTTCAAATGCAAAAACCCTCAACGTACTTGACAGATCCATCATGCAGCCTAAGAGCCAGGGAGACCTCAGTGCCATCAGGGAGGTTATGCTCAATGCGTCGGCTCTGCCCAATCACGCGCTGGCACCACGGGGCCCGATTTGCAAAATGGACAGAAAACATGCTGATGCCCGGGTGGATAGCATTGTAATGCCCACTCCAAGCAGTCACGCCATCTTTGAACGCAAAGTGGCGCCACACAGCCGGGGGATCATTGGCGTTACGGAGGGCAGACACTGGCAAGGGCCTGGAACCACAGAAAGTCCAGTGTCTGGGCAACTGGGAGCTGCACCACACGAGCGCGGCCAAGGGCGGTGGCCTTAAATGCTCGAATGTCCATGAGCCCGCGCAAGGATCGTTGCAGAAGGCATCAGCAGCGTCATTGGATCTGCCTTCATTTCAAGAAGAAGGGGGCAGTCCCCAGCCGAGTCAGCTAACCAGGAGGCTTCAGAGATCATGCGGAGGATGCGCTTAGCTGCCGTGGCCCGCATGAGTTCCACGGGTCTTGGCATGCCAGGGCTAAGGCAATGTGCTGAAGGTAGTCAGCCGACCGCACATCAAAACCAGGCCACTGTGCATACATGTCGCGGCCCTTGAGGCACATACCGAAGAGACCAGGCCCAGCGGCATCCAACACTCGCACGAGATGGCTGTAGTTATGACCCCTAGGACCAAATGAGTAACAGTCATCAACGAGAGCAAGGAGACCGATACCCTTCGCCTTCAGCGCACTACGGACCCCACTCTGCGCAAGCGGTATCAGAGACAACCTGCACTGCCAAGACACTACCAAGGGGGTAATCACCACCTTGGTCGGAAATCCCCACCAAAACAGGGGGGGGCATGGAGATCCCCCCGATGCGCAGGTGAAGCCGGGAGTCCTCATGAAGGATGTGCCTCCACACGATGGCTGCGGCAGAGCATGAATAAGAGCCGGCGGAAAAGCCGCGCAGTAGGGCTCCTTGATTCTCGATCAAGCCAGCCAGCATGGCGCGCCCAACAAGGAACGCGGTATCAGGTTGATACATGCTGCAGGCATATGCCTGGCCTTGGTGATCACTGGCACGCTTAGCCGCCGTGGCATCAGCCACATGCCAAGCGGAATCGCTGGCAAACAACCTCGGCCAGGCATTCCGGCAGAACGCGAGGGTGAGCAACACCTTGCTGGATCTGAGGCACTGGATCCTGTCACAGCGGAAGCACTCATCCTCAATCCAGTCAACGGGGAGAGAGGTGGGGCCATAAACACTGCCCAGCGGTCCACTACAAAAAAAAAAGGAAAGTGATGCCCGAAGCAGCGCATAGCGAAACCTGGCCGACCCCACCAAACTCAACAGTAAGCCTGGATCCGGAAGCCTTGGCTGGACTGGCACTGCGGAGGGCGCCAATGGCCGGCACCTGTAGGGCTTGCAACGCAGCGGGCAAGGAAGGGGCAGCATTTCGCACTAGGTCTAGCAGTTCCTCGACAGTGGTTGAGGGTCCCTGGGAGGGTACACCAGCAAGCACGGAAGAGGCAAGTCGGTATGGAGGCCTGGAAGGCCACCCCCTAACGGCACACGGAACCCCGAATGCGGCCCAGTCACCAGATGCCTGCAAAGGAACCACAACGGCAGGCGGTCAGCAAAGGCTGCCCCCAGACGCAGGCCACAGAGGAGGTTGGGCGAGTCACGATGGTGTGGGACCTCTACAAGCAAGGGCGGAATACCACGTGCGCGAAAGGAAGTGGTATGCTCCAGCATTGCCACATCACAAACAGTGGTGCCCCAGCCAGGAAGTCCGAAGACACGGGTGAGGGCCAACACCTCTAGGGCCTGCAATACTAGATCGGCATGGCCAAGGTGCCCTACATCGGTATCGACATGCGCAAGCGAGCGGGCTGAGCATAAAGCACTGCCCTCGCTTCGACGGTGCCTCGCCATTGGTAGGTCCACCACCCATGGGGTGTTATCATCCGCGGTTCCGACACCGACCATAGCTTCAGGCCAGAAAGGCTGGGGAGCTTCCCCCGTGAATAGAATCATACCAGGATGTGTTTCCAAGGATGCAGGAGACCCTAGTCACCCAGTCGCGCACACTACCTGCCACAGATCCGCCAGGTGGGGGAACAGTCCTGGCATGATACGCTCAGTCACAACCAATATGTGGGAGTTTGGCAGGAAACAACGGGCACACTCGAGCACTATCGGCAGGACCTGCGCCAGATCGGGCGCCCTCGCTGGTAAATGGCGCATAGTGGCACGAATATGACAAGTGGCGGGGGCGATCCATTAGGAAGGGCATCACAAGGCACGTGAGACTCGGCTTGCTGCGTGGCACGATCTGCTGGGATCGAAGGGCCAGCCTGGGCACGAGCTGCATCCGAGCCCGGTGCCTCTAACACACTAGCAAGAGACGCCCGGTTGGCTCCGTGACTGCGAGTGGTTCCAAGAGATCCACCGGAAAGCTAGGGCGCCTGCGAAGCTGGTCCTGCCGGAGCTGACGGAGTGCAGTAGCCCCATGTATGCATCGCCCTGCTGGTGTGGCCTCGGGTGCCCAAGAGTCCACCCCAGATGCTGATCAATTTTGAGGGCCCTACCAGAGTAAAATTTGACATAGGGGTGATGTGCGTAGAAAACGGTCCAGCCCCCACAGGGTAACTTCCACTGCCTCAGCGAGTTCACAATGCAGTCAGTGGGCGCACTCATCCATAAGAGCTGGGGCAAGTCATATGCGTTTTCCACGACATAATAGCCCCTATTAAGAGCTTCGCTTTCTCTCGGCTTTGATCCCCCCCCAGGATTTAGGGTTCAGACCGCTAACCTTCACCATGACCAAAGCTGCTATCAGGGGCCCTCCCACAGCCATGTTGAGGTCCGAGCTCAGGTTGCTAGTGGGTTTGTGAGATCCAAGGTTCGCAAGATAGCTCCTGTTGCCCCCACGGCTGAGACCCTGCATACTTTCTGGAGTCGCCGCTCTGGAACGTGTGCGACAAAGTGAATAAGGGGGGGTGCCCTTGACTTGTTTACTGCACGGACTGCCATTTTTGCTCTCATTGACGAGACCCTTCACACAAATTGGCGTCGCCGCTCTGGCTCGTACTCGGCACAGGGAGGGAAGATTGGTACCCTTTTTTCTTTCTCGCACGGACAGTTCCAGTGTCGGCCCCGCTGTGCCTGGGCTGTCCGCTGCGCACAGGCATTCTAGCGTCGGCCCCGCTGTGCCTAGTCTGCCTGTGATAAACTAGGGCAACCATTGGGTAAGCCTAGGACACGCCATGGCTAAGACGCAATACGCAGCCCTCACCATCAGCCGCAAAGAGTGATGCCCAACATCCGATTGCGGTCCCCATTCCTACTGCCGTAGGCTGGCGCACTCCCCTGCAATTGCCCTTGCAGAACGATCTGCCTTTTGTCTTGCCGAGTGTCCCACTTTCCATGCTCTTGACCTCGCCAGTATTCGACACGGCCATCCTTCCCACCGTAGTGCCCTTGAGGCCTACATTGCCACTGGAGGGGAATGTTTGCGTTCGGAAGCAAGCGGGGTTGTTGTTCTCAAGCATGTGGTTTACCGCATCGATGGTGATGACTGCCTCGGTCGTGCGTATCCGGTTCTTAAAGGTGCTGCCGCGCTGCCACGTGCTGTACGTGCTGCGTTGTTTCATCGCGACCATGTTGAAATTGACATGTGTGGTGCGCGCTATGCAATCTTTCAGCTTTTTGCGTCCCGTCGTGCAGTCATTTTGCCTCACCTTGAGGAACTTCGCGCCTACCTGCGTTCCTGCCTTAACGCTTCGCCTGCTGGTCGTGCCGCTATGCACCTTGTGAAGTTACTGCCCACATTATTACTCAACAGTTCAGTCGAGCATGCCGTACAGGTTCTTGAGCAACATCAATTTAACCCAGGCCCTGAACTTGTGATGCTCTTGAGGCGCATTGCTGCGGCTAAGCCTGAATTTGAACGAGCATGTGAGGCAGCCAATTTCCGAAGGGCTCATGCGCGAATAAGTGAAGTAAACCGTATCTACTTCCTGTTAGAAGGCATTGAGGCCGCCTGTGTGAGAGCATTTGTTTGTGCCCTCCTTGTGCATGTTAAGCCAGTGTCCTTAGTCTTCATTCATGATGGACTGCTTGTCTCGCCCGAGCCCTCCCGTGTTCATCTTGATTCCTGTCTGCATGAGGCACTGGCAATACCTGCGAGGAAGTCAGCCTCCTTATTCGCCTCCCTAGGGACATAACGCCACGAAATGCGCGGAAGCTCGGTGGCTGCGAGCAGTTGGGCACGTTGCAGTTCCGTAATGAGATTAGGGCGCCGCACACGTGCAGTGCGACGCCAGTAATTTAGAATGGAAGAATTGTCCCCAATGATGACACACTCCTGCACGTCAGGGGAGGAGGGAAGATGACGCCAAGGCACGCACGGCATATGAGCTGGCAAATCCCTCAGCGTGGTATGAGTCCGGGCAGTCGAGCAAAGGGTAGGCAGTTTGCTCAAGCACTACCAAGGTATCCCCGCAAAATTTACGCACAATGACCCCTGCCCCACCAATACCCTCCGAACGGTGACAGCTACCATCGAAGTGCGCTACAAGGGCAGTCCATTGCCAAGGACATTGGACACAAACTAATGAGTCGCCAGGACGAATGACCTGCGTAGCCAGGGCATAAATGTGCACAAGGCCGCATTCGCAGACACGGGCCTCAAGCATGACATTGGGTCTTCCATGACGGTAATGTTGAAGCAAGTGATGCTCCTTGCTATGTTCAAAAAGGACAGCGATAAGAGAACCCGTGCCGGCTGCCTTTGGTCCTTGATAAGCATAGTGAGGCTGGCGTGGGGCGACGACATGCAAAGGTGAGCCAGCAGTGAATGCAAGGTGGGCAGCCCAAACACAACTACGTTGCTCAGTGGGCCCAATAAGCCACTGAGGAGCGGCCCCACGGCGCACGTCAGTGGGCAGGAACTCATGAGCGCAGGTAGCAACAAGTCTAGCCGCATATCTCCATGCCCACACAACACGCACGAACGCTGTAGCCAAGGAGCTGACAGTTTGAGAAGCGAGGTAGCGGGATCGTGACGAAGCTCAGGTGGAGATAAAGGTGAGGGAGGGGCACAAGATTCAACAGACAGATGCCTTGATCCCATGCTTCGCGAGGGACATGTCGCATCCACTCAACTTCAAGGTCAATATGATTGACCGAGAGGGCACCAGCGAAGGAAGAAGCCGTACGGAAAGTATTTACTGTCAGCACCGCAGCCACATGCACACTTAGTTGCACGGGTCCAGTGGCGCCGAAGGAGAAACCACGTGTCACTTTCCTCATCAAGAGCCCGCTTAAGGACAGCCTGACGTACAGTGGGTGTGACTACCTATGCGGCAGGTTGTGGAGATAAAGGAGGAAGGAGGCGTCAGACCTATCCTTCCACGCGGCGGTAGCCATTCGTTTAAGAAGAAAGCAGACCGCAGTGGCTTCTTCAAGCGTGTTCAAATATTTGGTGAGGTGAGTTTTCATAGCGGCAGCGGGAGGCCCAGCGCATGGGCACGAATTCCATACATGTCGAAGGCCAGAGAAATGGCGCAGCGAACCCAAGAGCTGTTGAGCAAAGGCAGGGGGCAGCCTAGTTAACGCAACTTCCCAGGATGGCCGAGACGGGGCGAGCATGCGGCTGGCCAGGCCAACGGCTGCTTTGAGTGCAAGATGCTCAGGCGCGATGGTCGGGGCAATACGCGGATAGCGCAGAACCTCAGGTAAAGCGTGCATGTTGAGCCATGCACGGGCAGGGTAGATTGCACGTGCCATCATCCGACGATGCCGAAGCAGAGCCTCCTTGGTGGGCCATTGCACACTATAAGCGTAAGCATAGGTGGATTGTAGGTAGAAGGCGCAAAACATGCCACGCTCTCGCACGGAGAGATTTAGGTGTCGCATTACCCGGATACGGTCAGAACAAGTGGCATGGGCTTGGCATCAATCCTGATGCTAGGCGACCAGACCCGGAGGGGCTGTAATTGGCCCTGCAGAGGGAGTCCTAGCATGATATCTCCAGAGGAAAGAATACGGGCACCAAGGGGCGGCATCAGCGACCCCAAGGTCAGCACACGTAAGTGGGCGTGTCTTGCATTTGCAGGAGCATTCCACAACAAACAAATGTTGCCACAAGTCCTGTAAGCGGGGGTGACCCGCACAGAAGTCAGATACATCATGGCAAGAAAGGTGGACCCTGCGCGAATGTCACCTCCAATAGTGAGTGCATCAATAGCTTTACAAAATGACGGGCCACCAGTCGTAATAGGCGCCTGGTCAGGGAGAGGACGCCCACTACTCCAGGCCAAGCATCTATACAATGGTGCCCAAGCACATGGAAGCCGGCATGGCACGCAGAGGTGAAAGCACACTGGGCGGCCAATAGCCACTGCACTCCCTCCCCACAGGTCGCATTGTCATCCATGTAACCCTTGGCTCACATACACCGTGCAAGTGGGATGCCCGAGCCTCCAAATTCGCTGGTTTTCGGTGGAAAGCGGGCTCCAGACGACCACTTTGCTCAGTTTTCCACTTTCGGGCCGGAAAAGCGGCGAATTCCAGCCCGCCGAGCATGTCACCGCTTGTCACCGCTTCGTCACCGCTCTCTTTGGGGCCGAAAAGTGCGCAGAAGAAGCGGCCAGTCGCAGCGGAACTTTACGTGGAACTCCACGCGGGCATGTACCAAAATCTGGGTCATGCCTGTCGCCAGTTCCGCAAGGCCGGCTCCGTGGCTTCGGTCTAAGAGCCTCTCCACCGAAGTCGGAACCCGACCTCGCTCCGCTCCACATTGAAGTTGGATTTCTGGCCCAAGCTTCCAATTCTGGGGCCTGGTGCGGGCCTGGTGCGGGCCTGGTGCGGGCCTGGTGCGGGCCTGGTGCGGGCCTGGTAATCCAGTTGCATACTCAATCCTGTTGCGAGCGCAGGATTGCTTCACTCAATCCTGTCGTCAGCACAGGATTGCCCCGGTGCACTACCAACAGCTCGGGCTTGGAGCTGTTCTTGCCCGAGCACAGCCTCGTGATGGAGCCGGCCCTGCTGTAGAGCTCCCAGGCCTCAGGCACGTCGTTGATGCTCACGAGGAAGGGCAGGCCGCTTGCGAAGAGCGCGTCTCGGAGCTCCGAGTGGAAGGCCAGGTCATGCCCCCGCCCCCTCGTGCTGCGGCCTGGGAAGATGTAGGGAGGATCGGCATATATGGCCTGTCGGGGTGCCTGGCGGGGCAGAGCGCGTAGATAGGCCAGAGCGTCCTGGCATCGCACGGTCACATTGCGCGGTGGCCGCTGCATACGCCGCACGCTGCTCAGCCCCAGCGGCCGCTGCCCCACTTTCCCGAGAAGCTGTTGCGCAGCAGGACGCAGGCAGCCCGACGCCCGGCGCGGCCTCTCTGAGTGCCCGGCAGAAGGTGACTGAAGTAGAAGCGCCTGTCTACCTTGCGCCGCCAGGCGCAGCAAGGAGCGCAGGAAGACCGGGTCTTGCCTTAAGTAACAGCGGCGCAGGTTTGTGACGGGCTCGAAGGCGTCGACGCCGCACACCTCCAGGGCCGGACGCCGGGCGGCGAGGTAGTACTCCAGCTTTCCAGAGCTGAAGAAGGGAGAGTGAAGCACAGCGACGTCCCCAGCAGCCGGTCCACGTGTGGAGCTAGCCAGGATTTGCTTCCCATGTACTTCAGCCGCATGCCAGCCTTTAGATTTATCCCGGTCTCACTGCCCGGCTTCCCAGCGTCGAACTTGGGAAGTAAGGCAAAGGACGTATGGGGAAGATCAAGCTGTTTCCTACGGCAGAGTATAGCAGTAAGCAGCCCTCAGACCCCGTGGTGCCCCTGGTACCATGCACAGGTATCTTCCTCGGCCCCAGCAAGTCCGGCAAAACCGTGGCGCTGATCAGCATGATTCTGGAGCAATACCGCGGTGTCTTCTACATATTTAGCCCTTCCATCAATATCGACGACAGCTGGGTCCCTGTAAAGAAGTACATAGAGGAGGACCTGGGGGTTAATACCGAGCGGGAACAGGCCTTCTACGACGAGTGGGACGAGGCAGCGCTGCGGGGGATCATCCAGAGGCAGCGCAAGATCACCGAGACATCCAAGAAGTTGGAGATGAAGAAACTCTACCAGGCGCTGATTATCCTGGACGACTACGCAGATAGCCCGCAGCTGCACAAGGCCCACGGCGCCCTGGACACGCTCTTCATCAGACTGAGGCTCATCAGCGCAGCCGTGCGGGTGAACATGCAATTTCTCTGCTGCTGGAGGCTGTGCAACCAGCACGAGCTGGACGCCGTCATCGAAGAGCTGAGCGCCCTGCTGCCGAAGGACAAGCTGCACAGGATCTACGAGCCCTACAGCTTCCTCTTCGTCTACTACCTCAAGCCAAAGAATCAAATGTTCCACATGCGCTTCGAAGAGCGTTTTGCACTGGAAAGAGAAGCCGATGGGAGCGGCGCTCAGCTTCCTGGGCCAGAAGCTGTTCGCCAGCTCCACACTGATCAATGCGAGGTGTGAGAACATCTCCTGCTGCACCTCCGTCGCAGCAGTCCAGCCACCCATCGTTCGCCGAACAGGTGGCTTCCTAAAGAAAAGAATGACGACGATCTACATGGACAGCCGCAAGAGGGTAGCCGGCTCGGACAGCGACTTTGAGGTAGACCTGGGCGAGTCTCTGCACCTGCAGAGCGACGCCAGGCTGGCCGTCTATAAGATCAGAATCGCCGACAGCTTCCTCTCGACAGACCGGGGCCGCTACTTGTACTAGGTAGACGCCGCGCTCGGCACGCTGAATTGGGCGCTCCTTCCGGAAGGCGCCTACACGGGCTCCCGGCTGGCAGCCTGGATCAGCTCCAAGCATCGACCACACGCTAGGGCCCAGCTTCGTGTCTGGAGGTCTTCGAATTCGTGCGCATGATGGCACACAGCGAGGTCTACCTGCGCTGCCCCCAGCTGGCCAACGCCAGCCAATCTGGGGGACGACATCCTGTCCAAGATAACGCTGAAGAGCGGCGTGGGCACCATCGTGGAGACCGGCTCCGATGACGGGCACTTCATGGCCGTTAGGGGCCCCATCACCCTGAGACACCTGCGCTTCCGGCTGACAGACCCAGGATTCGCAGGGTCGTGATTGGAAGTCTAATTCCCCGAAGGTCTTTTAAAAAAATATTTTCTATTAAAAAACCGGATTGAACAGCGCGGTTGGGCAGACCTCCGGGTAGTAAGAACAAGCCCATAGCGCCCGTGCTGCCCTGCCGAAGAGCAAAAAAAAAATGGATCCTGACCTGCCACGGAGTCAGCGTGTATGAATATGGCTTCCCCCTTCCGGCCCAAGAGGGTGAGACTTATTTTCCGAGATTTTCCCCCACAAAGTCCAGGACGGCGCCTTGGGCTGCATCCAAGGCAGCACCGTGGCCAGGGCGAGCACCCATGGCAGCACCCATGGCAGCATCCCATGGCTGCGCCAAAGGCATCGCCCGTGGCCCAAGGCTGAACCCAAGGCAGCACCCAAAACAGCACCCAGGGCAGCACCCAAGGCAGCGCCCAAGGCTGCGCCCAAGGCAGTTGCCGTGCCAGCTCCCAAGCCCAAGGCAGCGCCCAAGCCCCAAGCACGAGCCATGTCCCGAGCATACGCCTGGATAAGGAAGGGCCGCGCAGGCTGAGGGGCAGCGGCACCTGGACGACGTGAGCCGGCTGACGGAGGCCGTGCACCGCCAGGTCCCTCAGCTGCGCTACGCGCGCGCCGAGCGCAGGGGCGTGGAACGCGCAGCGGGCGAAGTTGCGCAACAGTAAAATGAAGACGCTTCGGTCCCACGGCTTCAATCAGCGCCCACGCTTCGAGCAGGTTGTGGGCTACCTGGAGCGGAATGAGCCGCTGCCCCTGGACCAGCCGGACCGCAAGGCCACCACGTTCATCACGAGCCACTTCTACTTGGACGACTTCGTGCAGTCCAGCGAGGACCCCAACCCGCAGCCTCTGCAGCATACTCCTTTGAGGGCGATTCCAGAGGAAGGCTTCCGCACTCCCGCCGAGGCCACGGACGAGGACGTGCGACTTGCTCGGATGTACCAGGGCTACGGAGGAACCCGCTTTGTCGAGGACGACCTGGCTGGAGACCCCGAGGCCGACGCGCTGACGAACAACGGTCAGGGCCCGCCCTCCATCACGGGCCGTTTGCGCAGCGCGGCCGACGGAGCGCAGGCAGCAGCGGACCTTGTGGGCGCAGGAGCAGCAGGGCTCGCAGCGGCGCAGGCCTTCCGCTCCCAGCTCCCCCAGGACGCTGCCGAGTACGTGCGCCTAAATGCGATGCCCCGCCCAGGGCCGCAGCCGCAGCCGCCGCCGCAGATCATCGGTCGACCCGTAGAGCGCCTCCTGGACGAGGCGGGGCAGCGCGCGCAGGAGGTGGAGCGTGGCGCAGCACAGGCCATAGAGGAGACGGCAGCGGTGGCTGCGGAGGAGGGAGAGGTTGGGCGTGGGCGGGGCCTTCGGGTACCTGGGAGGCCTGGCAGAAGGAGCAGCAGCCCTCGCGCCCACAGCGGGCGACGGCAGGGTTGGCTGTGGGACTCGGCCTGGCCCGCGGCACGGGCTGGGTGCTGGAGAACACGCTCTTCCGGCCTTAGCAGGGCAGTGAGGACGCAGCCGTGCAGGACGTCCGGTCCGCCAACAACATGAACGACGCCACGCAACCCCAGCACTTCACGCTGCGCTCCGGCAGCAGCACTTCAGGCAGCCCCGCAAGCAGCCGCCTCCTCGCAGTCTGGCTTCCAGGCGCAGACCAAGCACGCCACGCCCCTTCTCCTGGGGCCTGAACCCTGTGACTCCCGGGCAAGCTCCCGCAGCTCAGGACGCCAGAGCCGCCTGCCTCCGCCGAGCTACGACCAGCTGGCCCGAGCTGACTCTCCTTCGCCGTACGAGTGAAAATGCGTGTTGCGCTACATGTAAAGAAGCATGGAGGTAGTCACGGCCGGAGCACAGGATGAGTTGATGCAGAGCCTGGACTACAAGCTGAAAACCAGCAACACCAACTACGTGACCGCACGGCACGACGTGCAGTATTTCCCCAGCTCGCTGAGCTCCTTCTCCCCCGCCACCTGCCGCATTCCGCTGACCAGCGGCACCTCGTTCATCGACCCCAAGTCTATCAAGATCGCCTTCAGAGTCAGAAACACGGACGCCACCAACCCGCCGGCGCCTGCCACTCCAGAGGATCCAGGTCTTCGCCAACGGCCAGCGCTGCGACGACATTAACTACTACGCACCGTGGCCGCGCATGACCTGCTGAAGGGCCGCGAGTACAACCAGAACAAGGCCGTGGAGGGCTTCGACGAGGTGAACTCTCGGACGCCGCGGTGCACCAGAGCGGCTACGCGGACGTGCTGCTGCGCCCCACCATGTGGGCATCCTGCGCTGCGGGAAGATGCTGCCGCCGCAGCTGAACCTGGTATAGAGATCGAGTTCGCGGACGCGACGACAGCGCTGTGGTCCGAGAACGCCGGGGCGCACCCGGCGGGAGCCACGCTGAGCACCGACTTCGAGATCCAGAACGTCCGAGTTCTGGCCTTCCAGGTCGTCCTGGACTCTGCGCTGGTAGAGTCCTTCAACCGCGCGCTCCTCTCAGGAAGGTCGCTTGTGTTCAGCTACCCCACGTTGCACACGCAGCAGTCCACGGTGCCTCCGGGCGTGGCGGAGCACAACGTCACCGTTCACGAAACCCAGGCTGCCCAGCTGCATCTGCGACTCCAGGAGACTGTCTTCCTGCCTGGCCGCTCCGATGGGGGCCACGTCCTGCCCCGGGTTGGCCAGCAGGTGATCTTAGACCCGCGTTGTCCCAAAAAGTCACGAACGCTCCCATGAACCCGCACAACCCTATGAAGGAGCCTTGGAGCACTTCCACTTCCTCTCGGTCCTTGCGGGGACCTACGACGACACGGTGACATCGACCGCGCTGGCTACCTGCG
>CAUJNA010003559.1:0-82500 GCA_963377175.1 Effrenium voratum
GTGCACAGAGCTTTCTGCAGACTGGCAGGCCTGCAGGTCTTTGCAGGCCTGCGCTTGGTAGTACAATCCATGCTCCTGCCAAACATCCTTCACCGCAGCAGCAAGATGCTGCTGCCACTCACTGTCAGCTGCAAGTGTTGCAGTCTGATGGCGCGTGGCTGCTGCCCGGTGCGCTCGCATAGCATCTTGCTCTTTCCTCAAGCCTCGGGCCAAACCGATCAGGACACGCAAGGTTGCCTGCTCCTCTTCATCCATGTCAAACGCTTCTGGAAGAGCTGCCTGATCTGCAGTGCCCTCCGGGGTAAATCCCAGGTCTGCAAGCTTGAAGTCAGGCCTGCAGGCCTGAATCTCTGGGAGGAGCTTGCTGTCAAAGTGCCCTGTCCTCCAGGTGTGCTGCAGCTTGCAAAAGCCACCCTCTCCCAGCAGCTTTTCCAGATCTGATTTGAAATGGACCCTGAAGCTGGCCATCAGCATAACCTCTGCTTCTCGGCCAGAATCCCTGAACTGGCCACAGACCTGCGGCTGATAGATTGGTGGAGCCTGCCCTCGGTCATAGTACTCCTGCAACTTGGCATTCCATTTCGTCTCAAGCCTTTTCAAGAACTCTGCAACCTTGTCCCAGGAATGCTTTGATATCTCATGCCACAACGGGTTGCTCTGGGCTGAGAACTTGCCTGACAAAGATTTCTTTGGGATCAGAAAAGGCTGCCCAACCAAGCTCAATGGCGCCGCTGTCTGGGCTGGAGCCTCTGTCCCCCAGATGAGCTTGAGGGCCCTGCGGAGATTCAGAGGGGCCTCATCAAAGAAGTACAATGCCGCAATCTCATTTGTGTTGATTTTGGCTTTTCCAACTGCCTGCTTGTTGTGGCGATAGATGGTCTCCTGGAGCAGGTCCTGCCTGCACTTCCGTGAGCCAGAGTTGATCTTGTGGCTGACAATCTTCTCAAACCTAGGGCTGCCCACTTTCAAGGACCAAGTTTTCAAGGCTGTCATTTTCAATATAGATGCGGCCAAGCCACATGAAATGGATGTTGTAAATCATTGGCCTGACCCTGGCTGACGCATCTGTCTTCACCCTCAAGCTCTCCAGGGACTGCGTCTCGACAGAGCTTTTTGGGTTGCAGGTGCCATAGAGACCTCAGGCAGCAACTGCAGCAGCAACTGCAGCAGCAACAACAACAACAACAACAACAACAACAACAACAACAACAACAACAACAACAACAACAACAGCAGCAGCCACGTCTTCAAGTGCAACAACAGCTTTTTTGCATGGTTGTCAAGGTACACATGGCTCCTAATCCAATGGAAGTGTTGAAACTACCTCCAGCCTGCTACACTTCAATGACACTACTTCCAGCCAAGGGGCACAGGCACTTCAGCAATCGCTTGGCCAGTTCACACTTGATGGCCTGCTGGTCTGCTGGCCTGTCAGTGGACTCCATGATGCCCAACTTCAGCACAGCCCAGCACAGCAAGTGGCAGGCCATGGTCACTGAGCTGCCAATGCTGATGCCCACAGTGAGGCACTCTATCTCAGGGCTGTTGCCTTTGGACCAGGGGCACCCCCAATCAAAGAGGAGCTCCAGTGGGTATTTGGCAGTCTCATTGCCATGCCCAATCAGCCAGCTTCTGCATGTTGTCGAACACTGCGTGCAGTGGAGGTGCCCCGTTCACATGGGACTGCTCATGCACGCCTATCTGCCACAGCCTCAGGGAAAACTTGGTCAAGTGCTCCATGCCATTCTCAGTGTACTTCAAGCTATCAGGCCTGCTGGACTGAAAGCCTGTCAAGGCCTCCACCTGGCCAAGGTCTTGACACTTGTCCAGCAAGTCATCAAGTCTGGCTGTGTAGGCCAGACGGGAGTCTTCAGTGGCAAGCTTGTCTGCAAACCATTCACACACATCCGTGAACTTCGGGAAGCCCTGGGCATCCTTGGTGTCCATCTCCCCCTTCAGGCAGGCCAAGCACTCGTTCAAGATCTTAGCCATTTCGTCTTGGTGACAAAGGCCATCATCCACTTCCATTGCTAAGGTGGCCAAGCAAACAAGGCTTTATTTTAGACACAGCTGGCAAGCCACACACATCCGCAACTGAAGGCTCACATCCACAAGCGCCCAAGGATCACATGCAAAACTCAAGCCATGGACACAAAGGAGTTCTAGTTTGTGAAATGGCCATGCCAAGCGCATCGCTGATTTTGCTCCACAAGCCCTGCTGCACTTGACTACAGGCCTGCTGGCCTGCTTGCCTGCCCCTTGCAAACTGCCCCCAGTTTGAACTGATGGCTCCCATATCAAGTGCTACGAGGCCGGACCAATTCCAAAAAAGCTTCCGCAGCCTCTACAGCAGTGGACTCAGGTTTGTACAGCGTCCACCAAGTCCTCTCATGGTGATCCTTCCAAAAGTTGGATGGGATGCTCTGGTAAAACGCTTCCCGTCTGAAACGCCACTGCATTTTGCCATCCAGATTCTCTGGGCACTTGCGGCCAGCAAAGGTTGCCCGTGTAGGCCAGCTCACCTTGGAATCCTCAGGCTCAGAGAGGGCATTGGCCTCAACAGCGTCCTCAATCTCAGGAGCGTCCTCAATCTCAGGAGCATCCTCGATCTCAGGAGCATCCTCAGGCTCAGGGGTGGCATTGGTCTCAGGGGCAGCCTTGGTCTTCTTGGCCTTGCTCTTGGCGGTGGCCTTGTTGGCAGTGGCCTTGGTCTTCTTGGCCTTGGTCTTGGCCGTGGCCTGGGTCTTCTTGGCCTTGGTCTTGGCAGTCACCTTGGTCTTCTTGGCCTTGGTCTTGGCAGTCGCCTTGGTCTTCTTGGCCTTGCTCTCCTTGGCAGTGGCCTTGGCAGCTGGCTTGGTCTTGGCAGCCTTGGCCAACTTGGCATCAATCTTGCGGGTGTCCAGCTGGAAGCCATTGCCACCACCATCAGGCTTCTGAGGCTCCAAATCAGGCACCACGATTCCGGTCTTCTTGATTGCTTTTTGCTCCATGTCTGTGAGCACCCCGTTGATTTCGGTGAAGTTCACGCTTTCCTTGGCAACCTCCTGGCAAGGCGTCTGCAACTCAAAGTCAAGCTTGCGAGGAAGGGGGGTGATGCCATCATCTGATTCTTCCCGGGGCCGCACATTGCGTGCAGTGTCTGGGCTTGGTGTGGCGCGCTTCAGCACAGGCGGAGATGCTGTGACCAAGCCGCTGTTTCCAGGCAAGCTGTCAGCTGCTGGAGCCTGCAGGTCTGCAGGCATGTCAGCAACTTGGCCTGGGACTGCACCAGGTTCATCGCAGAATTGTGGGTCTGGCTGACTGAGCCCGCCCTCTAGCTGCACAGGGAAGCGTAGTGTCCCACCAAACATATCAACTACAGCCCAGTTCTGCCCTAGTGCCCACCTGACATGGAATGGCTGCAAGACAGTTCAACACATTTGCCAATGCCAAGTCGCACCAAGTAACATGCTCATGCCATGAAGCAGCCACACACCTTTTCATCCCCACACCTGGCATTGCAAAATGCTGCAACCCCAAACTTCCCCATGCTCAAACAAATCCAAGGTCCTATGACCATGGATCATAAGACCCCTCTTCAACGGTTGCAGGGCAAAGCTTAGTCCCTGCTTTCGTGTGAGCCTTGCCTTTGGCTTTGGCCTTGCCTTTGGCTTTGGCCTTGCCTTTGGCTTTGGCCTTGCCTTTGGCTTTGGCCTTGCCTTTGGCCTTTGGGCTCTGGCGATTCAGAGCAGGATCACCGCCCCATGGATCTTCAAGATCTTGCAGGTCCATTACTGGGGCTGCAGGCCTGCTGGCCTGCATGCTGGAAATTGCCCA
This sequence comes from Effrenium voratum, assembly GCA_963377175.1. Classification (NCBI taxonomy): domain Eukaryota; class Dinophyceae; order Suessiales; family Symbiodiniaceae; genus Effrenium; species Effrenium voratum. The sequence goes on from CAUJNA010003559.1 coordinate 3,817, forward strand.
AGTTCTCCATGCTTGAACCATGGCCTCTCCCATCGCACTTGGGTAAAGCCCACTTTCCTTCAAGAGCTGGCCCTTGCCATTCACTTGCACAGACCCATCTGGCAAGTCCACACGGTCCATGAGAGGGATGTGCTCACACTGGCATCCACAGTCCCGTGCGCATGGAGCGAACCAGGCACTGTTGCACATGAACTTGAAGCGTTTTTTGAATGTTGGCCGCTTCCACTCAAAAACGCATCTGTCCACAAAGAAGAAGCTGAGCTTGCAGGCCATCTCCTTTTTGAAGTCATCAATGTGCTTCTGCAAGAAGGAGAAAATCATGCTTCCAGATGGATTTTCAAAGCAAGCATGCAGCCCTCTAGCAGTGGCCACAATAAACAGCAGAAAGGCAACTCGAGCCATGAAGTTGCCATCCCTGACCAGTTGTGAGGACGGATCGCCTTCAATGTTGCCGGCTTTCCTTTTTGTCACAGAGCTGCAGGCCCACCCAAATGACTTGCACTCGGGCGCCACGCAAAACAAGCCACCCTCCTTGACCCTCATGAGCAGAGTCACAGCCTGCAAAAACCCAGCCTCCTGGAGGACACTGGCTTGGCCAGGGTTGAGGTAGTCAAACCCTTCTGCGCTGAGTCCTGCTTTCCGGGCTGCCTGGACCACTGACTCAGCCATGGAGAACACCTCTAGCACATCCAGGTCACGAGGCAGTTCTGTGAAGTGGGGGCTGGTCAGAATCGATATGGCCGTAAAGCCAAAGATGGTAATGGCACAGTGGGCAACAGGAGGCATGGCGCAGCTAGCTTGCAAGCCTGCAGGCCTGCTGGTTCAATATTCACCTTTGGCTTGAACCACTTAGTTTGACACAAGGAAGCAAACTGCTGGCCACACTTGCAGGTACTGCTGCAGGAAGCCATGAAAGATGCCATGCTTCAGTGCGTTTTTTTTGTCTTCTGCCCCTTGACGCCTGCAAGCCTGCAGACCTGCCTAGTGAATCTTGGCCACCAACTGCCAGCAAGCCTTTGGCAAGTATGGAAAATACAGATGCCCCTCTGGCTGTGTAACCTGCACATGCCTGGATGGCAGGCTGAGCCAAGGCAAGTGGTAAACCTGATACCTACGGTCATGGATCAACTGCCTCAGGGCCAACCCAGCTGCCCTTAGCTCATACTTGTGCTCGCAGAGCTCTTGCAGCCTGGAATACATCTGAATTTGCTTGACAGACAATGGCGCTGCAGCAAGCACCTGAGAAGGCGAAGCCCCTACAACAGCATTGCCTTTTGAAGGCAGAATCACCAAAAGGGGAGGCTGAGACAAATTCACATCCCGGACGTACATCTTTACACAGCAGTAGATGCCATCAGGCTTCACTGCCTCATTCATCAGGCTTCTGTGGCGTTGGCTCAGCTGCCTTCCAGGCACCATGGTGAAGCTGTGCGGTATCTCTGCATCAGGTTCTTCTTGATCTGCAGGGATTGCCCTTTGCTTAAAAGCATTGGACAGAGACACATCCAGGGGATCAATCCAGCTCCCAAAATTGCGCACAGCTGAGATATGCCGTGCCCGAACTTCTGGTCGATCTGCTCGCTTTTCCAGGCCTGGGAAAGACACTTTTCCACCCTGCATTTTAACAACGAGGAACACAGTCAAGTTTGGACAGCATATCATACTGTCACTGCCAAGCAGCAATCTTGGATGTATGTGAGAACTTCTGTTGGGGTTTCCCAGGTTCTCTTTCTCTTCAAGAATGCCAGGACAAGGGCAAAGAGCTGGTCAATGTCCTCATGGGTGTGCCCAACAGTCAAGTTGAAGAGTGTGGTGGACTTGAAGATGCCACGATATGACAGCAAAGCCAGAAACTTGAGCAAGTACTGGTTCTTTGCAGACTTCACAGTGTTGTCCGCCACCACCACAAGATGCTCTGGAAGCTGTTTGCCAGCCTGCTGGCCTGCAGGACTGTCGGCCTGATCCTTTACCTGCTGGATGGTTTGCGACAAGACCTCAATGAAATAATCTGACCCACATGAGACCTGCGGGTTGGCCATGTAGAGGTACGCACCCCATCCATGGGCCAGTGCGGCAGTAAATGTGACTGCTTTGGATGTTGTCAAGTTCATGAGGCGTCTTGCGCCACCCCCATCGGGGCCAGGCAAATTTGCTGTGATCCATGTCATCAATAATGATGACCAGTAGGTCACGACAGGCCATGGATCCATGCCGCAGACTCCAGTAGAGCACCCTGTCTGCATATTGATCTTGTTGGTGAGCACGCAGCAGCCTGGCTTTCATCACTTTCTCATCCCACCTTACAGATGGTTTTGAAAGTGCAGCCTGCAGGCGAAAGCAAATGTCACACTGGCTGTGCTGGCTAGTCTTCTTCATCTTAAGAAACTTTTTCCAAAAGCCATTGTACCTTCTCCGGAAGGTGTCATAACTTGGGAGTTCTCCTAGGCCTGCAGGACTGCTCTGGTCTGCAGGCCTGTCCTGAAACTTGCTGTGCATGTCCAGCAACATGTCCCATTCAGCGTGGAACTGCCAATACAAGTCACTGATCTGGCAGTGTTGGATGTACCGCTTCGGCAAGCCAGAAACCTTTGCCATGCAGGACACAGTCAAGGGGTCAGAGACATTGCCATAGATAGTCTCCTGGCATGCTTGCGCCCAAGAGCTAAGTTTAAAGTAGCCTTTTGCACAAACAAATAAACGGCTAGGCATTACAACACAACTTTGAAGGCAGCCCCTCTCCTCCTGCCATGGGTCATCAGGTGCGCAGTCTTCATCTTCAGGCAGAGCTTCTGCTGCAGACTGGTAAACTCTTGGAAGAAGTGGTCACACTTCTGTGTGGCAAGTGCGTCCCGGGGCCTGCTGCCAAAGCTGTGTTGGCCAAAGCTGCACGTGCGCATGTCTGGCTGACCAGCCATGAGCTTCCGTATGGTGTTCTGAGAGCTTCCCAGCTTGCTGCAGAAGTTGTGAAAGCATACCTGGGCATCCCCAATGTAGTACTCAACTTTCTGACGTTCAGGGCCCTTCTGGCTGGCATCACCATATGTTGCCTGCAGCAGCTGGCAGCGTTCATTCTGTGAGATCTTCCAGAAGCAGCTGCAGAGGGCCTGCAGGTCTGCAAGCCTGATCCCCTTGGCTTTGCACCCCTCCATCTTGCACTTTCTGGGGCATGGCTGAGCCCATCTTTTTCTGCACTCATCAGGATCACCTCCTTTGGTCTCAAACGTGTTCTTGGCCTTCTTGAAGGTAGATGCTGCAAGCAGTTCTGCGCCAGCGCCCAAAGAAACTTTGCGCGTCTTGGAAGGCTCAGCTTTACTTACCACACTGTCAGCTTCCGCCCATGGGTCTGCATCTTCCTGCCAGGGATCTGCCAAGTCCTCACCCCATGCTGCCAGTGAGGAAGTTGCAGCAGAGGCTGCATGCACAGTCTCACTCCATGGGTCAAAGTCTGGTTCCTTGCAAGGCTTCTTTGGCCTTTTATTGCGCCGCCACTTTGTGATGCTACCATGTGGGGTCTTTGGCATCTCTTGGCCCAACAACGCAAGTCCATGCCGCAAGGTGTCTTCAACAGCAAAAGTCTACGCTGCAAAGTGTCTCAACAACACAAGTCCATGCTGCAAGGTGTCTTCAGCAACACAAGTCTATGCTGCAACGTGTCTTCAACAACACAAGCCCATGCTGCAAAGTGTCTTGATCTGGGCAATCCTGGCACAAACATGAAAGGGGTGCAGGTCTGCTGCCTTTTTGCTACACTGCCCCATGACTCTATGTGCCCCCAGCAGGCCTGCAGGCCTGCGAATTAGTCTCCCCTTTGGGCATCACCCTGGCGTTTTTGAGCCTTTTTCTGAGCCTTAGCCAACTTAGCTTTGGCTCTTTGCTGCTTGGCTGACTGCCTTCTGACAGCAGCAGACTCACGCCTTTGAACAACTTCTGGGTGTTGGGCCCACATCTGAGCCGCAATGGCCATGGGCACTCCTCTGGACAACCAAAAGGCCTTGAAGTTACTCTGCTGCTCACGCGGGGCAGCTGAAGGGTCCAGGTCCATGGCAGGGTGACTTTGCAAGCTTTCCAGGAAGGAGGTGTTGGCAGCAGTGTCACTGTCACTGGTCAGCCACTCATTGAAGCATGAAGGCCCACCCCGACATGGCCGGCAAGCTTTGGAGTTGCCAGGCAAGTCACTTGTCCCAAGGCTAGAGCTTGCAGGGCCATCCTCTGCCTTTTGGATGCTGGTAGCCTGCAGGTCTTCTCCAAGGATCTGCAAAGCCCCACCAAACATAACCTCAGATGAGAGCAACGGCAGAGGTTCCAAGGCAGGCCCAAACCCACAATCTGTTTGGGAGCCTAGGCCTTCCCTACTAAATTTTACTGGATTGGCCCAACCCCCCTAATCTGTTCGGGTGTCTAGGCCTAGAGTCCCTACTGGATTAGTGGCAGTGGGCCTTCAATTCCCTACTGCTTTAGGTGTACATCGTACACCTAATCCAATCGAGAATCTAGGCTTAGATTCCAGATTGGTTTAGGGAGGTTTGTGCCATTCCCTACTGACCTAGGGGTATGCCATTCTTTGGAACCACCCTGGCTCAATCTGGAATTGCTACTTTGCCCCTAACTCAATCGAGAATCTAAGCCTAGATTCCCTACTGAGTTAGGCGTACATCGTACACCTACTACACTCGGGAAATGAGCCTTCACGGTGCCTAAACCTTGTCAATCCATGTCGGGACTCTAAGCCTAGAGTCCCTACTGAGTTAGGCCCCCGGCCAGCCACCGCCTGCCCCTATCCATGTCGGGACTCTAAGCCTAGAGTCCCTACTGAGTTAGGCCCCCTGGCCAGCCACGGCCTACCCCTAATCCGTTCGGGACTCTAGGCCTAGAGTCCCTACTGAGTTAGGCCCCCCGGCAGCCACGGCCTGCCCCTAATCCGTTCGGGACTCTAAGCTTAGAGTCCCTACTGAATTAGGGCATCGGTCGGGAATCCAGCCTGGCCCCCTAATCCGTTCGGGACTCTAAGCTTAGAGTCCCTACTGAATTAGGGCATCTGTTGGGAATCCAGCCTGGCCCCCTAATCCATTCGGGACTCTAAGCTTAGAGTCCCTACTGAATTAGGGCCTCTGTCGGGAATCCAGCCTGGCCCCCTAATCCGTTTGGGACTCTAGGCCTAGAGTCCCAGCCTGGCCCCCCTAATCCAGCCTGGCCCCCCTTGCACATTGCTTGAACACGTTGGTACAGGAGTATGCTGGAACAAGTGTTTGTGAACCAGTTGTTTTCAAGCGTTGCTCAAACACTTTTGCGCACTAAGGATTTGGCTGCTGCAAGTGTACTTGATTGTGCGGTTTCCATGCGTTGCCCAGGCATGTTTGTGTACGCAAACATGCTGGAGCAAGTGTTCATGGGTGAGTTGCTTCTTGGGTGTGGTCCGAACACTTTTGCCCACAGAAGAATTTGCCAGAACAAGTGTTTGGGGGTGCGTTCTTGTCACGCGTTGCTTGAACACTTTTGTTTGTATTATAATTATTATTATTCTAGAGACAAGTGTCCGTGAATGCGTTGCTTTAGCGCATTGTTCGAGCCACTCTTGTGTTCCAGGGTGGCTTGCAACAAGTAAAACCTACTGTCCTGCTTGAGCCTGCATCCCCCCTCTCAATTCGAAAAGAAATTACTCAGCCAGGCAGACCTTGGGCCCAGGGTTCCCACAGATTTTAAAATCAAGGGCCAAAAGATGGCTGGCTTTGCAAGGCTTTCAATGCAACCAGCATGCCAGCAGCCAGGCAGATGTTGCATCAAGGCTTGGCCCAAAATACTGACTTCTGATGCGATTTCAGGTGAAGTTTGACCTTCAGGGGCCCGCCACACACACAGAAACAAACACTCCTGGCACTGGCACCTTTGACAAAATTCAAGAATTCAGAGGCTGATGGCTCGCAATGCAATGAGAACAGTCAGAAAAAAAACTACACTTGGTTGCTCCCTCACCTTCAAAACCCTTGCAGGAATTTAGGGCACAGTCTTACATCTGGTAGGTGTTGCTTGTCAAGCCTCACTGGCCCTGGTGTTGAAACAGGGCATGATAACACATACACACATACACACACACACATGCACATGCACGTGCACACACACACACAGACACACACACACAACACACACCCACACACACACACACGCACGCACACAAACACACACATGCACACATGCACACATGCCTGCACACACACAAGTGCACACACACACACATGCTTTGCGCACACACACACACACACACGCATGCACAGACGTACGCACGCACGCACACCCGCACACATGCATGCACCCACCCACCCACACACACACACGTGCATGCACCCACACACACACACACACGCACGCACACACACACACACACCAACACACAGGCACACACACACACACAGAGACACAGAAACAGGCACAGAGACACAGAGCCACAGAGTCACAGAGACACAGAGTCACAGAGACACAGGGAAACACGCTCAGAAACGCAGTTGCACACTCTCTTACGTGCATGCACACACACATGCACACAGACACACACATGCCAAGGCATGGCTTCCATGCCTGGGAAGAATTAGCTCAATCCCCTGAAACAAGCCCTGGAATGATTCAAGCACTAGGCACCTGAAGTGTTAAACTTGAAGTTTTGCAATGTGGAAACTTACTTGCCCCAGGCAGCACCTGGAAATTCTCAAGCCTGCCTTTGCAAGGCATGTCCCCAGACCAAAGGAAAACCCTGCCAGTCAGCCAGCTGACTCTTGCAGAGGTCCAGTGGAGAAAATGTCTTCTGCCACTCTGGAAAGAAGCTTAGCAATTAGGTGGGAACACATCAAATGCACATTGCCAGTTGCATTGGTCTGGAAGGGCAAGCAGACTGTAGGCATTCTAGCTGAGAATCAAGAATTATATCTTTGGCACGCTGCTTTGTTCATATGTTAGTTGGCAGGGTGGCAGGCTGGCTTCTCAGTTACAAGGCCAACAAAGCAGCTGACAAAAGCAAATGGGCACTTGAGGCCATGAATTTGGGCATTTTGCCAGGGCGTTCTGCCTGCCTCTGCCTGGCCTTGCCATGCTCAATAAGTAGGCGGGAAAGAAAGCAGGCTGGCGTGTTTCTTGTCAACATTGTCAGCAGAAGCAAAGTGGGTCAGCCCTTCCCTACCCTACCCTATCAGGCTGAAAAAGCTTGAGCTGCCCAAGCTCATGATACAGATACTGATGCAAAGCCTAATCACGCCCAATCAAGTCCAGCTATGACAAGCTAATGTGCCCTGGGCAAGCGAAGAAGCTGCCACGGAGCAACAGGCCAGCTGTCCACGGGGTTTGCAAGTTGACCTTGGCAGCTAGCAGGCAATGAGTGGCAAATGAGTTGGCGTATTGTGTCACAGCATGCCAATTTCAGCACTGACACAATTGATGGCATGACAGCTGTGCAAAGCAGGTCAGACATGAGCCACTCAGAACGCCCATTACAACATGCCCTACAGCAAGCCGTTCGAGAAAATTGTTCTAAGCTATGAGCCCTGCAAGGGTGGTCCTGCTGGCCAGCTAGCCTGTTGGCCTGCTTCAGCTTCTTGCCCTTCTATTGCACGGCTGCACAAGTCTGCAAGACAAGGACACTTCATGTCACAATTGCCAATTGAAGACTTGGTCTACGTTGCATTGCATGGCCAGTCACTGAATCTGTAGTAAGCCATTCCTCTTGATGTTGTGTGTTTGCAAAAAGCCTCTTAGCCAAAATGGCTGACAAGATGCAATGCTTAAGAACTTCAGCCAACTGCAAGATCACAAAGACAGCCTCACCATCAACAAGGGGCTCCTGAGGCTAGATACGGCCAGGAGAAAACATGCTAAACAGGTGTGAGAGGGACAGGAGTGGTGAATCATTTCAGGGTTCAGGCTGACTGCCCAACACACCAAAAAGGGTGTGGACAGGAGGTGACATGATAGTGTTCAAAGACATACACAATGCCCAAAAAGTCAACACCATTGTTTTGAGCAATGCGTCCCCCAAAATGCTCTTTGGCACACTTGGCCTTGGGTATCCACATGGGCAGGCGTGAGGTGATTTTCAGGGTCAAACGTCTGAGAGAGATGGCCAGCCTGAAATTTTGGACTAGAATTCCTGCTGCTGGTGCCCCTGACTTGCATTATCATGATGGCAATTTCCAAACATGGGCCAGGCTCTGACCAAGATCTGTGCGCCCCTTCCAACTGGCAGCAGGGCATTGTTTCATGGGTAGGCAGTCGGCATTCCACCTGCAAGCCTGCCTAAAGTGAGGCAGCCAACCATCATCATCCCTGAAAAGGAGAATGCCATGCCACAATGTTCAGTCAGTATACCCAATGGAGCCCAGGAGGGGGCAAGCTAGCTTTGGGAAGGGCAGGCGGATGTTACTACGTATTGGTTTTGGGATATTATTTGAGATGAAGGCCAAGGCAAGGGCCCCATGCCTTGGATGCCCTGATTGCAGGTTATGTGTGGCCATTCCAGCCTTGACTAGTGTAAGGCAATGAATGATGTGATGGAGGGCAGGGGCTTCAGCAGCAAATTCAGCTTTGATGTTGGAATGAAGGCGCCAAGCAACCAACGATTTCCTGAAAGTAATAAGAATGCATGAGTGAACCAAAACACACCCAGATTCCAAAACCAATGGTTGAGAGCATTGGGTTGTCTACATATTCCTTGCTCAACTCTCCTCCATGCAGGCAGCTTTTCCAGTCACGCACACTGGCACCTGCTGTCTGGCCTGGGCGGGAGGTGAGGCACACTGCGCAACACAACAAAAATGGCTGCAAAGATGGGCCAAATTGGCATTTGTCCACAACACCAGCTCAAGGGTTCCCAATGTCTTAAAGACAAAATCTCAGTTGGGGATGACTTGAACAGCCAACCAGCCACACATACCCTCATGGACTACCTGCCTGTCAATAAAAGCAAAGTGACAGCTGAAGCGGATGTCCAGGCCCCCGGCTTGTGTTGTGTTTTTGCCTGACCAAGGGCAAGCAGCACCAGCCCAAAACTGTCAACTGTCTCAGCACGGAAGGAAGAAACGCATCCCATTGGCAAGCGTTCTTTTGTCTTCATCGCTGAGTGCAACAGCATGAGTGCCAAGGGCGGCAATCTTTCTACCACGCTCGAGGGGACAGCTGTGAGACAATGTGCGCACTAGTTGACCTCCTCAAGCAATTCCAACCCCACTGGCATGGAAAGTGTGGGGCGCCTGCAGGCCAGGCAGGACCTATTCCAAGTCAGTAACTCATGCGCAGGAAGTTTCAATAAAGGTTCAAGGCTAGAATGAGTGGGCAAGATAGGCGGGCCTGCTGGCCTGCAGGCCTGAACATAGGCTTGCCAGAAATTCATGATAGGCAGGCCTGCTTGTCTACAGGCTTGATGCCAGAAAAAGACCCCTAGGCTGTCCGCCTCACCATCTGCCACAGCTCATCTGGGACCATGTTGGTGCGCATCTGCAGCATAAGGACAGGTGTGCAACTTGGAAAACACAACAGCAGCAATAAACTATTAATGATGATGGCCCTGCCTTGATCATGCTCATCTTAGGCCTGCGCCAGGACCGACTCGAGGGATCATGTGACCTGAGGACGCGCTTGCTTCCATGACAATTGGCTTGTGAGACTTGGTTGGGCCCCAGACATCTCCAGCAAGACTGCCACGCGTTCTGTGCTGCCAATCTTCTGGCACATGCACACGCGTTCCAGACTCCACTGCTTCACCTGCCTCGGCAAGCCACAAACTCAAATGGCACCAAAGCAGGGCAGGGCAGGGCAATGCAGGCAAATGAGGCATTGGCATCCAGGATTCCTGGACATTGTCAATCTGCGTCACGCACCAATTGGGAGGCAGCTCATCTCGCTCAGCTCTCAGAGGCTTGAAAACAGCCTTAGGTGCAGCAAAGACATGGCTAGATACTCTAGGGGTAAGGCTCTCTGGCCAAGGAGCGGCATCAGTGCTGCCAGGGACATAGGTCCGGTTGTCCCCCCGCTGTGCAAAGGTGCCATCAGCCTGCTCCCTTAGCTCAGACAAATGTTCACACCTGCCAAACATGCCTTTGCCTCAGCAAGCTCAGGCAAGAACTGAAAAATGCCATGCACTTGGAACAGAACACTGAACACCATGGATGGCAACTGTTCCCTCAATGACCAACAAGATGTTGGGTCTGTGAGCCAGGGCCAAATCCTCACAGCCAAATGGAACTATAACTTGATGTTGAAGAATGTGCCTACACTTCATGTGACCAACTTGTCACCTGATACTGCCAAGTTACTGGAGCACCTTCCAGAAGTGCACATGGTGCACCCCCCCCAGGCTCTCTGGGGACCGGTAGAAGCACCAGCAGAACTGACCCTTCTCATGCGACCACCAGCTGTACAGCTCATTGTTCGCGAAAAGGTCTGCAGGCCCTGGAGTCAGGAAATCAGCTGTGGCTAGGCTCAGCACTACAACACAATACTCACTTGTCACCTGCTTGCTGACTAGGCACGGAATGCATGCCTGCGAGCCTGCAAAACAACGGCCTCCGATCCCAGCATGTCTTCCTGCTGGAACTCAATCGCCCAGCCATATGGGGACTGGTACTTGTCCCAATGCGGCCCGAAGTGCCGGGCAAGGAATGCCCCCACCGTCGCCTTGCGTGCCCCAAGGCAACAAGACCCCCGAACACAAATGTCCAAATGTGTCCAAGAGGCGGGGCTTGGGTCCGGCTGCTCAACAAGGCCCTTGTCAGGCTGGTAGATGCCCAGCTTGATCAGGGCATCCCTCAATACCAGCATAAAGTCGCCGACCTTTGCTGCTTGTTCAAAAGGAGCCAAGCTGGACACAACAAAAGATTTCACCCATAATGCCCAGGCACATGCTTGGCAAGCTGGAAGTTGACATCCGAAGGATACAGGTATCCGAGGCTACACTCACTGAAGCCATTGGAGCCATGGAGGGACCAGTGCCACAGCATGGCTGGCGTGCATGCGCACATGCCATTGGGCAGGTCCTTACTTTGGCAGCTTGGCCAGCAAAATGGTCCTGTTGTTGGGCTCCCCTTGCTCAGTGGACGGTCTTCTCATTCAAGACTTCAAACTTATTGTGCAAAGAAGGACTTGAAGTTGAAGACCAACGATTCGCACACAGGGTGAAGGTGAGATTCCCCACTTGAGAAGGGTGGCGTGGCCAACTATCTAGGACTCTTTTGGCAACTGCAACTGCATCTGAGCATTGTGGTGGTCTTGTTGCAAAAGTGTTTGCCAGCCTCACCTGAAAAACTTAAAAGGTGCAACATGATGTTAGAGTGCAAGCAGGCCACTGACAGCCATGCTCTCAAGGTCTGCAAATGGCTAGGATCAGCCAGCCATTCAATCAAGCCTGAGGTCACAGCATAGTTTTGGCTTGGCTACAAGAACTAGCAGGAACATGCAAGCCAGCAGGGGTAAGCAGATGCCACCAGGCAACATTCCTCTGGCCGCCTGGCCTGCATGCCTTCCCCGGTCTGCATGCCTGCACTGGCCTGCATGCCTGCCCCGGTCTGCATGCCTTGCTGCATGATTGCAAGCTTGGGCAGCACATTCAAGGCAGCCAAGCCTCAGTTGTCACCACAATGTCAAGGCTGTGGCTCATTTTTGATTGAAAAGAGGCCCTGAGCATTGCACAGTGCAGCCTTGTGACTCCTGGTGACTGCGTCAACCATTGCAGGCTGGTAGGTGATGCCAGTGAACCTCTGCTCCAGGCTGCCCTCTGTCAGCCAAAAATATTGGCGCCTTGGATCAGACCTTGGCACGTTGGGGATGGGCATCTGCTTCCTCAAGAAGTACTGCACATCGTCCCAGCTGTGAGGGACGCTGTGGCTGGACACAGGCTGATGTTGCAGGCCAGCCAGTGCCTGATCTGCATCAGGTCCAGCAGGCCTGCCTCAGAAGCAGTGCACTGAAGTGCAGTGTTGGTTGGGGTGGGTTTGTTGCCTGTGCCTGGGGGCCGGTAATAAGTCTTAGCCAAGGAACTGGCCTGCAGGCCTGCCTCCCCTCTGTGGCGTAGCTCAATCACCATTTTGGAAATGCCACACTGCAGGTTGAATGTGCTCCATTCCGTGCTCAGCAGGGTTGTTGCCTGCAGTGCTGGAAGACACACCAAAACAAAGTGGGAAGAACTAAGAGTTTGTGGCCAAGTAAATCTAAGGGTCCTGCCACACTGGCCTGGCCCACTTCTTGCTCCCCATGGAAGACCTGCTTCTTGAGGGCCACAGTCAGCATCTGGTGCCCCTGCAGGGCCAGGTAGCCCTCCGCGCCGTCCCAGACCTTTCAGCTGAAAAACCCAAAGCCTGCTTACATGGACCCCCACAGTGGTGAAGCAGTCTTGCGCAACAAATTGAGCAGCTGACAGGCGTTGGGCCTTTGGCAGCATCTGTTTGGGCTTGTCCCGGAATGCCAACAATGCTCCTCAAGAAGTGTGGGTGGGCAGGGCCACAATCGGAAGCCATCAACTTATTCACAGCACCACACAGTGAGGCCAAGATGCACAAAGTATGGTGCTGCATCACCAGTGGAGGTTGCAAACTTCACCCTGTACTCCACAGTCAAATCAGTCAGCACCGCTGCCATGGCAAAGAGCCTACTTGCCTGCTTGCCTACTATCCTGATGCCAATCGCCTGCTGGCCAGAAAGGTTCTGCAACAAACTCACAGTCAGCGCCATGGGCAGGGGGTCCCAACCAGTCAGTCAGTCAACATGTTGTGACATGTGGCCAATGCAACAGAATCAGTGTGTCAAAGGGCATGCCCAACTCCAACATACATGAGCACGAATGCAAATTCCACACAATGCTGAGGTTTGTTGGGCCAAAGTGACACGATTGCCAAAAAGGAAAAGCAGCACTTTTGCAATCACCCAACGCATCCAACAGACTGGGAAACAGTCTGGACCCTGGTAGGTTTCCATTGCAGCCAGGCCTGCTGGTCCTTGGCATTGCCAGGAAAGGCAGGTCATGGCCTGTGCGCGGGCACAGGTTCAGGAAAAGAATGAGTGTGTAGCAAGCAGGATGACGTTCATTGGTGATGTTTTGGCGGCCCCATCTTGTGGCTACAGAACAATCAGGTCAGCCTTTCATGTCCGCCATGCAAGCACTTCAAACATGACATGTAGTGTCCTACTGGCTGCCCACCCTGCAAGTGCTTCAAAAGTGCTTCAAGCATGTAGTGTCCTACTGGCTGCAAGCAATGCTAGCCACAAACCATCACCATTAAAAGCTCTTACCCCAGCTGGGCACCTGGCTTTTCCTCTGGCAATGTCAGGCCTTGGCAAAGCACACAAGGATGGCAAGCTAATTGTCAATCACCAAGCTGATTGTGTGCCAAACGGTGATTTGCACTGTCAGCCTTTTCTTCTGCAGGCAGCGCAGGACTGCAACTCTAGATTGAAAATCTGCAGGCCTGCAGCTTGCAGGCCTGTAGACCTGTACAGCAGCAGCCTTCAGGCAAATGGCATCAGTTGCCGTCTCATGATTTGACCTGAGTGGGAAACACTAAGTATTAGCTTTTTGCTAGGTAGTTGTGAACATGTATGTCCCTTCTAAATGATTGATTGCGCAAGACTGCAGACCTGCGCCCTGCATGCAGGTGAGTTTGCAATGGGCAGTTGGGCTGACCCACTGACCCTTTTTGAACTAGGGACCTTGGGGCTTTCAGCAAAAGGCCTGAAGGCTTCACGCCTAATCCTGGCAAGTTCTGGCACAGAACCAAGACAGAGTCAGCTTCCCACGGGGAGGGAAAGTCACAATTATTTTGCAGTTTCCTTTGTCTTCCCATGCACCAAACTTCCTTGCAGACAAAAGGCGACGGGTGTCCTGCAGAAGGCCATCCAGGAAGTCGCTCAACCTCAGGAAGCACACATTGCTCTTGGGCAGTTGGGTAGCTGTCATTTGGGTGTTTGCTGCGCACAAACCATAGCAAGCAACATGCTTGAAGAGCCAGGCCAAAGACATCCTCTCACTTACGATTTAGCCAGGCAACTGCATATTCTCAATGCTGCTGATGTCCACTTGCGGCCGGCACACAGAGAGGTCGACAACATTGACAACTCTCTTGCCTGCCACAAACCTGCCTTGCAAGTGCAACCTAGCCACAGCATCTTGAAAGGAGATGTCATGCAAGACCATCTTCCTGAGGCGCTTGGGGGCACAAGGCAGAGGGCTGAGGCAAGTCAAGCCTTGCACAGGCAGAGAATGTGCATCAAAGAGTCATCCATGCTGCCACCACAGGAGACCGCACCCTGCCCTGGTTGCAGGCCACCACAAGAAGCTGGCCATCCTTCAGGTGCTTCATGCCCCATTCAGCCGTCTTCCTCCACCTTAAGGGCAACAGGGCAGCAAGACACAACGCGCACATCTAGGCTGAAGTTTTGATGGGCAACCTTTCAAAAGTCCAGCAACCACAAGTTCATCAAGACTCGAACTTCAATCTTGGCTGGCTTGCTGAGTATTTTTCCGTGCACTATGCATGACCAGCCAGATCAGTATTCTTTCCCTGGCCACAAAATGTTTCAGACTCTTAACCCATTGACAAGCAGACCCAGGCCCGACAAACGCAATTTCAAAATAAACGGCCCAGGGGGAGTCGAACCCCCAATGATTACCATGTCCGACTTCAGACTCTGACGATATCTTCCATACGGGCAGAGGCGGCCATGGTCTCATGCAAGCCCCAGAACACATTTGATGGCCTAGGCATAAAGATTATTTTAGGGGCACCCATGCCTTGGAAAGCCAAAGGCATGGACCAAGATTCTAAAATATTGGGCCCAAAGCCACAAGTCCCTGTACTGAATGCCAGAAGCATGGGGGAAGACCTTATGGCCTTCTGAATTCTGACTTTCCAATCTGTTGAAGGGCTTTGAATAGGCTTCAAAGGGTGTTTTGGGGCCAAGGTGAACCATTGCAGGGAGCAAGTTTTGGACCCGGGTAGTCACATGGCCCAGTTGCCCAATGGGTGAGGCGTTGCCCACAGCCCCCCAGCTATTGCAATTGCAGCCAAGCTGGCTGGCTGGCTCGCCACTTCATCCAATTTGGATTGGCTGCCAAGAAGGGGATGTTGTACTTGGAAAGGTGGTCTGCCCACCACTGGCCATTCCTCTAGAGTCGCAATGACCAAGAGTGCACAACAAACAGCAACATAGCACCTGGCTGGCTCTGCCAAACTGGCCCTGAACTGCCAACAGCAAAAGGACTGCAGCAGTTTGTGTCCACCTAACCAAACAGCCAGGGAGCTCTTTCTTCTGGCAGTTGAGAATGGCCACCGGCACATTGTCAAAGTCGAAGTCTGGGAACATCTTGTCCGGGTCAAACTTATCCATGGGCCCCACATACACGCATTGTCCGCAATCTGTGAAGCCAGCGTCCTCAAGCTCCTGGTCAGGAGCAGACAAGGAGCATGGTTGGTGGTTGCGTGCGCCTGCCAGCCCAATGCAAGCTACAGTCATGTTTAAGCTGGGGGCAAGTACTGTGTTCTGAGGCAAGCTCCTGTGGGATCTGCTGTGCCTCCTGTGGGATCTGCGTGCCTCCATCATCCCAGGACTCATCCTTCTCCTGCCAAAGCAAGCCAAGCTGATTCCTTGTCCCCATTACTGCATTCAGCAAGAAGTGTGCACCAGGGCTAGTGGTGGCCTATCCCAAACTTCATGAAACAGAGCGGGCTTACCTTTATTTCTTTCAACTTGGCAGTTGGTTCGTTCCTACAAAGACAGTCACTGAGTCATCCTCAGCTGCTGCCTGGGCCTCCTCCGGCGCTGCCTGGGCACATGCTCATCCAGGCATGGAAGGAAGGCAGGCACAAGGACAAGGAAGTGGCCTCCTCACCAACTGCAGAATCATCATTTGAATCAACTTCATACACCTGGCCACGCAAACAATGAATACCAGACTTTGGCAGCCCAGAGCCCCTGCCTTGTGCCTCTTGGCCACAGGCATACTCTTGGCAGCAGGTGCGGAAGGCCTCTTCTTGGAAGCAGGCTTGGTGGCCCTGGTGGCTGACAGTTTGCCACCAATGGGTGGAGGGCCAGTGGCTGGCTGACGCAGGCCAGAGGTGGCTTGCTGATGCAGGCCTGAAGGCTTGCTGGCCTGAGGCAAGCCTGAAGGCCTGCTGGCCTGATGCAGGCCTGGGGGCCTGCTGGCCTGAGGCCTGCTGGCCTGATGCAGCGAAGGCTTGCTGGCCCTCCAGGCCTGGCTCTCCACAGCCACCTGACTCTCCACAGCCACCTGACTCTCCACATGCTACAACACTGAATGACAAGTGACAAGCCACATGTGCCAATGCCAGGCCGTTGACTGAACAAGGGATAGCACATGCCCCACCATCAGTGGCTAAAAAGTAAGTGTGTCATTAAAATTCTGCCACACACACACACATACATGCACACACGCCTCGCCTCCTCAAACTGCTCCTCCGCAGGCGGCTCCTCATACTCCTCCCCATGCTCCTCTTCCAGATATTCCTCTGCCTGCATTTGAAAGGCACCAAAAAGCAAGCACCTGAGACATGCCAAAGCCTCTTGCTGCTCCTGCAATGCTAAGGCTCCAGTCCAGGAATTCCAGGCCTTTTGATGCTCCTTCCAAGAAGCACCCAAGAAACACCATCAAAGCTGTCAGCCAGTCTCAGTGTTTAACAGACAATGAATGATTGCTTACTTCTTCTCCCCAACACAAGATGACAAGGAACCATGATGATGATGATGATGATGATGATGATGATGATGATGATGATGATGATGATGATGATGATGATGATGATGATGATGATGATGATGATGATGATGATGATGATGATGATGATGATGATGATGATGATGATTAGATGATGATGATGATGATGATGATGATGATGATGATGATGATGATGATGATGATGATGACGGTGGTGGGGGTGATGATGATGATGATCTACTGAATCCCGTTCCTTTGCCTGTTGAGGCCGGGCAGGAGGTTGATGACCCATCAATGCCTTCTCCTTAGCCAAGCAGGACAAGGCTTCAGAATTGTGCCCTCAGCAAAGAAGTTCCTAGATAGGCAAATGCCAGCAGCTGAGAAAAGCACCAGCCGGTTCCTGGCTGCTCGCACTTGATCCTCAGTTAGCCCCCACACACGCGCATTCTCTCTTTGGCACACGCACATTTATGACTGTCATGTTCTTGCCAATTTAGTCTGGCGTCTCTGGCAAGCTGGCAGGGTGGCTTCCTTCTTGTGCCAACCTCATTCTGGTTCTGAATGATGTAGAGGTTGTTCACATACATGGCTGAAAAGCTGCCACAGCCAACAGCCCTTGAGCCTACACCTGCTGCATCACAGAGATCAAGCAACTTGCTTGCAGCAGCCCTGAACCACAACTGCAACCACATCTTGCTGGCAAATCCAAGAAAATCAAGAGGCATCAGGCTGTAAGAGAAGTGCAAGATTGCATGGGGGAGCTAACGATACAGAGCTTGCCAAAGGATGACGGCATTCACAATGGCACATGAGTTTTGATGAAAAGATAGCCCCTTACTGTTACCAGCAATTGTTCCTTGTCAAGACATATAGAACCCCCTGCAATAACATACACCCAAAATCAAGGCGCTTGGAATGCAAGGCGCTGTCGGCTGGCTTGTCTGGGCCCAAGGCAGGTTGGATGTCCTGGCACACCTCCAAGGGCAGCAGGCCTCAGCCAGAAAGCGGCCAGGGTGAGAGGCAGTGAGTCAGGGTTCCCTGCACCAAGCCCGTTTGGGTAGCAACTTACAGTTACATCAACTCAGGATTAGCTCACAAAGCATGTTCAGTGCACTGAGGATGGTCTGAGGCACCAACAGGCAAGCAACCTGAGCATGGCTGATGGAACCCCTCATGAAGAGGCTAGGGTGGGTTGCAGCCATGCCTTGGAAAGCCAAGGCATGGAGGGGCAAGGGTAAAGGATAGCTTGGTAGGTCAGGGGAGCTCAAGCTTCTGATTGCAGAAGCACTAGGCCAAACAGCATTTTGTTGTTGACATCAACGCTCCATTGGAATATGTTTTTGCAGCCATTTCACAATGACAGATTGTTTATGGACCAGCCCATGGGTACTGTCAGAATTTGAGCCTTGGCTGGGTGGCAGAAAAGCAGGTCAGACATCTCACCTGTGGGCTTGAACGTTTTCTTGTTGGAAACAGCTGCCATCAACCACACACACACAGAGTGTTCCCTGATTATCCACTGGGTTGTCCCTGCATCTTTGGTGCTGATTGAATTTCTTGGGCGGGACACTCCAAGACATGAGGAGCAATGAGTGCCCTGAGGGCTTAGCAAAGTTCCAGAGAAACAGTTGGCAGTTTCAAAATGCCTTGTGCAATACTGGAGGCTACCCAAATTCAGCAGTGGCCAGAACAGTACATTGCATTCACTTAGTGCTGTTTGGAATGGCATGTTAGCCCAGCCCTCTGCCCAGCCAGCCTTTGCACTGCCTAGAAAGCTGTGTGCAGACCTCAGTCAGACCTCAGTCAGTGTCTGAACCTTAGTATGCAGCAGGCTCCGCTCTGCTGGGACCTTAGTGAACTAAGCCTTAGTATTGCAGGGTTTGAGCCTTAGTGTCCTGCTGCCCCTTTTTGCGGCTGCTTTTATGGTTGACGGCAAGTGTGCAAATGCAGCATGGCTGCAAGTGAAAGCATAGAGCTGACTGAAGCTTCATTTCAATTTGACTTTTGGTGCTATGGTCAAATGGAAACTTAGGACCAGAAATTTCTGAACGCCACTACCCAGACACCTTGCAGCCTACACTTTGCCCACCTGCTCCCTGACAACTATACATGTCCCATGCTTGCAAAGTGTTCTTGTACATCCCTTCCTGTAAATCCAGGGCTCAAACAACCATGTGATGCATTTAAGATTAAAATTCACCATGAAGCTTTGGGATTCAGTTATTGCTGCAAGTAATCTTGTGCTTCAATGCTGCAAAGAGAGCCAATCACTATTTAGCTTCATGATGTTGAACAGCAAGTTTGAAAAAGGTGGCCCCAATGCGAATGACATCTCAGGTGATGAACTAGCAGGTCCTGTGTTTTCCAAATGGTTGTGCCCTCTGTGCTGGCAAGTACTTTTCAGTTGTTACAGTTCTAAAGCAAAGCAGGGGTATGGACCACTAGGCCATTCAATATTGCAGTCTTGGTGCAGGCTAAAGTGCCCCATGACCATCCTCCCTGTCTGGCCAGGCCTGCTTGGTCATCTTTACCACGTGCCCAAAAAAAAGGTGCGCTTTTCAGCGCTACCCGCTTTTCAGCGGTGCCTATGTTTTTACCCTCCCTCCCTCCCTGTGAACTGCTGCTCCAAGTATTCCATGAAGTAGTCCGAGCCACAGTGCAGGGGGTGGGCACAGGGAAGGGTTGGGATGTGGGCACAGGGAAGGGTTGGGATGTGGGCAGGCAAATGTAACTGTGGGGGGGGGGACATCCTTGGGGAGTGGGAAGTGAGACAGTTGGAGGGCATGTGGCACATGAAGAAAGGACACCTTGGAAGTGGGAGGGTGGGTGGAAGTGGGAGGGTGGGAGGGTGGAAGTGGCATGTTGATGAGGAATGATTGGCATGCCCTGCCCCCCCCCAACCTCAAATCATGGGCAAACACTGGTATCTTAGAATGTTGGTGCCTGTATCTTAGTTCCATTTCTTCTGGTTTATTGGTTTTTGTGGGTGTCATTTCATTTCTCGCCCCTGCATCTCTCGCACTGGCAAGTTGTGGGGGCCATCGATCGGCCGCAAGAGGACTAATTACAGCTGCCTGAGGTCATACTCAAAAGCAGTGCCAGGTGAACAGCTTGGGTCTGGCTCTGCTCGGGGCCACCTTGGCAACTTCCTCGCGCTCGGCAAAGCGCAGTCGCCGAACCCGGCGGGCCCAGGCGGCGGCGTGGGGGGGGGTTTGCAGGATGGTCCATCCGGCGCAACGTTGGAACTAGTTGGCCGTTCCCGGCCGTCTTCTTAGGCTTTGATATTCTTAGTTGGTTTATAGTGGGGGGGGTTCCATTTCGCAAGGGATCCGAGGACAGCCCAGGTGACCAACCGCAAACCAACGCAACAAGAAAGGTAAGACCAACCCCAGCACTGCAAATTTAGCCTAGTCCACACAGCCCTATATGCAGCCTCAGCCTATCCACGCGGCTGTTTGAATGCAGCCGCATCCGAACAAGCCTTCATGCAAACCACAACCGATCCCGGGCCAGCCCCAACCAACCTCACGCCGCAAGACTGCCCCAAACCCATGTGAGCAGTCGCACGTCTGCGTAACGAGAGCCGGTCGTTGGCTCAGGGAGTTTGAGTTTGCGGCAAGTAGGAACAAGGGGGTTATCTTCCATGTGCGAGGGGGTCTTTGACAGATCTCACTTGGTTGGACTTCAAGTGGCAGTTTCATGGGAGCCCACGAGTAGATATACACTTTTGTAGGGACACCTAGGAGATGGCTCATGGTCTTGAAATCCCAAGGTTTGACATGGAAGCCTGGATAAATAGACCCCCTTTGTATTAAGAGGGGTGTGTCTTTGGCTTCGTCCATTATAAGGCCCCCCCCCTATTAATTCAGAGGACGGGTTTCTCAATCCGGGGCAACACTAGGGCCATTAGCAAGTTTGGCTTTAACCCAACGAATCAAGGGCCACAAAAGCCCCAAACCCAGGCCCCTTTCAAGTGCCAGCGGCTTTCGGAAAGCCAGGTCAAGGGCTACCTTGGCCAACGCGGGCTCTAATACCCATGTTTTTTCCTTCTTTAATCTCATTGTGTTGGATGCTTAAACTGTCACCCATGTGTTTGTATGAATGTGAAAAAAAATAAAGTGTCCCACAAACCTGCAACAGGTCCCCTCCGACCAATTCACACGGAACCTGATGTTCGGGGGTCCCTTTAACCGGATAACGGTTTAAAAATAGGACCCCCCCGATCGTCAGCTTTCATGCAAGGATGGGAGGGTTGACTTGGGCAAGGGTCAATGAACAAGGTCTAGGTCCACCAGCTAAGTGCCCTTTCTCTCCCCTTTTTTGGTTGGGAGATTCGGTTCCCCTACTAAAATAGACCGAAACAAGTTGGTACCAACTTATTCGAACCTCTCTACTGGAGGACCTGTCGATCACCTGGCACAGGCGGCCACTGTGATTCTGGACGATGGCTGGGATGATGAGCCGGACGCCAGCGCCACTCGGAAGCGAACCGCACGCATCGAAAAATCGATCTGGAAAGGCCGCAGGGTGGGTGATCCAAAGCTCCTTTGCATGGGATGGCCGGTTGGTAAAACTGGTTTCGTCATGTGATCTTCTCCGCGAAATGGGAAGACTTACCCATGGGTCATTTGAGGGCCAAACCCCCACCTGCTTGCTTGCCCGAAGCGAATCGAGCTTTTGACCTTTTGGGCTTCCTGGTTTGGTCTGCTTTAGGCCAGGTTCCGAAAGGTTGACCTTGTATGTCTGGATCCGTTGGGCAACATGAGCAGCGCCCACAAACGAGTCCTACTTGCCATGTTAATAGGTGGGTCTACTATCATGGTTTCATGGGGTTCATGGTAAGGGCTACATAAACCACGATAACCATGCTAGAACACATGACGCAAGGGTCCCAGGGCTATTAACTTTAATGGGGAACCACCTTCAAAGTGGTGGACATGAAATCCCCCCCACATCTTTGGTGCATGTTGCTTTGATGTTAGGACTGTAACTTTTAGCCAACTAATGGGTTTTCCATTAAACCACTAAAAGTTCAACTTTTAGCAGGGGAGCAGAATGCAACCAGGTTTTGATGTCTCAATGCTCCCCTCATGACTCGCACCATGAGTTTCCTTGTGGCTCCTCATGCTGCTCTGGTTAGTTACTTGGGAGTTGGGCAAACTTCAACGAGCTCACAGATTTGGTTACCCATAATGAAGGCTCCCTACTTAGATGAATGGTAACTTGCCCAGATTTTCCTGGCTTGTGGGATTGCATGGTGAAATTTGCGCCGACCCAAAAGCCCCTTCTGGGCGGGCGGAGTTACCTATGGAAGGAGTTGTTTCCCGTGAGTGGCTGCAAGCCAACACACTTTGACTGAGACCTGAGACCGGGTTTGGGGGGAATGAACCGGAAGGGGATTCCCTGAAAGGAAAGCCACCAGTCAGATGGTGTTGTTCGAGGTCATTCCTTCTCTGATTCCCTGCTCGTAGCCAGCAAGTCATTGCCCACAACTCATTGGTCTTCCTTTTTTTTTTTTTTTTCGTTTGTACGTGGTTGGCGAAGCCACACTTCAAGATGGCCGGCTGTGCAGTGCAAAATTTAATCACTCGGATGTTCGGAAGGCTATTGACCAAGTGGCTCACCCTGGTTGGGGTTCGGAAGACTTAGCATAATCACTTCAGGTTGCAGGTCCAATGGCGTGCGGTCCTCCTCTTCTGTGATCACCCCAGATTCCCCAGATGCCGAAATGTTTCCAAGAACGCCAGCATGCTGATTTCTGCCCTTGGCTAGATGGGGGACCTGTTTTGGTGGTTCGAGGTTAGCGTAGTTCCACTGTGTGCCATGGTCAAACGACCTCTTTACTTGGGTTTGGCATGACTTCTTAACGTGGTTTTGAAGCAGTCCTGGTGTGGATTTTCTACAAGAGAGCCAGGACGATGGCCCACAAAAAGAGGTTGGTAGATATGTATCGAAAGTCTGTTAACTTTGATCTCCCGCATTGAGTGATACAGTAGCGGCATCCTGCCCCTTGGATTGAAGAGGAGCATAAACACGTGTTGCAGTATCAATCCTTGAACAACTCTCTTGGAAAGACGGATGCGACACATACAAAGACCTTCAGGATGTCCCCCTCAGCCCTTCCTTCCCCCCTTCCCATTTCCCCTCAGCGGACTGAGTACACAGCCTTCCCGGCCTGCGCGATAGGACAATGTGCCGCTCAGCAAAAGGGCTCCCTTGCTGATCGACGGCCACTTGGTTGCAACGGTTTTTTTCAACGCCAGTTCGTGGACTTGCGTCACTTTGGAAGACAAGTTGCGTGTGTGATCAAACATAGAGGACCCCCAAAATGGTGGGTCTCTTTGGCGTTTTCTTTTACAAAGCCCAAAAAGAGAGCCCTCAAACCAGCAACCGCACCCATTTGAGTGGCAACCAAGTGCGATTTTGTTGGGCCTTCTCTCGTTGCCTCTCGGTTGGGCCGAAAAGAAGCTCACTCCCTCAATTCCTGGACTTTTTCGACTTTCCCGGACTTCTCTTTGGCCAGTCCGTTTGATCGATAAGCGAGGAAAGGCCTTTGGGTCGAAGGAGTTCCCGAAGCTTTGTGACGGATCCAGGTGGAACTCCTCGGAGTTTCATCTGGGAGCTACCCCTTTTTGGGGATTCAGACTACTTTTTGGAGGGAGCCCCCCATCTAAGATGGGTTCATCCGGACATTAGTTCTTGGGAAGACAGTAGCGCAGCAGTTGAAGCCGGCTTCTTCGACCCAATCCAGGTGAAAGGAGAGATGAGTCCTTTGTTCAAGAAATCGTCAGGCAAATGGCTACACGAACTAGAGCGTGTTGTGCAGGGTATATTTTTTGACCTGTTCAAACACAAGCGAGCCTCTAAGAAGTATATATACATACATATATACATATATGTTGTTTTGCTTGGTTCCTTGGCTTGATTTTATTTGGGTTGCTTTGGTTTGCTTTGGGTTTTCTGATTGCGTCCCAGGTCTTTGCGTTGGTTTCTGCCGTGGTTTGAGCTAGTTTCGGTCGTAGCAAGCGGTTTATGAGCGTGGGGTTGGAATGAAGCCATGGAGTCCATGGAGCGGGTATCCAAATCCTCCCCCATGAAAATCTTGGCCGGGGATCGAATTTGGAGTGTTATTTCCTTAGGTAAACAACGGTTACATGAACTCAACTACCGTTTTCATTGCTTGAAGCCCAGGGGAAAGGCGTTTGGGGAAATGCCAAACAAGGCCTCAACGTGAAAGAAGGGATCTTTGCGGTGTCGGTTTGACAACATCTATTGCATCATAGGGTGCTGGGGAATTGGGGCATGGCATTCGGTTGTCAAGGCCAGTTTGGCCACCTGTTGGGTGCTCCATGAAACAGCGGGCCACACAATGCCTATTTCCGTTTTAACAACAACCACGCAACAAACGCTTTTTTGTTTTTTGCAACCATTGTTGCAAACCACAGTTTTATCGGGAGAACGACGCTGCAGCCCTGCTTGTACCCAGTGCAATGGCTGGGATTTGGATTGCTAATGAGCTTATGTGTATATTATATAGAAATATATACGCCCTCAATCTGCCTTACTCTGGGGATGGGCTTGACTTTCTCATCCTGCCAGACCCCTTATTTGCTTTTTTCGTTTCGGTCCCAGCCACCCCAAACTTCAGCGGGCGGTTTGGGTTGCAAGGTCGCATCGTGATCCCGCCCAAGAGCTTCCGGGTGACCTCGCCGGCCACGGGGCCTCTTGGCTTGGAGAGCCAGGGGGGACGGGGTCTCCGAACGAACACGTGTTCTTTGTGGTTTTTTGTTCGTTTGTTCGAGGGGAAAAAAAACAAAGAAGCACGCTAGTTGTCTGTGGGTGTGCATGTTTTCGTTGTTGCTGTTCTTTCTGTTTGTTCCAGGAAACAACTACCAAAAAAAAGAACAACAACGGTGGGTGGGTGGGTGGGTGGGTGGGTGGGTGGGTGGGTGGGTGGGTGGGTGGGTGGGTGGGTGGGTGGGTGGGTGGGTGGGTGGGTGGGTGGGTGGGTGGGTGGGTGGGTGGGTGGGTGGGTGGGTGGGTGGGTGGGGGTGGGTGGGTGGGTGGGTGGGTGGGTGGGTGGGTGGGTGGGTGGGTGGGTGGGTGGGTGGGTGGGTGGGTGGGTGGGTGGGTTTGTTATATAGTGTTTTTTCTCTAACAAAAAGAGAGTTGACTAAATATGACAATGACACACAATCTGATGAAATTTATTTATTATTTTTAAGATTATGCTGCTCACTTGCAACCAAAGCGAATCGAGTGCATTTGGCTCTTTTGTTTTTTTTGGGGGTAATTTTTGAGTTCAGTCCAATCACGGAATTCAACAGAGTTGTTGAAGCCTTTTCCTTGGATTCTGTTCGAAGCCTCCTGGAGTTTCTCATTGACAAGTTTTTTTGTTGGGATGCCAGTGTGCTCGTTCTGCTGGTATTGCTTCTACCTCCCCCCCCCTCGTCGCTCAAGGTTTTGGCTGGGCGTTTGAGGTCTATGTTGGGCAACTAGGGATTGCGACTGGGTGATCTTAGTCACAGGTATTTGAGTTCAAGCCAATCACGCAGTTCAACACAGTTGTTAACTTCTTCTTCTGTTTTCCGGATTCTCTTCGAAGTCTCCTTTGGTTTCAGACCCGAAAACCGTGTCCCTCCAGCCTCCACTGGTACGGTTCGGGAAGCAATTTCTAGACGGTGCGCTTCCTGCCTCATGAAGATCAAGTCCACCCGTTCGGGAGTAAAACGAGCAACGACCCCAAATTGAAATCTGAAAGTCCTTCGCTTGGGTTTTGGACCTACTGAATGACGGCACCCACTCAGCCCCACCCCACCCCACCCCACCCAAACGCCGGCCCATCCTCCCACCTTTTCCTTGCAGCTGGGCTTCTCAAAATAGTGGACCCTCTTTTGGTATTTGAAGGACACCCAAAGAGCACAACCAGTTAGGGGACATATATTTTTAGAAACACCCAAATAGAGTTAGGATAGTATCACCATAGAACTACCTGCTCTTCCTCTTTGCATCTCTTTGCGACTCCCAAAAAAGGCCGAAGGCAAACATCGCTAATAGTCGCTACGCGGTGTTAATGCCTCCCCTTCTGGCTCCGAATTAGTACATGATAGTTTCGTCTGAAGGATATCGCGGATTTGTTTTTGGTATGACGACTTAAAGGAGGTGAAGTTCCCCACAGCCCGAATCAGTCTAGTGATGTACGCCCTATGCGCTTGGAAGCCATGTGCTACATGGTGGGAACTTGGTCTCCGGTTGGCTTCCTATGGTTCCTGTTGCAATCCCTTTGTGTTCCTGTTGCTTCCCATTCGGTGTGTGCAGCTTCGTGTGCGAGTCCGGGGTAAGGCCTTAGACGGCCAAACTCTTCGGGAGACTTCTTTGTGGGAGTGGTTTTTCTTTAGGGATCCCCCCCAACAGGCGCAACATGGTGGTTTTCCTTTTGGTCTCCCTTTTTGTTTGTTTGAGCAGCTTCAGCTTGAGGTTTTTGTGGAACCACCAGGTGAAACAGGGGATTTTAGTGCACACCTTTTAAAAGGGGTACCAACAACAAAAAGACCTGGTGTTTTACCGTCTGCAATGTTCGCCCGGGAGCCATGCTCCGGTTTTGTGACGGTGCCTTGAGCGGCAATCACTCCCCTCGCCGTGCGGTTCAGCTCGACGAGTCATGGGAGACCAAAATGCGAATGCAGGACGTGCTCTCCTCGCAGGCCATTTGCGGCACGAACAAAAGGCCTTTTCCTTCGCCGCCAAGGTGTCCACTGCCAGAGTTCCCAAAAAACCATGACCTTGATGCGCTTGAAACTGAGGGGGCTGCACAAATTTGGAGCTGGGGAGTTCATAGCTTGCAAATTATAGTCGGGCGCCAAATGGCACACATCGTTGCGAGTTTCTGTAAAGGAAACCAACGGGGATGGGCATTCTTGCGCAGACCCTCTGTTCAACACCGAGATAGGTTTGCCTCTAGAATCGGACCCCCCGCATGAATGAACCAGGACCTTTTTGATGCCGAGTCATGCTTTTGAAGTGGCCAGGCTTACAAGTTCAGACTTGGCCAAGCCAGCTGCGGCCCAACCTGGTCCAGGCGATGCTGTGGATGCTGCCAGACCCAGCAAAAGCAACAAAAACTGGCCTGGATGTTGGACCCAGCAAAGGCAAAAACAACAACTGGCCTACTAAAAAAAAACAGAAGCACCTCTACCCACGGAAGTGACCGCATGTTGCTTTTCTGAGGAACTTGGTGGGCGTTGCGCCCAACGCCTCCGCAGACATGATTGAGGCGAGTTCCATCTGGCAAGACCAATCGTGGTTTTGTTTTATTGTTTTTATTATTAACTATTATTATCAGTATTAATTTGTAGGGACGCGCAGGGACCATGGTAGGGACGGTCGTGGACTCCATGAATCAAGTCCATTGTCGAAACCCTGAATGACCCGCAGTTTCGAACATGGCACACGTCGGAGTCAACAAATACCTCCAGTGGTGCCTGTGGGATACCAGCCCACGCCGATCCCTGAGTTTGGTGCTGCCTTCTTTCCCTGTTTGAAGGGGTGGCTTGCTTCCGTGTTTTTTTGGGTGGCGGGGTTTGAATGCAAAGGCATGTCCCTTTCTCCTAAACTAGCCACTGGCAGGTTGAAACTGTTTCTTTTCTGCCGGGTCCCTTTGAAGCCATCTGCCAAACAAGAATTTGTGTTTATTCCAATGGAAATGCACAGGGATCGGTCGTCAAGCAGGACATGTCCAAGGCTCAGTTCGCATGGTATGAACAGAGGCTGCGTTGCCCTCTCAGCAAAAAAAGCATCTAAGAAGGTCATTCCCTGAGCACCAAAGTTGAAGGTGTGCCTTGTTTGTGTTTCTGATTTTCCCTTTCAACCAGCAAACAGTGATTTGGGTGGCTCATCTTTTTAGAGGACCCCTCAAAATGAGTGGATTTCCTTGGGGCGGGTACAATCAAATGAAGACACACCCATTCGCTTTGCCAGGGTCTGAACAGGTTTTTTTTGTACCACACGCTTGGCCCTTGGATTCCACCTTGGGAGATGAGTGCGCGGGTCTGAAATTCCCATCACTCGTTCGGCGGGTGTAGGCGGAATGCGCGGGACTTGAGAAGTGTCCCAGGCCCTGTTCGATGTGTCACAAGAAAATGACTCATTGACCATGGCTGAACTTGGCTGGGGTAGGAGCCGCCGGATTCTTAGAAGAATAACAATTTAAATACTCGACCGAGCCATATAGAACGGTCCAGTGCATATGAAACTCTGTTGCCCTGACCCATTTGCAACCGCTTAGAGAGCCTTACCAAAGGCCGGATTAGGCTTGGTGGGGATAGCATCCCCAAACACAGCCTCTTGGAAAACAGGAATTGGTGTGTTTGAGCGGTGGCTTTGAGGGTTCAGAAAACAGTCCCAGACAAACAATGTTATTGAATTGTTTCAAGAAACCGTTTCGAGATTCGAATCGTCGGTTTAGCACGTGAACCGGAGTCTCCTCTGAACTTGTTTTAAACTTGTTTTATATGATTAGATTGACTCTATATGAACCCCAATCAAACATTCGAGTTTTGGTTGGAGGCATAAGCTGAGTGTTTTTTTTTTGGTTGGAGTGGGGTTCCCCAGAGTACCAAACAAGATGCCCTTTGGAAATCTGGGATCGGTCTTAGAATCCTTTGAGGTCTCCTTAAAAGGTATCAGTGTTAGGTCAGTTCATATTTCTGTTTTTTAGATTTAGTTTCTATTTTAGGCGAGTCATTCTAGGTTTCAATTAGGCTCTAGACTAGATGAGACTTTCTCCTTTCGCCCCAGTTTTCGCACTTGTTTTGCCTTTAAAAGTGGTTGGTCGTTTCCCAAAAGTCGTGGGGTCATGGACCCATTTTTGATTCGGGTCAGAAGGAAACTCCAGGCAACCGTGGCTTCCTCCCCCCCCTTCCACGCCAACCGTGGCCGCCTTTCGATGGCTTCCGCTGACGAGACGACAGGCGGCGGTGGACGCGGCGGAGCGGGCGGCGCCCAAGTGGGCGCAGCTGCGGCACTCCGAGCGCGCGGCGGTGCTGCAGCCGGGGGGCCCGGGGTTTGTAATGTGTTCATGTCTCTTGATTATACATTCCAAATAATAGAAAAGGTATATAAATCATGTACATATATGTGTTTGTAATATGTTATTTTTTCTTTATTATTATGTTATTCACTATAGAAAATATGTATGTAGATGTGCAGCATGTATGAGTCTTTTCTGAAAATATGGAAAAGAAGGAATATGATTATATATATATATATATGTATTTTTCTCGAGGAATCGGTGGGAGGTTGGAGCTTCGGGGCCCGAACAAAAACTGGGGAATTGGGACAAGGATAGTTGGTCCGGCGCCTTTTGAGGCCCGAACGTTCATCACTTTCACCCTGAATTTGGTGATTTGGAGGGTGTGGATGGTTTGGTTTGGATGGTTTGGATGGTTTGGAATTCGGGTGCTGGACCAAAAGGCTCGCCTCTTGCACCTTGTGTTGGGGCTTGCTTCGATTTCCCTCAGCAACCAGTTTCTTTTCGGAGGCTCGGATCTGTTTATAAGCGCCCAAGAAAAAGCTAGGACTTGCAAACCGGATGGTTCCGGGATGGCTCCCCACGTAAGTTGAACATCCAAAGATGGCGATAAGTGCCTAGCGAGTCACACTCCGTCTGCCTATGGCGATCTCGCCCGGGAAGGCCCAAGCCTCAGCACAAGGTCGTCCGGGAAAAAAAAGTGTGACCCGCTCAGGGCCATGATCCGCAGAATGTCTTGGAAGCCCTCATAGCTGAGGTTATATGGGCGTGGCTCAAAATTAAAGAGCTAGGGTTACGCGGGTTTTAGTCTTTGGTTCCATTTACCAAGGTGCCATTGTGGCAGATTTATTTCAGCCCCAGCCATATACTGAACTTTTTGCGATTGCTCCCGAAGCATTCAAGCAGCGTTGAGCTCCTGCCCGCCCTCATTTGCCCTAGACCTCGAATCCACACCTTCCAAAATTGCGGGTGCGAACGCTTGGTGTAAAGGCGCAAGCACAAGGCAGACAAAATTGGGCGGCCGAGTTCTTTCGAGAATCACTTCCTGGCTAGTTCGTCTCAGATTGGCAGGTTTGAGCAGAAGTTGGAAATTGTGAAGTGAACATATATTGGTATGACTCTGTATTCCGACCAAGCAAAGCATCCAAACACTTCCATTATAAACGATGGCCTGGAAGGGGGCTCCTGAGATGCAGCTAGCCACAACTCGCGTTGCCCAGGACAAACCTACAAACGCGAGATTCGATCCCCCAGAAGCCGCGACAGGGAAGACTCGGTTGTAGCAGCGAGTTTAAGCGTATTGGGCATACCACGACAGATCAACACATTTGAAAAAAGAAACAGCGCCCCTGACGTTTTGCGATTGACCTTATGGAACATATCCATATACAACATGAATGTGTGCATGTGTATATATATATATACATTATAGCCGTCCGTCCGTCCGTCCGTCCATCCCTACCCAAATACTTACGCGTGACGTCACGTATGTGCGTACCGTGTCACGGAGGTCCTGTGCCGATACCTTGCGCTCGAACTTGGAGTCGCTGTCCACGCTGCAGACCAACGAATCTGGGCGCCCCATCGCGGAGACTCGCATCGAGGCGAGGGCTTTAGGATGAGGTTTTTGTCGGGGGGGCGGGCTCGGTTGTTGTTCTTCTTGTTTTTCTTCGGTGGTTTAGTGTGGGCGAATTGTTTTGTTTGAGGGTTTGGGGGTTTTGGGGGTTTGGTGGGGTTGGAGGTCAATGCCTACTTTAGTTACTTGGCCCTGGCGTCCGTGCCGTTGCTTTAAGATGCACCATCGTCTTCTGGGTTTGCTTTTTTTTGGCCTATCCGGGTGTTCTGCACCTACGCACGAAAAAAATGTAGGGTGGCTCGGTTTTTTGCTTCGGGGTACCCATGTTTTTGTTTGTGGCTTCAAAGGAAACCAACAGGAAAACCGAAGCCATTTTGGGGGGGGTCCAACCTTAAAAAGACACACCCATGTTTGTAAGTGGGAGGGCGGTGATCTCTTGGTTTGTAAATGGGTCATCACTTGAGTTAGAATCGATGTACACATTTGCCGGAACAGCGCGCGCTGGTGCCGCCAGTTTAAATGCTTGGTTGAGGGAAGTCCCCACAAGTATTCTTCCGCCCAGTAGCATGGCTGGCCTTTGTTGTGACCACTTAGCCCCGTAGGCCTTTTGGAAAGAATTTGTTTGTTCCATTGTCAAAACGTAATCGCCCTTTTGCTTGGAGGAAAGAGCAAACCCAGGTAAGTAGGGCATACCTGCCTGGGTTACGAGATTGAGAATGGTATATCCTTCCAGTGCATGATTATGTGAATGTCAGGCATATATGTCTTTCGCAGAAATGGCCAATGCTTTTGAATGGCAAATGCTTCAAAAACAGCCAAGCTACTACCAAAACCGTTGGCGGAAGGGCTGAAGGAGCGTACACTGCTCGAATACCAAACATGTTTTTGGATGGGTTTCGATTAGACTCCCTCTATGCGGGAAAAGGACGTCGCATGGGTTTAAGAGGGCAGATGAAGATCCATAGGTTGGTGGACTATCCGTGGGTTCGTTGCTTCGCCGCGAGGTGCTAGTCGCAGCAGCTTCCTTCGAGAATGCCGCAAGACTCTTGGCCCCGATCCGAAAGGAGTCCAACGGCCCCCCGAGAGAAGTTCCCCCCAAGTGGCTGTCCCTTGCCTCCGGCCAAAACGGTGGCCGAGCAAAAGGCGAGCGAGACACCAAGGTCTTGAGGCTGGGGCTCGGAGATGGGAGAGGGCCCATTGGGTGAGAAGGCGAGAGATGCCCTGGTTTAGGGCATGTTTCCCCCCGGAGTTGCGTGTATGTGAACCGAATCCCGTATGAAGCCCTGGTTCACGGGCAGACGCATAAATGTCATGGCTTGTGGCGGAAGACACAGTTCTTTTTTGCCGCATTTCCGTAGTCCTTTTTTGTGTTTTATTGGGGGGGAGAGGGCAGTACGGGCCGGGGTCCCTTTCTGACCCTATCCAAAAAAGGTACCCTCCCACTGACGTGGAACTCACGACGGGTTTCTTGGGGAAAATTGTTTGGGCGCTTCCTTTGGTTGATATCCCTGTTGAGATCAACCATTGAGCAAGAGCAAGCTAGTTTTGAAACCATGAGAAACCACCGGTGGCAACCAAGAGAACAAGACTGGTTCTCGCATTGACATGATCTCAAATATCAAGAAATGAGGGCCCATGGAGTCAATGAAGAGGGTCAGAGTCATAACTGGTTCCCTTCCTGCCCCGTAGAGATGGTCCACTGGTTGCGGTTGCCTCAAAGGGCAACTATCGGATGCGGCACATGTTGTGCTTTCCTTTCTGATTTTCTCTATCCATGCTTCCATTCCGTCGGATAGAGAACACCAGGTTTCACCTGTAGGTCAGTTGATACATTTACCCCATTGTTTTTCTAAGGATTGTCATATCCAATTTGGGTCCACCCTTGTCAACTCGGGGCAAGGAACCCTAGGGTTTTGACCTACGCTTCCTTGAAGAACACGAGTGGTTGTTTTTCGACACCGAGTAAGGGACCGGCCGTCCAAACAAAAAACACCGAGGATGTCTGGACGTCAGCCAGGCGGTGATCGATCGGGGGGGGAGAGTGTGCAGGTCTCTGAGTCTCGCCGATTCCCTGATTTAGATTTAAACTCACTCCCTGAGTTCATGGACTTTATACTTTTTGGGAAGACCATTTTGGTGGTAAACAAAAAGTTTGGACTTTTTTTGGCCAATCAACTCAGGAAGCGAGTAGAGGATACATCAGGATTCTCTGGAGCGGTCGTGATCTTTGCAAGGAGCCCTTTATCGGATGGCTGAGACTCGAGTCATGGGCTTCGGATCCCGTGCGGTTTGCAGGGCTCGAGAAACCCATCTGCAGCATGGCTTTTGGGGCTACGAGCTGGGCCATGAAGGTCCATGTGGATCTCTTGATGTAGCTTGGTGCGTATGGAACCTGCTGTGGTTGGATCTCTTTAGCTTTTTTGGATCCAAGTACCCTTTTGTGGGGATGGATTTAAAGGTTGGGGTAACCCCTAGATTGGTCAGCTCCCCCCCCCCCCCCCAAGAGGAATGGGACCCCCAAAAAAAGTCACCCAAACGGAACCCGTTGATTCCCCAAAGAAGTCGTCCATGCGCCCCGAAGGATAAGGGGCCCTTGGCAGCCATTCTAGACCAACGGATGGCCCGCCCACAGGCAGCAAACTGTTACACCAGGGTGATTTGGTAGATGTCGCAATTCTGGGGCAGGGGATGGATAAAGTAAAATGGGGAGATGGTGCCATCTAAGTGCAACCCAAGAAAGACCTCCTTAGGCACGGCCGGCGATCAAATGTTTCCCAGGGCTACACGTTCTCTTCATTTATCCTTTGCGGAAACCATGCAGTTCCCCCGGGGTGTGGGCAATGTTCCGTGAACACAAACACACCTTTCCCTGGGTGTGCGTCATTTTTGGAAGAGAAGTATCCATGAAATAGGCTTGGAATGCAATGAGCTGCGGTCAAACGCGACACGCGCAGACAGATCTCCACAAATTTCATTCAGCATTGTCTGCCCGGACCTTTTGTCCTTCATGTCCGGATGCAGAAAAAATGTTTTCGGATCTTGAGGTCGACATCGAAGGATGCGGGATTTGTGGGTGCAGGAGTTCTGGATGAGCCCGAGACTATCGCGATATTTCTCGCTGGCACATGTTCATTCTTGGGCACTAGGGCACTCACAATTTTTGTCATGTCCGATTGGAAGGAAATTATTTGACGTGCCCATGTAAGTTGCCGGAGAAGTACGCCCCTCCAACTCAACATGGGGATTCGTGTTGGAGTTAGAGGGTCCTGAGCCTGGTGACTCAGGAGAAAAAAAAAAACAAAACGGCACCCGGTGATCACCGGGCCGGCGGGGGCTCCGCGGCGCGGAGCTTTGGGGTATGTGTCAAATGGGGGGGGAATTTTCGAAAAAGGGCGGTGGATCCCTCCCGGTGGGTTTCTTTTATCCTTCTTCCCACTAGCATAGCACCTGTGAGAGGGTACCTGGAAGATCGATTTCCTCTTCAGGGGACCCTCTGTCAGGCGCCATGTTAGTGGGAGGGAGGGTAGCCCAACCGAACAACCGGGGTTCCTCATTCCAAGTCCTGCCCATCTTCTGCAAGGAGCAGCTGGTGTCGGAGGACGAGGAGAAGAAGGCAAGGGGGGGGGGCGAGAGTTGCCTTTTTCGGGTAACCCCTTTTTGATCGAAAAGGGAAACCAAAGGGCAGGCAACCGTGGGGGTGAACACGCACCAGTTTTGGCGAAATGAATAAGTTGGATTTTTCCCCTGTTGGTTTCACTCGCTACTGGCAACAGGTTGATGTTTTTCCAGGGGCTCTACTGCAAATGGAGGTAACCTTGGGAGTTTCCCAGCCTGACTGCCTTCCAAATGGAAACAGGCTGGCACCGTGTCTTTTTGGGTGTGGCTAAGGGCAACAGGGAAGCCAACTTCTTTCCTTTTTTTATTTTCTTTTGGCGGGGGGGGGGAAACGGGGGCTAGAAGAAATTCCCCCAGGTCCCAATGGGCCCTTGGCCCGAAAAATAAAAGCCTAGCATCGGACATCCTCCAAGAGATATGTATTTGGATGTACAACCCAGTCAGTATGTGGTCAGTAACCTAGGCTGTAACCTACAACCAGGCGAGCTCCACTTGGGGGACCTCTAAGTAAGTATGGTTTGTTGTTCCAACTTGGCCACCCAAGTTCAAGTAAGGTCTGGGTTCGCAGCGGGGTCTAGTCATGCTGGCTTTGACGAGACCCCAAATGGTAATGTCTGATGGGAAGCCTTCAAATGGTGCGTTTACATGTTGTAACTGATCAAACCAGCCAAACCAATGGGGCTGTGGATGGACAAAATCCTGCACCAGGTGGTTCAGCAACCATTATAGTTATAGTTTCATATGGCTGTGGGTCAAAAATAGGTACCCAAAATGCAACCCTGTTAAATGGAAACATGGCCGAAAACCTGTGGGTCCCTGGTTCAATTTTGAACCACACCCATATATCTCCAGTGGTGCCTGGCGTGGATCTCGTCCGTCACAGGCTCACCTTCCTTTGAGAATGGTTGGTTTTGGTGACTCTCCCACCAAGAAACATGGAACCTGACCGGATCCTGGTTGCCTTAAGGGACCCCCGACCCCCCGAACGTCGAACGGTATGTGCGAATTGGTGGGAGGGTACTTGGCTTTTGTTTCTTGACATGGGGCCGCCTCTGGATTCCAGGCCTCAGGGGGCGGGTGCGAGCTTAAGCTCGGAATCGCCACTGGGTACTGGGTAGCTTTCCTCGTGTCTTCAACACACCAAAACGTGGTTGAACTTCGTGTAAAACCATCCGAAAAGGTTGGTGTTGCTTTGCACCCAAGCTAAAGAAAGCGTGTTTCATCTTTTCAGCCATCCAAAAGCAGTTCAGCTTTCTCAAAACATATTCAAGAAGGGTTTCTCTGTTTTAAGATACACCCACCTCTCTTTCAGTCAGGTAGTAGTGCGGCGAACGCCCTTGGGCGTGGTAGCAGTGATTGCGCACCCTGGCATTCCGGAAACCGGGTGGGTGGCCAGGAATCGACCGGATTTGACCTTCTGCTGCCCTGTGGATCGAGGTGACCGGGCATTTTCCTTTTGGTTTTTGAAACGGGTGGTTCCTTTGGCTCCCCATACAGGTAAATGGATCCGCGCTAGTTTGGTCTACTTTCAGCGAAGGTCACAAAGGTTGACCTTCCATTTCTGGTCCCTTGGGCGGGGGATTCGCAGTGATCCTTTAGAGTTTTCAGTTGAAGGTATCATGGACATCACCTCTTGGGCCGTGAATTTCCTTCTGGGGTGATATTCGCATGGTGATGCTTAATGGGACATATGGAACCATGTCTTGGGCGCCCCCTGTTTATGGCTAGTTGGTTGGAGCTGTAGACTTGATTTCTATTTTCATGTTTTTTTGTTTTTTGTTTTTCCCCCGAGCTGGACCCGCAAAAAGTGACAACTTGTTGCAAGGTCAACAACAACCAAGCCTTTAGTCACTGGGATGTGTTGGGCTTGGGTTTTTGAAGGGAAGCGGTTGGATTTTTCCCCAAAGAACCTGAGGTTCCAATGGCTGGTTTGTGACCTGGAAGGCCCCTTTGGTGGTTCTCAGCCATCCGGTTCCTTAGGTTTGTTAGGTTTCTAGTTGGTGTAGTGGGTGGTTTCCATTACCAAGATTTGCTCAGGCGGCGCCGAAGAAGTATTCGTGTTCCCAACAGCCACCGGAGGTCGGGGAAATTATCCCCCTTGGATGGGAAGGCAGGAAGCCAGCCATGTTGAACGTGGGAAGTTCACGGAACGGTTTTCTTTTTTGGCGGGTCCCCACATTTTGTGGTTTTGCTGGGGAGGCACAAGAAACCACTGTTGTGTGTTTTGTGTTTTTTTTGGGGCGGGGAAGTTCGAGACCAGAGAAGCTGCTTGCTTGACAAAGCTGGGAGGTTCATTTGCCAAGTTCGGAAGGCCAGCCTGGCTGCGATGCCCGGGTTTAGTGCATTTTGCCTAGCAGTGTTGAGTGGATTCCAAGGGGCTGACTCGGTTTCCGAACCCGGGTTTCAGAATTTCAGTACTTACCAGGGTTTCCAAGAGGTTGACTCCATGTTGACCCTGGGTTTCAGTAGGACCTGGCTTTGTTTGGGGAGGTCTGAGAGGGATCGGGATCCCCAGCAGGCCTCCTGAAGGCAGCCATCTCTACGTCTCGTGTAGGTTTTCCCGGGGATAAACATGTGATTTGCCTTTTTTGGAGATTTGGGGAAACCCCAAACTGTTTTGGAGCCCTACAAAATCAAGCAATATTTTTTTCAGGGTCTCACTTGGCAGAGGTCTTTTTTCTTTGGGTGAGCTTCGGGAAGGAATCATCGCCATTTCCTGACGAAAAGGACTGGTATCCCCAGCCCCAGAAACCTCGAGTGGGGGAAATGATGCAGCGCCTTTGGGTTTCCTTTGGGTGAAATTAAACATGGGCGATTCAGCACCCAGCTGCCGGGGAAAAACAAGGGCGGTATCCCCAACAGTGACCCCCAACAGGTTGTGTCAAAATAGGTGGCACCTGGTTGGTCTACGTTTAAACCAGCAAGAATCACACTCGTGTGAGCGCCCAACCCCCCATTCACCATGTACTAGGCGGTTCTACTGCCTTGTTACAAAGGGGGCTGCTCATATGGGGGTTGACCGAAAGGTTCTTTCCATTGGATGACCGTTAGGAAAACCAACGAACAAAGATACGACCTTCCAACGGACAAGCTACCCACGGTCAAAACTGGGCGCCCTAAATTTCAACCCCCATATTGATCAACCCTGAGTTACCCTTAGTATTGATCACCGCCCATATGTCAACCTCAGCTAAGCCTCTCCAGGCCTCTCCATCGTGCGCCTCAGGCCCTGGAACGCCCCCATCGTGCTGGGCTGGAAGCCCACCGCCACCGCCCTCGCCTGCGGCAACGCCGCGCCTCGACGCCGGTACTTCGGAAATTCCGCCGGGGAGGTCGGCGGAAGGGGCGGAAGTCCGTGGGCGAAGCTCCTGACCATAGGTGTCCTTTTAGGGGAAATAGATGGCCCTGGTAGATGATGAAACCACCAGGTAAACCAGGGAACCCATCTATTTTTCGAACAAAACAACCAAAAAGGACACCTATGCTCCTGATAGTCCTTTTTGCGGTTTGGGGGTTTTGGAAGCCTGGCTTATGGCGAATTCCTGCCCCTTTGCAACCGCATGATGTTGACCCCGGATTCATAAACCCAGAATGATTTACGTCGGGGTGTCCCTGGTTTGAGCGGGGTTCATCATTTTTGGAGGGGAACACCCTCATATTAGTAAGCAGGGTTTTCTTACTCCGGGGTCGACGTTAGCCCAGAATCATTGAATTGCCCGGGTACATCAAAATAGTATGTGCTTGTATGTTGTCCAGCAATAATAGCCCAGACAGGGGATGGGTAAGGACGCTAGATATTGAATAAAACAACGGTTAAACAGTAATCGTCTTCCCTGTAGTGCCTTAATGCGGATTTCAGGTACCCCATGCCGACCCCCATTCTACCTGGCTGCGCCTCTGTATTGGCCCACTTCCCAAAGCAAAACCAAAAAGGGATGGTATCTTTGGCATGTTGGTTCCAGGCTGTTTTCGGGGTTAAGGGAATCCAAAGGGAAGCCCCATTCTGGGGGAACCCCTCGCTTTGGACATACCCATCCCCGAAAAGCGAGCACACGAAGGGTCCGGCGGGTTGGGATTGGAGAGAAACCCAAAGGGCATGAGACAAGAAGCCCTTGGTCCCCTTTATGCCGTTGGACTCTTTATGGGCCAAAAGTCACAAGTACGTTGAGCGTCTATGCTCAGATCCCACCGGAACTTCAAACGACTATACACTCTGCTTGCATAGGTGTCCTTTTTAGGTTAGTGTCGATAACCATAGATGGCACTGGGTTCGATGGGTTTGTTCCATTTACCAGGGCCATCTATTGTTCCAAAAGCCCACCTACTGCTTTGCTACCTGCCAGGTTTTCTGCGGTTCCGTTGAGGCAGGGAAGGCTTTGCCAGCAATCCAGGAATCAAAAGACCCTGTTTGGCATGGTGAACATTGGATTGCTTTTTGGTTTCAGCAGCACCTGTTGGTTGCCGAATTGAAGTTCCCGGGCATAGGTTTTTTTCCGCATGAAACCATCTGGTGTTTGCACAGAGCCAGGGTTAAAAGAAAGGGGAATCAATTTCGGAGTCAACTCTTAGAACGTCCACAACTCTTTTTGGCCGCTTTACAATTCTGAGTTCAAGTTGCTACCAGCGGAACCTGAGCGTAGTGAAGGTCAGGTCTTAAATCTTCGATTCTGAATTCCTTTGGCCATTTGAGTCTTCTTTGCCCGGCCGGGCGCGCGGCACTCAAGAACTGCCCCCATTTCACCCGTGGCTCTGAGATGGCGATTGAGACTTTGTTTTGCCCTTGCTACAGACACACACACCATAAACCCGGTAGAACCAGCTAAAATACAGGCCCTGTTACAAGTTTTGGGCGCAGTGAAGTTGCTCCATGCTATCTGGTTGGATGGTCTCATCGGTTTCTGGTATTGTCAGCTGCCCACATCAGGTAGCCCTTGATTGGGGTTTTGTGGTTTGGCTTGAGAGGCCGAACCACCAAGTGAGGGTATGATGACATCTTTAGAGGGATCTGCTCGGAAAGGACTCCACCCGCTGCCTTCTAGCAACTTGCAGGGGAGTGTGTTGTTATTGTTGATTGGTTGGCCTTGGCTTTCCCTTCAAAGTGATCATGGGATTGATTCATCGTGGTATCACAGAAAGGGCTTGGCCACATGGCCTTTGCGGCCTTTGCTTCTTGCTGGTAGCAACAAATACATTCTCAAAAAGGGCATCGTCAACAAAGTGACCCGTCCATAAAGAAGGAGTGTCTTTTACCTCCCAAAAGTTTGGTTTTCCTCTTGGTGTCCCTTAACACTTTTAAACAGCCCAAAATGGGGGTACCCTTCGCCTCACAAAAAGACACACCAATGACTATCTTCAGTGGAAGCCCCGGACGAGACGCAGGTTGGATTCCTGCAGGCCTGCCGAAAGACCTCAGGCAATTTCTGGCTCTGATCGAATACTACCAGGTGTTTTAGTTGTTGTTGGGGTTCCGTTTGTTGGTTCCGTTTTTGTGTTGGTTCCGTTTTTGTGTTGGTTCTGTTTGTTGGTTCTGTTCATTTGTGGTTGGCGGCAAAGAAACAATCAGCATCTGCAAGTTGGCTAGACCCAAAAGTCGATGCGTTTGGGACCATCTTGCATCTGTCCTTGACTGATGATGATGAACAGAGAGCATTTTCAAATCCTACTGTGGATGAACAAATCCTGCACAAGTTGGTTGATCAACCAATGTTTCTAGGTTTGTTGCGACCCATTATTGTAATTCTCGGTTTGGGTGTTTTTTTAAAACTCCTTCGCGAGACTCCCCTGTTTTTTCATTTTGTTTAACGGTTGAAGGCGAGACTCCCCTGGGATTGTTTTGGTTGTTGCCTTACGCCACTCCCCTGGGTTTGTTTTTGGGCCGCGCTGAGGTGGTGTTGAAGCCGGCACCCCAGACGCCTTTGACCACGCTCCGCATCGGCGAGCTGCTGCGGCCCATCCTGCCCCGAGGATCCGATCGATCGATCCGGAGCATAGGTGTCCTTTTTGGGAGGCTCTACTGCAAATGGACACCTATCAGTGTCTAATTGCGCGCATCTTTTTTCCTTTTTTTGAGTTAGTATACCTTTTTGTCTGTGGCAAGGGAAGCCGCATAGGTGTCCTTCTTGGTTGATTTGGTTGAAACATACATCTTTGAGCCGATCTGATCGGGGAGGCCTCGAGGGGGTGAAGCTAGCTGGGGACTTGGCTTCTCCGTTTGTTTAAAGTTAGGCTTAGCAGCTGGGTTGGCTGAAGATGAAACATAGTCTGTGTTAGTGGGAGGAAGGATAATTGGACGGATGACTCGATTTTTGTTTCTGCCCGGTCCAGGAGCACTCTTCAGGTAACTCGTAATTGGTGGTTTGGATTGGTGCTTTTGGATTTGGATTTGAACCCCTGGATTTGGTAGAGGGTAACTGGGGAACCCCTCCTTAACCACCAAACCACCAATCCAAACCACCAAGAGGGAAGCTGAAAGAAAAGGGGCTGAAAGAAAAGGGGGTTGTACCATTATATGGGGCTGAATATCTTTTCATGGCTTTATGTGGGTGTGGCTCAAACTTAATCAGCTGGGGTTACGCAGGTGTTGGTCTTTGTTTCCATCCAAGGGGCCCAACACGGTACCACTTTTTGAGCCACAGCCATGCATTTTTAAAGTACCCTACACGCCCACTCTACTTTTTGCGGCGTTGATTGGTTGGGTTGCAACCGGCTTAGAAGTTCCCGCCCGGTACATAGCCTAAATAGAGGTCTAGGAAAAGGATGTAAATTGCCCATCCCAGCTGGGCATCCCACTCACATCAGCAGTGGTCATGACGCTGGCAATTCCAACATTTGCTTGTCGGGTGAGTCACACTCAAAACTCGAGGAATTGGAGAGCAGCAAGGGACAACCCATTGCAATACCGAGTTTTGATTATGACTCAGGTGGAGAAGGATGTCTTTGACCAAGGAGAAGTTTTTGTTTTTCCTCCCAGTCCTTGTGGATCACTGTAAGTTGAATCGGCCGGCACTTGGCCAGAGAAGGCGAACTTTTCTTTGGGGTAAGTTGCATTTCGTGTAAACTGCGGGCGTATCATTCCTTGCATGGCCGTTTGATCTTTGGTGTGAGCTTAATTACCCCCTTTAGACCTGTTGGAATCCAATGGTTTTTGCCAGTAAACCCGCAAAAGCTAACCACCCTTTTGCTCAGAAGGGCTTGGAGCAACCTAGTTTGGAGGCTGCAAAGGCTTCCTTTTGCGGATAGTACGGGACAGACCCAACCTGCAACAGGTGCGCGCGCCCTTTCAATTCTTTACCTGGGTTTGAGTAAACCGTGTCATTTCCGGGTTTTGTGTATGACTCAGGTGAGCTTGTCTTCACGGAGGGACGCCGCAACATGGGTGGTGGTCCTTTTCCCTTGACCATGCCGGAAAGGGGGCAACAACTACCAAAGACCCGCCCAAGTGTTGTTATTCACTTTTGCTCAGAGACGAAGAGAAGGGACTCAGGCGTGGATGGGGGGAGATCGCAATGCTGACTTGCCAGCCAAAGCGGAGATTTGCCCGATCAGGCAGATTGGGCTCTAGACACCCAGTGGTGCCCCCCTTGATCTCTTTTTTTCCCATGGCGAACGGGGCTGACAGATCTTACCCAGTTCGTGCGTTTAGTTTTCCAGGGAACGAGAGAACAATACATTTTGCCTCTGGGGCGCCAGGGAAAAGCCACAGAAAGGATCCAGCGCAACATGACCACGTGTTCCTTTCTGCTTCCTTTTCAAGCGACTAGCTCAAGACTCAAGACCTAGCCTTTTAGGCTGAACCAGCATTTAAACTTGGACTGTTTCAACTTCAAGGTTCGAACTAACCAGCGTCCTCGGCTTGTGAGCTTGAAAGAACATAACGGTTAATGTTTAAACCGCGATCCGCTGGCAGATGTCCTCAGGAGTTTTGAACGTGGTGGTGGGAGCAGACGACAGCAATCCCAGGCGCTCTTTTGGAGCGGGGGGCAAATGGGCTGTGCGTCGGAGGCGGAAGACCGGGCTTCAGGTGCCACAAGAGCCTACATAATTACACAGACGCCCAGAAGAGAGCTTCCTTTTTTGAACTGGTTGTGGTCTTTTTAATGGGGCTCCCAGAACCCCAATTGAACAGGCCGTATTTGGGGGTGTCTTCTTTGAGTTCTGGTTGGATCTTCAAGGGAATCCAAAAGGAAACCAGGCATTTTGGAGGTCCTCTATTTTACGACAAAGCCCACAGAAGTAGAATTCCAGCAGCACCCAGACGCCCAATGGATTGCGAGCCCTTTTTTCTATCTGTTTGACAGGGTGAAACACGTTAAAACCCACCAGCAAAGGATGTGCTTCCAGAGCCGCTGGGGTCTGGGATTAGAATCTACCAGACGGACACTGCCTGGCCCTTGAGTGTTCAAGCAATGCATGTGAGGCATGGGCATGGTATCCCGGATCCTCGCTGAGTTGTGGCTGGGGTTGCTTAAGGATTGATTTGGGATTGATTAAGGATTGATTGAGGGTTGATTAAGGGTTGGTCAAGGGTTGGCTGGTTGGTTTAGAGTGGGTTTAGGCAGGGTTTGAAGTTAGCTAAGGTTGGCTAGCCGTGCCCGATTCCCGGATATGGGGACACCATTGGGGGGTCCAGCGAATCAGGAGCCGGAAGCCAACATGCATAAATCAATACAGTACAAACAGACTAAACGAATAAATCGATTAACAAATAAATGATTAATATATATATAAGTATATATATATATATATCATTTGTAGGTTGGTCATGGTTGGTCCCCACCCACCTCCAATTCATGATGGGGGCACATGCCCATGAGCACGTAGTTCTTAGGGTTTTGTCACGATATACAGTATAGTGTATGGTCCATTTGGGAGGGACATGGACGACTCAATTGGTTGCCCGCAAAACCTAGGGACACACACACACTAATTTTCCCATGCAGGTGTGTCGTTTTTGTTTTTTTTTGTTTTTTTGTTTTTTAAGGGACCCTCCCACAATGCTGGGTTTCCTCTTGGTTTTCCATATGTGAGACGCAAACCTAATATTGTTGTGTTCATCTCACCGAAAGAAAACGTATTTTTTCCACAAAGGGGGGTGCCTCGAAAAGAAGCACACCCGTGTCCTCTTGGGGAAGCCGGCAATTTGAACGTGGCTCCTGTTGTATGCAGCTCGCACAGGCCGGGCGAGATCCTGACCAATCACAGCGCAGCATCTTGTCTCAGTTGCCCAGCCGAGGGGAAGGTCCGCACGGCGCAATTGACCTTGAAGGATACCTGGGCCAGTCAGCCAGCGATTTTCTCTACTGCTATTGGGTTGGATCTTTAGACTTTAACTTTTTGGATTCCCCTCATATTTCCTTTTAACCGGCAAAAAGTTAAACTTTTTGCTGGGCCAAGTTTTATCAGGGTCCCTTAAAGGATACATTTGGGCCAGTTCGAACATCACGTCTGCCAGAGTAGAGGATACCCTTGTAAATCAGGTGGTTTTTGGATGCTTTCAAGAGTTCAGGGTTCCTGTTGAGCAGGTTCGGTTTTCAGCCCAGGAAAGTGCAGAAGTTGGCGGTTCCTGGTCATTCCATCAAACTGTGCAAGTGTTGGATTTTTAACCTAGGTCCCCCAGTAGTGCCCTTGTCAAACTTTTTTGGGGGAGGGTTCCCTACTAGAATAGACTACAGCAAAAAGGGTACCCTTATTCTAACCTCTCTACTGGAGGACCTAGTAACGGTTCATTTGGGCAGATTGTAGCCATGTCAAGAGGCCGGCTGGCGACGTCACCGATAGTGGTTTCTTTCATAAGGATCACTTGTTCACGGTTGGTGAAGTATGCTAAGTTTCTCAGCTTCATGGGCATTTGCCTATATAGTACTGAGGTCACTATTTTGACTGTTTGGTTGGGTTATCAAAGTCAGCAACTGGGGGTGTTTCCCTCGAACCTGTTACTTAGGAGGTGACTTTGATAGTGGTAAAATAATGGGGCCTGTTACCTATACAGTAGGCAACCAAGGGAACCACCCTTTAAAATCAAAAGGACAATAGCTTGTCTACTACTCTAGGGGTACCTTCCATTTCCATTCTTTCCAGGGATCCTTTCCAGAAAACCTCCTGAAACCCCATGGAAAACAGCGATCGGTTTTTGAAAGAAGGATTTCCCGGAGTTTCCCTTTAAACCCACCTACAAAAAGTGCCTGAGCTCAAATCGGGGACCCCCAAACAATTCAAAATAATGGAAAAGGAAAATCACCCCCTGGAACTACATGGGATCCGGGATCCGCTGGCTCGCCTCAAAATGTTGGCCGTTGACCGGACGGCTGTATGTGTGTATGTCTGTTTTGGTGGACCCTCCAAAATGTGTCCTTTTCGTTTCCCTTCTAAAACCACCAAAAGGGGCATTACTAGGCAAGAGACACCCATTAAAGTTTTTTGCCCTGATTTGGCCACACAAATTTTAGAACATGGGGGCTTGGGTGGTCAATGTCCCATCCTTATGCCAGTCAGGTTGTTGGAGCAACACTATGCATTGCTCTTTGCGCCAGACTGTTTGAATGGGGTGATGCATCGAGTTTGAGAGCATTCGTTTGTCTCAACATGGAGACCCCTAAAATTAGACTACTCGAACCTCTTTGCCCCTTAGCCATTTTGCCCTTTCGGGTTACTTTAGTTTTCCTCACCAGCAACAGCTATCACGTTTTACGGGGGGTCAGATCTGTTTGGCCAAGTAAAGTTGTACGATTTCTTTGCATTGAAGAGAGATCCCTGGAACCCAAAGAATGGGGAGCTGACAAGCCCGAGCTTTTAGGTCCGGTTTCGCCATCTTGGAGGGCCCTTTTGCATTTGGATAGGGAAAGACTGCTTGAAGTATAGCTAGAACCCATGGGGGTTACAAAAGTCTCAACATGCCAAATGGTAGTTTTGGGCCTGGGGCGGGGGGAGGGGGGTGCTTCGGGAGAA
This sequence comes from Effrenium voratum, assembly GCA_963377175.1. Classification (NCBI taxonomy): domain Eukaryota; class Dinophyceae; order Suessiales; family Symbiodiniaceae; genus Effrenium; species Effrenium voratum. The sequence continues at coordinate 48,676 of CAUJNA010003559.1, forward strand.
AGAAGTGATCTTGGTCATCACTGGATCCGTTTTGGAAAGCTCAGTTCAAAACCGACCTTTGTACCTTTGGGTTTTCTTTTCTAGAGGATCCAAAGCCCGTCAAGTGAGATACTCATCTTTTTTGTTTCTCGGGGAGAAGGGACAAAACCTACATCCGCCATGCGCCGGGTGAGGTGCGGAAGGTGGTTTTTACGGGGTCAACGGCCATTGGCAGCAAGGCGCAGATCGAAGGTCTCGCGCTGGGGGGGATCTTCTGAATGGGTAAAAACCTGAACCCCACAAAGGACCCCGGAGCACCCCGGTTTGTTCTGCCTTCGACCTTTTTTTTCAGGGTTATAACCCAGTCGGTTTGGTTATGAATCGGGCTATAAACCAAGCAAGCCTTTTTTGTTGATTGTGTGTGTGTGTGTTATTTTTTAGGGGACTCCCCTAACATTGGTTTTCCTGTTGGTTATCCTCCTCATTATTTACCGGTTCCATTTTTGCGACAGGGCCAGGAAGGTGAAGCTAGGTGGGGGAGTGCCGACAAACGGGCGCATGTCTTCCTGGTCGATTCTTTACAAAAAGAGATCCCTTTAATTCCAGGTTCTGATTGCGACGAACATAAATGGGGTTAAACACCTCCTAAATTCGGTTTGCTGTGTGTGTAACGCACTTTATAACCAAACCGAGGCAGCCAAGTACCGTTCAGCTCATAAAACCGCTTCTACCACCCAACCACACCTCCACACATCACCGCATAATATCGCATAGCCTCAAAATTGCGCCAGGCCCCTTGTAGCATACTTACTAAGGACCAACAAATTTTCGGAGGCCCCCGCAGGGTACAACTCGACCCTTGGATTGACATGGGAGAAACGAAGAGTTCCATGTTGGAATCTAAGAAGTTGGAGAGTCCATGTAGTCTTCCTAGAGTGAATCTGCTTAAAATGGAGACACGGACACCGCTCGCTGCAAAGGGGGACTCCTTAGAGATCGTGAGGGTTTCTTCCTTCATGACTCGGTTCAGGTTTTGGCTGTACAATATGTTATTATATTTGCGGACAAATGGCGTATTGCCAACTTGATCCACTTGTTGCTAATGGGCGTGAATGGTTGATCAAGGTGAATCGCACGTGGGGAAATGGGGTGGGGGGTTCTAGTTTGGAAGCACCACCTGAAAGCACTCTCTGATTTCTGGACCCTAATTTCATGATCTTGCATAGGACCCCACCCAATGTTCGTTTTTTTTTTTTTGGCTCTTTTGTTTTCTTCTTTCTTTACGTGGTTCATCTTTGTGCATCTTTGTGTTTTGTTCCCGGAACATGTTGACTTCCGTTTCTCAAGGGGTTCCTTCAACCGGTGTTCTACATGGCTTGCGCTCCTCCTTTAGACAACACCTGGGAGGGAAACCCGGACCTCTGGTGGTCCGTGTTTTTTTTCCTTCCGTCAGGGGTCGACTTCACACCCCCCCAAACAAAAAACGGAGGGCTGTTTGCAGTAGATTCTTCCAAGATCCACCATATCCACCAAAAAATGCCCAGCAGTTGATGGGGTAATCTAAGAGACCCAGCCCAAGAATCTTGAGACCTCGTGAAGGCACGGCATTTTGGGCTACCGATTCCATTTCGTCAAACCAATTGGTAGACTTCGTCCCAGTGGTTCAGTTCAGGAGAATCAAGCTCCTCCAGGTCCCCCAGTAGTGCCAACTTGTTTACCAACTTTTTTTGGGGAGGGTTCCCCTACCAAAATAGACTACAGAAGAACAAAAAGAAGAGAAAAAACACAAACACAAAAACAACAACACAAAACAACGACTATTTTGGGGAGGGTTCCCCTACTAAAATAGACAAAACCGTAAAAACAATAATAATAAAACCTAATAAGAATAAAATCGGGTACCCGTATTTCTTCTCCCCTCTCAAATCTGGAGGACCCAGCTCCTGGCAGGTCATGGAGGCCTGCGCCAAGGGCTTCAAGCGCCTTCTGCTGGAGCTGGGAGGCGCGGATGGCGCGCGGAAGCGCCGGGGAGGACGGCACTCCTCGCTCCCTGGGTTCATGGACTTTAGACTTTTTGGGAAAAGACCATGTTGGTGGTAAACAAAAAGTGTTTGGACTGTTTGTTGGCCAATCAACTCAGGAAGCGAGACACTCCGAATTCAGGAAGTCCGTCTCGGAAGTCCCAGGGAAGTCCTCTTGCTGTAAAAAGGACCGCTACACCCAGTGGATCCCAGGAATCGTTTCGCCCTAGGATATAGGTAACCCCTTCGATCTCTAGCGGGTAACCCTTGGATCCAGTTGTTTTTTGGAATTTTTCGTACAGGGAGGCACGCCCTTAGCCACAGAACCAGGTACATGGATACTCTGGGTTACTATACTCGCACTTGCAACCAAAGCGAATGGACCGGATCTGACCCTTTAGTTTCCCCATGTCGGTCCATTAGTCATGGCCCCAAAAGGTCAACTGCTTGACGTGTCTTGTTTTTTGGTTTTGTTTTGTTTGTTTGCAGTCTCGGACCAAGCGCCTCTCAGCTGGTGAGACTAGGGCGGCCGAACGCTTGGAGATTGTGCAATGGAGGCGCCCACCTGGATGGATCCACCGGCGCACGGTGGCTGCTGGACTGGAGTCCTGAGACCGGTCCCGCCGGAGACGGACGCTCCTCTCATGGGCCGGCACTTCATGGAGATCTTGCCCTTCGGTGGCCTGCTCCTGATCCCGGCCCACCTCGACCACACTCGCCTCCTCACGATCTACAACACCACGCTCCTCACCAATGATGGCATCCTGACCGCCAACTCCACAGAGGACACCAGATGGTTCTACCACGAGCCAGTGCACATCATGCACTACCGGAGGCTGAAAGAAGTCTGCGCAGGCATGGGGGGCATCGCCATTGGGGCCCGCCAAGCAGGAATCTGTGCTGTCGCACACATGGATCACAACGCCTTAGCATGTGCTCAGCTCAAGGCCAACGGCGCGGACAATGTGATCATGGGCAGTGTCCACGAGAACGCTCACGTGGCCACGCTTCATGCTGCAGGAGGCTCCCAGCCAGCAGTACTTGCTGCAGGATTCCCCTGCCAACCATATTCACGGCAGGGAGACAGACGTGGACAGCGCGACCCTCGTTCAGCAACCTTCGGAGCCACTCTCAAGACGGCATGGCTCTTTCAAGCACCTGCCATCATCCTGGAGTGTGTAGCCACAGTCCAGCACTACAGCTTCATCATGCAGAACCTTACCTATCTGGCCAACCTCATGCACTACCAGCTCAAGACAGTGGTATTGGCACTCCATCACCAGTGGCCAGCACACCGGGAAAGATGGTGGGCGATCCTCGCCCCAGCAACTTTCAATCTGGAATCTTTCCAGACATGGCCATACACTGCACCTCTCCTCACGGTGGAGAACATCATTCCAAGATGGCCGCTATGGACCAAGGAAGAGGAGAAGGCACTGCTGCTCTCGGAGCGTGAGATCGCCCTGTACACCAACCCGGACTACGGCGATGAACTCCGACTACTACAAGTCTCCGCTCCATGTCCCACACTGCTTCATTCATATGGGAACGCTCTCACGAAATGCCCGTGTGGATGCAGGAGCCAATCCTTTTGCACGGAACGTCTACTACAGCAGGGACTCCGTGGTTTCTACGTACGATCCCTGATCTATGGAGCTCCAAGGTTCCTTCACACCAAGGAGGCGGCACTGTTGCTCACAGTGCCCCAAAGCATTCAGTACGTTGGACAACCACGAAATGGCCTATGCCTACTTGGCCAAGTAGCTGCTCCACTACAAGCGCTTTGGGTTGCCTCGCACCTCGTAAAGGCAGTACAAGAGGCGTACAACTGGGGGCCACCATGCAATCCTGAACAGCTCCTCCAGGGGTACAAAGACTCCCTTCTCTTCGAGCAGCATCACCTATGGATCACAGAGGACTCACACGCCACACGGCACATCCACATCCTGGACGAGCACCAACTCTACATCAACGTCCTTCGTGAAGGACATCAGCAAGTACACGATCTGCTTGCAGCTGAAGGCCAACTTCACGAAGATGAATCCATCACGCTTTGGGATGGTCACATCAAGCTCCCGCTGCATGCCACACTGCAAACCCAAGGAAAGTTCGGACCCTATCGCCTTCAACGCGAACCCCACCACTCTGCTCAGGGACTCTGTGGCCCTGGACTCGGGGACGCACACATTGAAGGCGAGCTCCAAGCCATCGCACACCACCACGGGGAGCTCAACGGCGAGCGCATCAACTTCCTACCACCACTCCTTGGCTCCTTTCTGGCTCAACAGCCAGACATACAACCAGCACATCCACTACTCGACAACGTACCAGCACGCACGGGACCTCTCTTCACCATCTTTGCCTACGATGACCACTGGGCGACACTTGCATGCTATCCACAAGCAGAAGGCTTCCATGCCCTACTGTTGGATGGCCTTCCAGGACGAGGACTTCAAGGTGGTCTCCACCTCGCCAAGGCAATTGCAATTGCCTGGGGTACCCCGTGTCTCTCTCTCACACCCACACAGCACTACCAGCAGCTTGAGACCTTCGCATGCGGCACCATCGCACTGGCACACCTCGCCACCTGGACATCTACAGCTCCATCCCGGATGCGCATTTCTACATCCTCTACCGCTACGGAGGACCTGCTGGTCACACCACACCTACTGGTCCAGCTGGCACCAATGACACCACAATCACTCAGCTTGTGCCTCTGTTGATCAGCAAGGGCATCCCAGCTGACCGGGCACAAGATAGAGCTCATCAAGCTCTACGCAAGCTCAACATCAAAGACGTCCAAACTGCTCTCTCCAGCAAGAATCAATGGGCTGCTTTGAAAAGCCTTGCATCACAACCTGGCATCAACTTCATGTGGCTTCAGCACGACGAACTCATGCAGAAGGTCAAAGCCAGGGGAGAACAGCGCTACAGCCTCGAGCCCTCGAATAAAAAGGGCAGGACCACCACCGCACCAAAGCCACCGCTGCAAGTCTGCCCAACCGACCTTGTCCTTATCCCTGGCTCCTTTCTCGCCGAAGATGGGACACACATTCCCCACATTCCTTTCAATCGTGTGGGCAAGAACGCTGGCTTGGCCTTTGCCACTGTGACCCTACCTCACTGATGACCAGCCCATCTACGACGGACCCTTGGCCGTCCTCACGACCACATGTGTTCCCCACGAGCAAGTCGGCCTTCTACCGGTTGAGAACATGGTCTACCCCGCTACTCACTCCCAGACCCAGGAGCCGGTCTTGATCCAGGGCAGCCTCATACAACTCGGGCAGGTTCGAGTCAACAGAGAGAAGCACAAGAACCTCCCGAGCATTGTGACCACTGCCACTTTCACCATCAAGCTCCAAGTCTTTCGCGACCAGTGGCCTCGGGACTGGACTGAATTCAGCACCGGCCCCATGAAAGCCGTCCTTCAACAACAACCAGCACTGACTCTCTGCAAGAGTCCTGCCTGTGGGGACGCATGTCCGAAATACCACTTGCCGGTGGATGAGGACCCCATCAGTGCCATCATCATGGACTTGTGGAACCGACAGTGGTCCAACCACAAGGGCAACAAAGTCCCCAGCGATCACGCCACGATCTGGAGTGCCACCATCAGAATCCCATCCTTTGCCGCAGACACCATCATTGGATGCTCTGGCCCCTTCGGAATATACTTCGACCCCAGGGACAGCTCCGGCAAGTCCCCCTCGGAGGCTTATGGCATTGTCTGGCTTAACAACCTCTCGTACCAGGAGGCCATGCACAAGATGAAGACCACCGACAAAGCAGTCGCCATCACCCGGTTCCAGGACCGATATGGAATCCGTTTTCCTCATGCTGCACTTCCAGACGCTCACCAGCGGCTCAAACCGGATGAGCCCTACCTCGATGTCAAGATCGTGGACATCTACCGGCTCTACCCTCTTCCCAGAGGCACCCAACGGGCAGGCCTCATCAAGACCCTCCGCACCTGGCAATGGAAAGCACGACCACTGCAGCCTTCTCGGAGCGATGCAGCTGGAGCAGCTTGGGAAGTTGGAGCAGAACAACCACCACCACAGTCCGTGATGTCGAGCACCCACGGTGACATCACAATCACAAAAGTCCGATCGGCCAAGTCGGACAGCAGCACACAGCCCTTGATCGCATCCACCAAAACCCAGCAGTTTCTTCGGGGACAACACACCTCCAAGTCTCCCCACACTACAGCAGACCCTTGGACCACGGGCGCTGATCCATGGGCAGCATGGTCGCAAAAATCTGGGGGAGCTTCATCTTCGCTCCCGACCACAGACAAGATCCAGCAGGTGGAACAACGACTCCGCACTGATCTTCAAACAACCATTCGCAAGGAGCTCGAAGGCATCAGCTGGAACGGCCACCAAGACACCGACATGGACGACCGTAAGCCGGCCCATGACGACAGCCGCATTCAACGGCTTGAGGCCAGCGTCACCGAACTGAAGCACCACAGCGTTCGCTTCGAACAATGGTTCAACGATGCTGCAGCAGCGAACCAACACACACAGGTCCAGCTGCAGGAAATGGCACATACCGTTGCCACCCAGCAGACAGAGCTCACGGCCCTTGGCCACAGCGTGGCCCAGCAAAGCAACAGCCTCCGCGAAGACATGGCCAAAGGCTTCTCCAACCTGGAAGGCCTCCTCCAAAAGAAACACAGGACCGAGTGACTAGGGCGCCACAGGCCTGAGCCTTGCGCTGCTCAGGTGCTTGCCCGCTTCTTGCGCTGCGGCTCACCCCGTTTTCTTCACATCATCTTGGCCTTTCACTTGGTCATCCTCTCTACAGGAATCCACGTCGCAAGTGGACGTCCTGTCCCGGATGCACTGGATCTTGCACACAAGTCCAGGGCCTCCACACTGTGGACCCTTGAGCACAACCCCTTGGATACCGAGACCGATTGTGGGTATGTCGGCCACGACCTCCACGGGAATGATCATTGGTACACCACCATGCTTGCACATCTGAGACCTGAGCTTCAGACATTTTGTCTTTCCAAGTCGGCCGGAGAGTGTTTTGCCCGCCTCTACATGCACAGCGCGGACCACCGCGATATTGGGTCGGACACTCAATGGCCGCAACGAATTCACAGATTTGGCGAAGCCTCTCATCCTGGGCCTCGCATCAACATCGGCACCACCAACCCCAGTGGTCTTGCCAACAAGGTGGACTATCTCCTCGACCTCCCACAGGGGATATGGAACATCGCAGAAACTCATCTGGCACAACCTTCCATGCAAACGTTCCACGGCCAACTACAAGCCAAGTCACGGAGCACACACCGGCGGCTACGTGCCACATACGGAGCCCCAGTTCACCTCAACACCTGCCACATCAACGACACACCAGCACTCCTTCACCGACTCGACACCTGTACCTACCAGGTGGACGATACTGACCTCCTCATCTTCCCCGGGCAATCGGTCCACTGTGAGCAGCACCTCACCCTAGACGACGAGATTCACCAAGAACTCGTCAACTACTGGACGCCGCGGTGGAACACCCTTTCTGAACTCCCACCTGAAGCCTGGGCCAGAATCACTGCTTTCATCCGAGCCTACGTCCCGGCAGGTAGTCTCACGCTACCTGAACTACAGCCTCAGACCTGGGAAACAGCTCTCAACCGCTTTGGGGACCGCTCAGCTAGAGGACCAGATGGACTCAACGCCGCGGACCTCAAAGCCATGCCTCGCACCTTCAAGAACGCGCTCCTCGATCACTTCAAGGGCATTGAAGCAGGTGCTCCATGGCCAGAACAACTCCTTCAAGGTCTCGCTAGTGGGATCGCCAAAGTAGAAGATGCTGACAAAGCAGATCAATTCAGGCCCATCGTTGTACTCAGCATGGCGTACAGGGCATGGTCCTCTACCAGATCACGCCAGGCCCTAGAAGTGTTGGAGCCACTACTGGACTTCCCATCTTTCGGCTTCCTTCCCACCAGGGAGACCCGGCAGCTCTGGCTCCCACTACAAGGCCTTATAGAGTTGTCCGCGCAGCGCAACCAGCCCCTACTCGGCCACGTGGCAGACATCTGCAAGGCGTTCAACTGTCTACCCAGACGTCACGTCCAAGCCATCGCTCTACACGTTGGGCTTCCCAACAGCCTTGTTGATGCCTGGCATCGCTTTCTTGGCGACCTTCAACGGCACTTTCGGGTTCGAGGCACTGTTGGACCACCCATACCGTGCAACAACGGATATCCTGAAGGTTGTGGCATGAGCTGCCTGGCGATGGTACTCACTAGCTGGTGCTACCACACCTACCAATCCGTCTATGCGCCCAAATCCATCGCACTGTCCTATGTCGACAACCTTGAGCAGGTTGCCCACAACATTGGCGATCTGTTGACCTCCATCATCACCCAAGAATCCTTCATGGAGCTCTTCCAGCTGGCCACCGACCACAACAAGACCTATGCCTGGGCCCTCCAAGCTCGCGACAGGCAGTTTTTACAACAGCTACGACTGGACGTGGTTGGCACTGCCAAAGATCTTGGTGGTCTCATGACCTATGGTCGACAACGCAGAACAGCCAGTCATGATGACCTCCTACGACGAGTCCAACCTTGTTGGCCAACTACAAAGGGCCAACTCTCCAACCAGATGCAAACAACTGGTCATCTACCAAGCCCTTTGGCCACGGATTTTCCACTCTGCCTCCATCTCCGACCTGGGTACAGCGCACATCAAGCAGCTCCGCACCAAGGCCGTCAGGGCATTGGGCCATGGGAGAGCGGGTGCAGCACCGGCCATCCGGCTTGGACTACTGTCCCACAGAACACTCCTCGACCCTGGCTTCTATCAGCTCTGGACCATCCTCCAAGACTTCAAGCGAGTCCTCAGCAAGACCGCCTCTATGCTCACGCACTGGCAACAGTACATGGCGGCCTACGATGGCACTCTGGGAGCAGGACCTTTTTCCACCATCCTTCGACAACTACATCAGGTTGATTGGAAAGTTGCAGACCCACCCATCATCGTTGACCACGACGACATTGCCCACAACCTTCTCCACATACCACACCAACACCTTTTCCGCCTACTCGAAGACGGATGGCATCAATTTCTTGCCAGGAGTCTCGCCCAACGCAAGGACTATGCCGACCTTACTGGCGTCAATGGTGGTCTTTGCCAGACCTCCATCAAGGGGCTCAACGCACAGAACGTTGCCACGGTCAACTCCCAGCGAGAAGGAGCCTTCTTCACTGCGAGTGCTCACAAGAAATTCGACAACCTCTGTGCAGGTACCTGCCGGCACTGTGGAGCTGAAGACACAATCACTCACAGATGCCTCCACTGCCCCGCACTGGAAACATTACGACACGAACATCAAGCTGCCGTTCAACTTTGGCACGATTCCCCAGTGTGTCTACGTGAACGGCTTCTACCACCTCGGAACCCATTTTACGCGGACCTCAAGAAAATGCTCTACGACATCCCCAGCCATTGTGAGAATTTTGCCTTCCTCGCTGAGGGTCCCGATGAAGTGCATATTTTCACTGACGGCTCATGCACCTGCCCTACCTCCTCGGTTACCCCACTGGCAGCCTGGTCCTCTATATCAGCAACGCATGGCAGGACCATCGCTTCGGCTCCGGGCAGAACTGCAGGCGGTCATTGCCTCGATACAATGGCTACTTCACTGCAAACTGCGAGGACATGTCTGGTCGGACTCGTCCTATGTGGTAAGGGGCACTTGGCGCCTCCTGGATGACATCTCGGACTATCCTCGCACCAACCACGATCTATGGCAGTGCCTGCGGGACGCCTGTGATCTTCTCCAACCCGGCCAACTTCGCATTCACCACGTCGCTAGTCATCGCGAACCCGAAGACTGCGACGATCCGGTGGACGCATGGTCAGCCTACTGGAATGGCCAAGCAGATGAGCTCGCCAAATTCACGAACCAGACCCGCGACTTCGCCTTCGCTGGCCTCTGGAACCAGTACCAGGCAGCTGAGAATGACATGGCTACCCGCCTACGCCTTCTCACGAAGCTACACCTTGCAGTAGCTGAACGTTTTCGACTTCCTCCAGAACTTGCTGCCGAAGAAGGCGAACCGGATGACCCGACCACTTTTGAGCCCGGCCTTTTGTTAGACCGGCCCAATGTGGCCAACTCCTGGGTTGAGTGGATACCCCCCGACTTTTTGCATGTAGCTTCTGGGCAACAACTGGCCGCAAGTTTTGGGATGGCCTTCACCAGCCAGGTCATTCAGTGGCTGACTCACCAGCATCAGCACATGGACATTGTTGCCCATCTCTCCTGGATCGAACTTGTTGCGGCCCTTCGTTGTGATGGCATTGCTTTTCCGGTTCGGGTCGCAACTAATCGAGGAGAGGCCTGGAAAGATGTAGTTACACATTCTTCCTACGCCATTGCCCAACCAACTGTTTCTTCCGATTTAGCTCTGCTGCGGTCCTTTTTTCGGTCCCTCTCTGGTTTGCTTCAACTGGACATTGGCGAAATTAGAGGTTTGAACCTCTCGAAGCTTAAGATTGGCCCCCCACAAGCGGGTTTAACCTTGGGGGCCTCTTTTCATGCTCTCAAAAGGGCAGAAGGCGCCATCTGTGCGTTCACTGCCTCCAGGCCGGTCCGAGTCACAAATGACTGGACCCGCCCCTTTAGGTTTGAGTAGTCGCTCGGACCTCGACAGACCTGCGTGCTGCACCGCGTTCCGCCGTGCACACGCCCGCAAGGAAGTGAGAGTGTTTTGTTTGTTTGCAGTGGAGGGGCAACGTGGTCACATGTAGTCACTTGTTCCGACTGTTAACAACTTGCTTGACAAAGAAGCACCTCATGTCCTGCAGCCATTCCTGACTCACCCTGCATACCTGTGAGCCAACATACTTGGATCCAAGTGACCGTTGACCATCATTGGCCTAATGTTAACCCCATATTCATCAACCCCAGCTTGTCAATAGGGGGATGTCCCTGGTTTAGTGGGGAATCAGACCACTTTTGGAGCAGAACACCCCCTGTGATTAAAGCTGGTGGGTTGATGAACATGGGGTTAACAGCACGGGGCCGAATCCAAAGGCCCGCTTTTGGAGGTCAAGGTGGGGCTCCATGTCCACCAACCGCTTTGCAGGGGGTTCTAGCTGTGAAACTTCAGCCCTCTTTTTGTTCGTTTGGAAAATTTTGAGCGCCTGTTTGGATCTGTGTGGCCCATTCAAGGTGAGTGTCTCTGGTTCCTTAACTGGCCTTTCATGAAGCCTACAAAAGGCGGATCGGCGCGGAGGGAGCAAGCCAGTATCCTGCTGGGGCTTGGGCGCTGGAGGGGGTTTGGAGGGCTCCAGACTTTGAGGCTGGAGCTTTTCGTGGTTTCCCATTGGTTTCCCAAGGAATCTGCACAAGGCAAGCCACGTCCAAACAGAGCCAATGGACCCCATCAAGGTGTCCCGACTCCGAATCTCACCCGTTCTCAATCCTTGCCGGGCTGGGGGAATGAAGACACCAGCAGTTGGATGGTTCCAAGTCACCTGGAGAATCAGCAAGTCCCTGGCCTTGAGCTCGCTTCCCTCCAGCTCTTGGGAAGGGCTGACCGCACAGGTCAAAAGGTTGGCGTCTGATGGCATCTCACAGCAGAGGGCGCCTTAGGGCCTGATGCCTTCAGAGTGCCCTTCTGCCGGGAAATGTTGAGGGAGGCCCACCGGTAGGCCATGCACTTGTTCAATAGGGCACCTGGAGTCTCCTTCTGACCCTTAACAAATGGGGTCATTACCCAAAATAATGGAGTCATGAACCCATTTTTAAAGGGTCATGGAGACTCCAGGTAGTCGAACAAAATCACTCGCCTGGCCACCGCAAAATCCGACGGGGCGCAAAATTTCTCGCTTCGCAGGCAATGACCCAGCGCTCCTCGGCTCAGATCGATGGATTGGGGAACCTGGGCGGAGTCATAAGGATCAAGTGTTTGTCTTTTTTTTCAGTGCGGAGTCATAAGTATTTGTTTAGTATGTTTTTAAGTAAAGACCGGTGTTTTGCTACTTGCTTGAGGGTTCCGAAGCCGGGCGTGTAATGCGTTGTGCTTGTTCTCCAACGACAACGTGAGGTGCCGAGTTGAGGAGTTCTCCACACTGGGGCTGTTGAACCAGTGAGAGGGTTATTGTGAGGATGTCCTTTGAATTCACCCTGTGCCCCCTTCCCACGTTGGCACCTAGAGGATCCTTTGAAGCGGAAAGTGACCTTCCTGCTATGTTGGGGTAAGAGGGGTGGGAAACTCTGGTTTAGTGGTTGGAATTCAGTTGTTTCAAGGGTTTTCTCGGATTGGTACGGTTCGATCTAGTCCAAAGTTTAGATTGAGGAATATATGGGTTTGTCTGCAAGCTAAGCCGCTCCGAATTGGAAACCAAACATTTAACGAGCTTTCCTTGTTTTCCCCATAACCCAAGCCCGGGAAGGCTGCCCTCAAAAATGACGTGCCCATACAGGAGCGGTCCAAATTTGCTGAAATCTTTGGTCAATTTCGAGGTTGGGACATGGTGGATACGCAATATGGTGCTGACAGTCGGAGCCTCATAGGCGGATCCCGTTGATCGAAGATTGATGGACAGGAGAGTTCCTGTACTTTTTGGGGGGAATGCCCCTAATGCTTTGGAAGGTTGATGGAGCCAGGGTCAACAATTGGGAACTGTTGGTACACAGAAAGGTCTAGGGGTTGATTCCCCATTCTGTTGAACCATCGGTCTTGTCGCAACCAACCCTTTCCTTTGTTTGCTTTGGAAAGAAGGGCGGAATCCTTGTCAGAACGGGGAAGTGTTGCTCTCCAAAGCACGATGTTGTTTTAAGGGTAGGTCAATTTGGCCATGATTTCAAGGGGAAACCACCTCAAAAGTGGTTGGTGCGCATGAATCCGTACCTAAATGATGTCCACCAAAGGGCCCCCTGTTGAAATTGAACATTCAGCTGGCAAGCAATGTGAAAGACACATATTTGGGGGACAACTTACGAAGCACTCGACAGGGGGCCGACTCGACCCGACTCCGAGGATCGTCCGAGAGGACGCTGATGTGGAGGCCACCGCTGAGGGCCTCTTCAAGGGAGCGCCCGGGGCTCGGAGCTTTCCCGGCGCTCGGGGCTTCTGTTTGGTCATCTCTATTGTAGGTCAACTCTGTTTCGTTTGAGAAGCTCAGCTTGTGAGAAAGGCTTGACCTAAAATGAGTGAACTCGTCTATTTTGAGCAACCCCCGATTGAGAACAAGGATTGAACAAAACTGGAGAATCAGATCTTAGACCGACCGTCTTTCCTTTGGTAGGGATGTCTCATAGAAACCAACTACCAGCGTGGCTGGTCTTTGGTGTGCCTGTTATGGCTCTTCTTGTTGCTATGTTGTTTCGCAAGCACGTGGCAAAAGGTGATCAACCTTGTGCTCAGGGCTATCAACGGGGTTCCCTATCACAAGAAACGGCGTTCCCACCTGCTTGGTTTTGCGCATTGAAAGGGAAACTTGGTGGTTCCCAGCCAGCACCCCCAAAAATTGTCAGGTCGTCTCTGACACATACCCATGCCCTTTGGATTCACATCTATTCGCTCGCTCGCTGAAGCGAGCTGCCCGCTTCCTGTGCTCCCGGGCTGCCCGGAAAGCGCTGGCTTGCTTGCGCTTGGCCCGCACCCCTGGGGTTTTGGGTCCTAAACCAGCCCTAAATCAACCCTAAGCCACCCCTTCACCATGAACCAGGACCCCAAACCACCCCAAACTTTCACCCACTACTTGGCACAGGGGCATCTGAGGATCTGAGGATCTGAGGACGGGATCTGAGGACAGGGGGCGGAGCTGGGCCACGGCGCTGAAAATCCCGTGGAACTTCGCTTTGGGGGGGTCAGAGGGGATATGGCAGACTCACCAAAGTTCTGCTAGGATTGGTGTTTGCTCAAAATCCTGGCTGGCGTTGGGAGCACACCCTCCTGGTTTGTGCGGAGGGTTGGACCTTGAGGTTCTTCAACAATGGCCAGACCTGCTGTGCTGCGAAGCGCATCTACGTGCAGGACTTCGGAGTTTGACCAGGTCTCGCTTGGGCTGCCAAAACCGATCCGGGTAGATGAAGGTTTCTATGTCTGAACCAAAAATGAGTATGTCTTACGTGAGGGTACCCTTCTGGTTGGCTTTTGAAGGGAAACGAAAAGGACACCCACCCATGTTGGGGTCCTTTTAGGCTTGGTTTTTCGCTACCGTTTTGATACTAGGGTTTGAGTATGACTTGCCAAGGACCCCCCCTTTTGTCGGAATCTCGGCCAAAACATACTCCACACCTAAGGATTGAGCAATGGATTGGTTGGTGGTTTCCCTCCAGTGGTTCGAACGCCTTACGACTTGAATGCTATTGGGTTGGATCTTTAACCTTAAACTTGGTTGAACATGGATGGATCTCCCCATGCGAACCGCTTTTCACGTGTTGGGCAGCGGGGAATAGCCATCAAGGCAACTTCGGACCCAGGAAAAGGAGGACTATACAGTCAGCATCAGTGGGAAACCACCTTTGAGGTCTGAAGGATTTTTCTCATCTTGCACGCAGAAGGAATCGCTCTATTTCCTCAGCAACAACCTAGGCTCAAATGCAATCGGGCTGTGGGCCCAAGTGTGCGGAAACAACCTCGCCGTTGCCATCCTGAGTGTTAAGCAACCATAATGTTTCATTTACCCAAAGGGGAAAACAACAGGGGATGGGTAGTCTCCTTCATTTTTCAGACGGCAAATTACACACCTAGCATCCCTTTTGGGATGGTTTCGATGGACCGCTGATCGCAGGAGAAAATCTACGACAAGTTTGTGGAGGCCTTGCCCGCTCGAAAGGAATCAGGCTTCGAGTCCTGATTCCGCTTTTGTGCCCCAAATTCAGTGGACAAGATCCGGCACTATCTGAATTAAAAGTAGGGTTTGATCCATCCTAGTGCGATTTTGTGATTTTGTAAATCTACAGTCAGCAGTTTCCTTTTTTCTCTTGGGGGGGCGAGGGATTGGGCTTTGACCCTTCTGGGATGGTGTTGCTCGTTGGTTTCCCTCCGCCCCAACATTCGGGAACCAAAAACGCTGGGTGGACGGGAGATCGATGGAACCAGTGATGTAGGCTCTTTGGGCTTTCTGTGGTTCCTGATCCCCAGCAGCATGAAAGATTGGGTACCTCAGTTGTTCAGTGGCATCCGTTTTCCATTTGTTTCCTCTTGCTTCATCATTTTTTGACCATTTCTTCGGGGTTATCAAAGTTTGTGAGACCTGTCCCTGTGGCTTTGATAGTGGCAAAATCATGGGGCCACTTTCCTGAGGGTACCAAGGAATGCCTTCAGTTCCTTTTGTTACCACTCCAATGAAACTATCAAGGGACCATCATTTGTTTCGGGAAACAAATTGCTGGTTCTCAGGGTTTCATGCTGTTGTCGGCAACCTCGCGAGGGCCTGAGTGGGCTTGTCAGAGGATGCCCAGCGAGAGAGGGACCTGGTTGACCGGTTCAGGCCTGAAGAGGTGTGCCAAAAGGTGTTGCATCCTTGCGCTCCAACCCGACTTTGATTAGATGCAAACTGGACCTGCGGAGATGACAATAAGGTCTCGGTGCAGTGCTGACTAGCCTCCTATGCACTGGCGCTGCTGTGGCTGCTTTGCCCGGCTGTGCAAGAAGAGTGTTGGTTGAACAACGCGAACGGGCCGTTCGCCGCCGTGGAAGGTTTACCTATTTTACTGCTTCATGTCAAAGCTGCATCCACGCACACGCGTCCACGCACTTGCATGTCCGAGCTGTATCCACCATGACCACTCTGAAGCACGCGCGTTCTCATTCGACCTCTCTCTTCTCCGGGGAATGAGGGAATGACCACGAAGTGAACCATCCAGATGGTTTCCTTCCAGGGAATCCCCTTGCAGCACCCTCCGACTACTGCCCAGGGGGCAGTAGATAAATAATTTTATTTGCGGGATGCCCAGCTATCTACTGCTTACAACAGGGAGGTGCCATAGTAGGGGTGGCAGCAATCAAGCAGCAAGTCCAGCAAGCGCCTCACAGCGTGTCACGTGTCACTTGCATGTCACCCCGTGTCGACCCCGTGTCACCCCTTGTCACCCCATGCCACCTGCTTGTCACTCCGTGTCGACCCGGTGTCACCCCGTGTCACCTGCGTGTTGCCCCCGTGTCGCCCCCGTGTCAGTATGCTAGAACAACACAGTAGTTGTCCTGCATGCTCACCCTTCCCCCATGCAACGGGCTCGATGTCAAGTTGCGGCGTGTGCCTTAGGCATTGCCATTGCTAAGGCGAATTCCCCGCGGGATTCCCCTTATTGATTTCTAGTCCCTGGCCTGGCTTCTTCTTGTACTCGTGAAGACGCTTCCCGTGTCTTACCACTTGTGCGTTCTGGCGCCGTGGTCGTTTTTTACTTTTTGTGCCCCACAACCCTGAGTCAGGTTGGGTCACCTCATCATCATCATCATCGTCATCAACAGTAGTTTTAGAATGTCACCCCGTGTCGCCCCCGTGTCGCCCCCGTGTCGCCCCGTGTCACCTGTGCGTCACCTGTGCGTCACCTGTGCGTCACCCCGTGTCGCCTGTGTAGCCTGCGTTGCACCCCGTGTCACCTGCGTGTCACTGCGTGTCACCTGCGTGTGACCCCGTGAGCTTGAAAAGGTGTGGGGATATGATATAAAATATACCCTGGGGTTCGGGGGCCTTAAAAAGAAAGGCCATTAGGAAGCGGCCGTGAAATGTGGGGAACGTCCTTTGTTTGCAAGCTGGACGCTTTTAATTGGGTTGAGCGTTTTGTGTTGGCCGCATTAGTGGCCACTTGGCTTTGCAGTGCTTGTGGCTGAAAAGTACGCTTTCCAAAGCCTCGCGAAAACCATGTAGACATGTTGAAGCTGGTCAATGCTCAAGGTCTTCAACTTTGTGGGATTTCTAAAGACACTGATCATGGGCTTAGCAATGGGAAATCGCCAAAGGGAAAAGCGTGAAAATACCGTGAAATTGGCGTGAACGCCCTTTTTTGCAGTGAAAGACGGGGAAACGCCGTGAAATTTGGCAGGGCGAAAAACCACTCACATTCGTCCTGGCTGGCGTTGTTTTCTGCTGGGATTGAAAAGGTCCTGCTGAATAATGTGCTGCTTTAACGTTAAGGCCTTCGCAAGTCTAGCTTGGTGTGGAAAAGACTTGTTGCTGACGATGTAAAGTTGGAATTCCACCCAGGCCCCCATCCCCCAGCTAGTCAAACAAAGGATGTTCATGTAACGGCCTTTGTTTTAAAAGCCTTTTACCCCCCAGGGTATAAGCATTTGTTTCCTAGATCGGGGATCTACCGGCCTTTATTTTATTTGCGGAACTAATGCTAAGTAGTCGGAGGGTGCTGGTTCCGGTTCATTTCCCGAACCCGTGTTGAGTTCCCACTGAGGACTGGGATGCACAACCCCGTGCCCTTCGATCCTTTGGGCTGAACAAAAGTCCAAGGCGGTGAGAGAAGCAGGTGGTAGCCACTGGAATTCTCCGAAGCCCTCACTAGAATCACTAAAAGCTTCTCCCAACCACTCCAGCCCTTTTTTTTGGCCCATCGACCCCATAGCAACGATAGCAATCAGCTGACTCATAATCCAGGAAATTGAAAGGCGGTGGCTGCCTTTTTCTGGCTGCACTCATCCTTTATACTAACTTTCTACCCGGGTTTTGATCGTGACTCATATTTTTTTGGGGACCCCACAAAATCGCTGGTTCCTGTTTGGCTTCCAACGAAAAAAAAGAAGAAGAACCACTCCCCAAAACCGGGGCGCTTGGAACACCCCGCCTCGTGCCCGAAGCTTTTCGCCTCGCCTCGCTTCGGGAGGCCTTCGTGCGGCGGGCGCGGCGCGCGGTGCTGGGCAACGGGCTGAGCGCCGCCACGGAGCTCGGGCCGCTGGCCCGGGCCCTCGGCCACGTCGGAGGCGGTCGGGGGTGGCGCTGCCCCCGAATTTTTTAGCGATGGATTTTCGGAGGTGCGTGGAAGTGTGGAAAAAGGGGCCCCTGGGTTCTGCCTTGGAGCCAAAACAGGGGTGTAGAGGCGAGGGGTCCTGTTAATTAGGGCCCAGGCGAAGTAGGTAACGAGAACCACCCTTTTCAAGACCAAAAGGAGCTAGGTTCCCAAAAAGGCGACCAAACGTACCAAGCCCGGTTCCTGAGTGGATCGGGCAAAGCAAGTCACAGTAGAAAAGTCCCAAGAAGGTGTTTTCACTGGTTCCTTTGTTTCAAACACACATGTTGCTTAGTTCCGACCCCTTATAGGGAATAGCCGCCCGGAGGGTCGCTTTAAGGAGCGCTTCAGAAACGGCCACGGGGAAGGGATTATGGTTGAGGATCAATACCGCAAAGCGGTTCTTCTTCTTTTTGTGGCTTGCACGTTTTGTGGTTTACACGTTTTGTGGTTTACAGAAAAACCAAAGCAAACCAGCCGTAGTTCATTCTTGTTTTGGAGGCTGGGTCTCCTCAGAAAAGGATATGTATTCTAAAGTGAAAGGCTGACTAAACTTTGGTGCATGTTGCTTGGATCTTAGGACAACTTTTTGCCAACGAATGGGTTTTCCGTATTAAGCCACTAAAGGTGAGTCACTTTAAGCAGGGCTTCGCAGATTTCGCAACCGAGTAAACCTGAGGCGCGCCTTCCGCCCGCCTGCATGCGGGTACCACTTTTGACGCATGTTGTGTTTTCTTTTTCCGGCTCACGGCCAAGCCCCTAGTTGGTTTTTTTGCAGCCCGGTGGTTGGGATTTGAAGGGGTCCCTGATTCTTGTAGAGGGCAAGTGGGAAACTGCCCTTAACCACCAATCCAAACCACCAAGAAGAGGACAACTGAAAATAAGTTATAAGTTATTTCAGGCCAGCACTGATTGCTTGGATTCTCTGATAGGTGGTTTGGATTTGGATTTGAACCAGGATCTTGAGATGGGAAGGTTCCCTAGCTCC
The DNA here is from genome assembly GCA_963377175.1 of Effrenium voratum. Taxonomy (NCBI): domain Eukaryota; class Dinophyceae; order Suessiales; family Symbiodiniaceae; genus Effrenium; species Effrenium voratum. The sequence continues at coordinate 67,606 of CAUJNA010003559.1, forward strand.
TTAAGCACCAATCCAAACCACTTGAGGGTGCTAGATTGTTTTCAGCCACAGGAGCTGAGTGAGAGCCGCAATCCTCAGTGCTGGCACTGGCCCCGCCGCTCAGTGGAACCTGCCGTGTGCAAAAGGGGTGTCCATTTTGCCCGAGGAATCCCAATTCTCCCTGATTTGTACCTCTCCGGAGAGTCCCGGAATCCCAGGCTGACATTTGGCAAGTAGGGCTCAACCTTCTGAATGACGTACTTGTCGCCTGCATGATCAAGAGGTATAAGGAGGAAAATGGTTTTTCAGAGTTGTTCGCTATACCCCATTTTTGGAGGAACAACCCTGAAATTTCAGACTAACGGTCATAGGAAGGCCACGGGTGCTCGTGCAGCCGCTTGGCCACACGACCTTCATGCTGTTGGGCATTGCTGTCCCCGAGCAAGACCATGATCGCCTCCTACTGGGTCCTTACTTCGCGTTTGGGGAGATCACACCCTCACCGCCCCAGCTGGCCTTCTCCGTGCCGCCGCAGCGTTTTTCCGACTTCATTGGAGCAGTCAATTCACTGTCCCACTGGACACTCGGCTGGGTGAAGATCGGTGCCACCCTTGGCCATGGTCTCCCAATACACCATGAGGTACTCGGCCGTGGTGATTTGTTTGACGCAGACCAACCAGCATTGAGGAAGGAGACCGAGCCAGGCGCAAATGGCTATGAATTTTCATGGGGAACCTCCCAAATGGCGGGTGACCTAAATTTGATGTCCGCCATTTCCGGCCCCTCATTGAAATTCCCACCCAAATGTGGCTGTGTCTCTTTTGGAGGGTCCAACCCGTCCCATCAAGACACCCGCATGCAGCTTATGCTCACCTCCCATGCGCCGGGTCCTACGATTAGAGTGCTCACCAGACATTCCCGTCGAACCTTTTTTGGGAGTTCAAAGGGAAAGCACTGGAACAAGTTGCATTTTTGTGCTTCCCTCATTTAGAGACACCCAGTTGGCAAGATACCAGAAAACACTGGTGCCAGCTCATTTTAGCGGATCTTCAAAGCATGTTTGTGGATCCTTCGAGGAAACCCTGCTGACTTCTCCAGTTGCTGGACTTTCTGCTTTTGTGTTTGGCGATTCACGGGGCAGAACAAAAAACGGAACTTGTAGCCCAGCCATTCGCATGGGGCATGATTTCACCATGCTGTTCACCCTTGGTTCTTTTCGGACCTCACGATTCCCTGTCGCGCCATTGTCTGAACATGAGGATCCTGAAATGGAATTGGTGTTTCCTTTGGCAGTTTTTTGGGGTACCCTGCCAAGATCACATGGAGGATTTTGGCAAAGTACTACCACGTGCGACTTTCCGGGTCCCGAAATCATCCCTTGGCCCAGAGAAGCGTCGGCGCGAGGCAAGCGCGGTGCAGCTGAAACACGTCACGCAGCTCGTGGAGGAGAGAGAGGGGGCCGCGTCGCATGGACATGAATCCCCACCTAAGCAGGCTTGTCGGATCACTCGGGGTGTATTTCCCCCACTTCTGCGATGCTTTTGGGAATCTCCCCCGTTTGTCCGGCGGGTTCGTCTTGGGGTTTCAGGCCGTTTTCTGGTATCACAGAAGTGGACTTTTCCCGCAGCGCTGCACCTAAGTGATGTACACCCACACCGGGTTCACACCCAAGTCTTTTCTTGTCAACTTCCCCTCAGGACCGGTGGTTTGGATTGATTGCTTGGCGCTTTGGCTTCAATCTCATTTGGATTCCACCTGGAGCCTCCATGACCCTTAAAAAAGCCTAGAAACAAAAAATGGGTCCATGACCATGACCCCATCATTTTGGGTAATGACCCCATTTTTTTAAGGGTCATGGAGACTCCAGGTAGGTCTATATGCGAGAAGACAGATGGGATGAGAGATAAGGATGACAGGTGATAAAGCCCTACCACTCATGCACCAATTCATGGTGGCTTGGTAGTGTCCCATTCACCCTGAACAAACATGTATTCACTGGCTTCATTGTTTTACCATGATCAAAGTCACCCCCTAAGTGGTGGGTTAAAGGGAAACCACCCCATTTTCTGACTTTGATAACCACCAGAAACAATCAAGATAACGACCGCAGTTCAGTTCCCAAGCCATCAATCCACCAATTGAGTACTTGCCTGAGGATCTACTACACAGAGACATGGAGCCTATAAAGTCATGGCGAAATTTGGTGATGAAGTGCTCCACCACCCCATTTTCTTATTTAGGCCCTTGTAGTTCGCGAGCGATTCCTGGGTCGGAGGGAAAATGACGAGGGCTAGAAAAGATAAGTTGCCTTGAATGGGTCTGACTGCTTTTAGGGTTATCCCATACCTCCGAGAGTGCCCATGCTGTGTTTTCCCGTCTCAATTTTGCGGAGTGCTAGGGCCACGAGAGCAACCCTGCCAGCAAGTTGCTTTCTTTGGGGCACTCGGACAGTGAGCTGCATTTGCGTTTCTAGCAACAAATTTGTATTTCTTCCAGAGATCCCTTCCTGCCAGAAACCCCGCAAACAAGGGGAAAGGTTCTTTTTTGGAAAGAACCATGGTTGAAGTGAAAAAGGAAGCCACCCACGCAGAACAGCCATGAGGCCATTTTGTTTGTTTTTTTCCCAAGTAGGAACTGTCCAGTGTTTTTGTCAATTTGGGAGGTTTGCTTTTCCCTTTGCATCACTGGACTTCGTTTCTCCGGATAGGTTCCGGAGCCCAGTGGGCTTCCCAAAGCTGTCCACTGGATCGGAAGCGACAGGAAACCAACGAGTTTGGGAGATGTTTGTGATAGATTTAGAAGAAAAAACAATTGACCCAATTGGTTCTTTAGGTGCGAAAATGTGCGTTGATGTAATTGAGGTTGGGAAATGGTTATGTGATGTAAAAGTAAAGTCCAACAGGTGCCCTTTTACCCTTTCTTGGGGGAGGGTTCCCCTACCAAAAATAGACAGCAAAAAAGAATCGGGTACTCTTATTCTAACCTCTCAAATCCGGGTCGAACCCTTCGGCACAGGACGCGCGCCGGAGCGGTGGCCGCGTTCTCTGCGGCGGCGGCGCAGCTTGGCCTCAGCGAGCAGTGACTCTTTCGCCAGGTTTCATGTCCCCTTTTCTGCTTTCCATTCTTTTTGGAGGGGATGAAACCCCTTCAAAAGCGAAAACCAAGAAGATGCTAAGCCCTCGTCTTTCCCTTGAACATCGGCCCAAACGCCTTGGGGACCATTCCTTGGTGGCTCCCAGCCATCCGGTTCCTTAGCTTCTTAGCCTTTGAGTGTTTAGTGGTAGTCTCCATTTAACCCACTGCGAGTTAAACTTTCGGCGCGGGATCTGAGGGCAGCCCAGTTGATCGCTGTTGGGTCGGATCTTTAGACTTGAACTTGTTGGTTGACTTCAAGTTGTTTTTCCTTTCCGGATTGAACCCACAAAAAGTTCACCGCTTTGCTGCTTCTTTTTTGAGTTGGTACCTTTTGTTTGTGGTTGTAAAGGGAAACAAGATAAAAGCTTCTTTTTTTTGTTGGGCGGGGATGCCCCTAAGGCCAGACGCACCCAATTGCGACTAACATGGAGCTATGCCTCCTGCACCAAACGTGTTTTTTTTGGAGGGGGGGAGGTGTGCCTCCCCCCAATCATTGACTGTCAACTGAAGGTCCTAGCATTGTCTCTGGTGCGACCGTATCCCCAGAGGAATTTGTTTTGAATTCGGGTTCCAGATTTATGTTGGGATGGCACAAAGAAGCTGACTCTTCCCGAATCAAAATGTGAACCACTTAGATCAACTTGCTTTTGTTGTTTTCGTTCAACTGTAACAGCACCTCAAAACAGAGTGATTTGACGCCGGCACATTCCGACCCTGCGGAGGTGTAGGTTGGTAATCTAGTTGGAAGCGCGGGGTTCTTCTATTTGGAGACATACCCTGCTGCCAGGCATTCATCATGCGCCTCCTTGGTGGTCCTCTGCATTAAATTTTGGGGCGTGGGCCAGATTTGCACGGACCTATTTAGAAATGTGAATAGATTCAAGCAGTCGATTCCTGCTCGGCAATGTCCCCCATCGAACCCCAAGAAAGTGTGAACCAGTGAGCAACGATAGCTTGCGAACTGAAAGGCTATGATGTAAGTTGCCCTTTGGAGTTGGTGAAACAATTTGTGCATGGGTACCCATGGTCATGCTACTCTCCCCCTCCCGCCTCAGCTGAACCTCAGATTGAGCGGTTCCGGGGGACAAGGTGGTTTGCGGGAGGTACAGGTGGCCACTTTGAGGGATTGAGGACATATCCGCTTGTTGGATAAAGTCTACTTTGGGCTGGAGTTGGAGTCTATGGATTTGTTGTGCGGGAAAACGGTTCTGCCAAACGCATAGTGCTAATTAGGGGTGGGCCCGGTTGCCCTTCCTCAGAGTTTAGAATATAGTGTTGCATGCCGAAAACACCCCTTAGTACTCAGTGGTATTGACTAATCTAATGCTAGCATATCCTCCTTATCTTTGCCCTTGACTAAATTGATGAATCAAGAAGACGTTGAACGTTGACCAATATTACGTACTCTCTTTATTGGGCTTTGCGCAATTGTGCTATCTCGCAGTGAGAAGACTACCTTACAAAAGTGTTGCCAAACAATTGTCGGCCTCCTATTAAATGCGCTTGGCATCCTTTCGATTTCCCTAAAACCCACAAGGGTCATGGGACACCAACCTACTGGCTGGACAAATCGAACTCAGAACCTTTGTGGCTTTCCGTGCCGGGATGGATCAGGCCACTGCAGGCCCTCCCGGAGATGTCAGCGGGGTGCTCAATCGATGGGTGCGGTGGGACGTTGATCTTTCGATTCCTTCAAGGGCAGAGGTGTCCTTTTTAGGCTGGTTGGCTAGAAATAGATAAAGTTCCCCTTGTCAATTCCACTTGCCAGGGAATCCAAAAGGTCACCTATGTTCAAGGGTGGTTTTAAACATCACCGTTTGGTTGCCCATGTTGGGTGAGTTTCCCTATAGTAAAGATCATACTTCTGTTGAACCGATTCGGGCGGAGAATGGGTTCCAAATCCATACCCCAGGCCCCGACTGTGGCTCTTCTGTTGGTTTCCCTTAAAGACATCAACAAAAAGGCGAGTGACTCCCGTCTTGCTGGGTCTTGTTCGGGTCCCGGAGTTGGACGTCGGCCCGAATCTCGTCGCTTGTGGTTGCCTTTGAGTTTAGTGTCATTCTCGAAACCCCAAAATTGATTCCCGACCTATCGAACCAGCAAGTGGAGAACCCAAGGTTCCGATTCTATTCCCCAAGAAACTTGGCTTTGGGGTCAACCTGACATGTTAAGGGCCCAACATTTATGGCAACTGTCCAGATCTTGGGGTTGATGAAGATGTTCATGTGTTTTTGTCAGTGCTTTTGTTAACCACCGCCCGTGTTCCCTGAATTGTTTGGTCATTGTGACTGCATGTCCCGACCTGCCTTAGGACAAGCAACTAATGTCAGCTTCAGATTGATCCAGAGAATCCTGGGCCACTTGGGGTCTGGGACACAGCAATCCGGATGAATCCCAGTTGATACCAAGGCCAAACTGTTTGGGGCTGAGTCTTGGGCCGTTTGATTGAGTGCGCATAGACAAGCACTTTGGACCTGTGTGTGTGCCACGCAGGAAGTGATTTGTACTCAAGTGTGACGTGAAAAGCTGGATTGAGGATGGCTCAGAAACGGGCCCCTTGTGCAGCCGGACGGTTGGATTGGTTTGCTTGAACCCCTGCTATTTTCAAGGATCCAATTGGGGGAGGGGCACCAACTAAGCTGAAGTAGATTACGCATGAGGAGGTTGAAAAGCGAAGTGCCCTTGATTTGTCAGGTCCCCCAGTGCCCTTTTAATTTTTGGAGGGGTATCTATTTTAGTTATATATATATATATTTCGCTTTTGGCTTCTTGGCTTCTTGGCTTTTTGGCTTCTTGGCTTCTTGGCTTCTTGGCTTCTTGGCTTCTTCGCTTCTTGGCTTCTGGGCTTCTGGGCTTCTTGGCTTTTTGGCTTCTTGGCTTCTTGGCTTTTTGGCTTTTCGGCTTCTTGGCTTGTCGGCTTCTGGGCTTTTGGGCTTTTCGGCGTTTTGCTGGTTTGCGGCTTTTGGTGGCTTTTTGGCTTTTCGCATCCTCTGCATTCCTGGCGTTTTGGCTTTTGCGGCTTTTCGCTGGTTTATGCGGCTTTTGGCGGCTTTTGGCGGCTTTGGCTTTTCGCATCCTTCGGGCTCAGGGTTGTGGGATCAAGGGGTTTCTCCCCACTTCTGTGATACATTTGGGAAGCCCTTTTTGTGGAATCACAGAAGTGGTCATTCCCCACAGCCCTGTCGTTCGGGCTTTTTGGCTATTGGTTTTTGGATTTGGCTTCCCGCATCATCAGCATCACCACCACCCTATTTGAATCACTTCTTCGGACATCATGGGGGGGGACCCCCCCCCCCCAACCCACCCGCTACTGTTTAGATTGTTTGCAGAGCAATTGCACCACTATTTGAATCAACTCTTCTTCAAACATCATGGGGGGGTGGTTGCCGCCTCCCCCCCGTTACTTTTAGATTTCTTGTAGAGATTAAATTGCACCCCTGTTTGAATCATCACTTTTTCGAGCGTCCAATTTCGCAAGAACATGCTGCACAATACGACATTTTAGGTAATCTGTGTAGTCCATGTATGTCTGTATGTATGCATTTCTTCGAACATCATAGGGGAAGCCACCCCCGCCAACCCTCCCGCTGCCTTGAATCATTGCACCCCTGCTTGAATCATCACTTCTTCCGACATCATGGGGGGGGCTGCCGCCCCCCCCAACCCCCCCTCTAAGTTTTAGATTTTCTGCAGAGATTTAGTTAATTGCACCCCTAGTTGAATCATCAATTCTTCGAACATCATGGGGGGGCTGCCCCCCCCCCCCAACCCCCCCGCTACTTTTTAGACTTTTTGCAGAGATTTAATTGCACCCTATTCAAATCATCACTTCTGCCGCTACTTTGACCCCGTCACACGATTTGTTGGTGATGCTATGGATGTTGGTCGGACATGCGGGGGATGTTGAACACGATGCTGGGGATGTTGACGGGCAAGTGTAAAATGCGTCAATTTCGCGAGACAATGCTGTAAGCTACGACATTTTACTCGCCCGGACGAAAAAACATTAAAAAAACAAAAAACAACCGCATCTGTTTTGAAGTCTTTTTTGCGGGAGGGTTCCCCTACTAAAATAGACTACAGAAAAAAAGGGTACCCTTATTCTAGCCTCTCTACTGGAGGACCTAGTTGTTGGCTTGAAACTCCATTTCAGCAAACAGCGGGCCTTGGACGCCCTTCCGCCCAGGCTCCAACACTGGCTTGTTCTACCTGCCCACGATTGTCGTGGGTGTCAAAGAGGCGCGACCGTCTTTTCAGGTTACCCTTTTCCAGATTCGGATCCTGTTTGTGCTATCCCCCGGCCTGTTCTGTTGACTTATCGTTTCCCTGTTGGCATTGTTTCTGCTGGCAATTCAACAACACCCTGCGTTTGGGGATGAAAAAAACATTCCGAAGAGGGTCTTCAAGGGAACCTACCAAAGGAGGAGTTTCGGGTTCAGAAGCCTTTGGACCACCCTCAAAGGAGCAACAACAGTTTATCCCTTGTGCTGCCAGGGAAGACGATCCCAGTTGAATGGGTGTGTTTCTTGGGAAGCTCGGGAGCCTAGGGATAGTTGCCGCTGGCAATGTTCCCTGCAAGCACTGGGATTTTTTGGGCTACCTGGGGTCTCCATGACCCACACAAAAATTGGGATGGAGACTCCACGTAGTTGTTATTTCAATTTCTCAGGCCTGTTCAAGAACGTGCTTCTTGGTGTTAGATGCAGTACAACAGCCGCTTTTTGGTACTGGGGAACATATTGTGTTGTTTTTGTTTTTGTTCTGTGGTTTGGAGAAGCGACCAAGCCCAGGGGCAACACACCACCCGGTTTCCGCACGGGTCGGAGTTGTGGCGACCAGAAAGGTAACGCAGATTCTCCAGGTTGCTTCGGAGAGTTTGGAGTTTGGATCTTTTGGATGGCCTACGGCCTAGACCGCCAAGGGGCTTCATCAAGGCCTGGATGGCCTACTTTTGACCTTCAGAGGTCTTTGGAGTCGCGGAAGAACTCCGGAACTCGAAAGACGCGGGCGGCTGAATCAGAAATTGGAGGCTGAAATACTCCAGCTGGAATTTTAATTTTACATCCCTGATACCCTGGGCTTTCCTGGCTACCTACAGAGGTATATACCCCCAAGAGGGGTATGAACAGCAAGCTGCTTGGGGCGTACGTCCGGAGTACCCAAGTCTTGGGCTCGGAAAACTTCGCTCTCGGCAAAGAGGTGGGTGCCAATGGTCCGGCAAAGGCTTTCCGGGGGTTGGGTGCCAAAGACCTGAAGCTAACCCAAAGACTTGCCTCCTGTGGGGGCTTGGTAGTTTTTCTTTATGCGCGTCGAGTCCCATGTGTCTCTGTGTTCGATCCTTTCAAGGAGAATGCCCTCGAACGTAAATAACACGTTGTATTTCTGAAGCTCACCAATTTCCCATCTCGCCGATTGAGGGTAGACCGACCCAGAAAAATGGGTTCCCCTACTCCCAGTTTTGGAATTACAGTCTTGTAAGTTGACCAGAGAGTCGAACCTTCATGTTTCCCTTTAAGCAATGTGAATCAGGACGCACCCGGCCACTACTACTCCTTTTTGCAACCTTCCACTTTAAGAATATGTTGTATTTGCCCCTGTTGGTTTCAAAGGGAATCTAGCACTGGAAATATGTTTCTCATTTTTTCCGGGAGGCTCTACTGCTTGTTTTGAGTTGGTATACCTTTTTGTTTGTGATCAGTGATAAGGGAAACCACATAAATGCCTCCTGTGAAAATACCATTTCCTTCACTGTCAAAGCCGAAAACCGACTCGCCAGGGCACTCGCCTGGTGGATGAGGAGCAGTTCGGGCCCGTGGTGCCGGTGATGAAGTACCAGGCGGGTTCCTGCGCGTTGGTCGCTCCACCGCTGGCGCCTCCCGCTGGGGAAGTCTTCGAAAAATGAAGTTGTGTTAATAGAGAACCCTTTGGTGGACATATTTTTTTTTTTTGGGGGGGGGTTATGTCTGCCAAGCACTTTTGAGGCGGTTCCCTAAACATCAAATCATAATCAGCCAACTCAACCAGCGGGTTACGTTTCTTTTTCCTTGTTGTCCTCCTGGTTTCCCTTGTTTTTGAGGTTTATTTACATGGAAACCAACAAGGGTCCCCGAGTTTAACGACATCTAAATTTGTGTGAGGCCGGGGGGCCAGGGGTTGCGAGCTCCAGCTTTTCAAGCTGTCCCACGCCCACCGGGCGTTTGAGTTTAGGGGGTTGCGAGCTCCGGCGTAGCCATCCTCTACTTGGAGTGTCCGAACTACTTGGTTTATGAAGCTGGTAAGTCAGCAAGTCGGGCACCTGTTGTACCACTTGTAGCCCTTGTAAGATTACGAAGGGGGACCCAAGGGAGTTCCTGGTCTGAAGCCGCGGAGGTGCCCTTTTTCCCTCACCCCACAGTCTGGGGATTGGTTTCTCAGGCCTGACCAGATGCCGAGACGAAAAAAAATCGGGGGGCCACTCCCCTGAATTTCGAAGGTGCCCAAAGAACCAGCTAGAATCGCAGGCTGGTTCTTTGCCCTCACCGATTCGCTGCGGGACCTTGAGATCAAAAACCATCAGCCTGTCATTTCTTACTTTGTTTTAAAGGGAAACCACAAGGAAGCCACCCATTAGGGGGGTCCGAAATCCTATTTTGACACATGCCCATTCAATATGAATATTGTTGGAACAACCCTTCTTGATGTTACGAGCCACTAGTCCGAAAAGATTGGTCTTGCAAGAGGACCAAGGTCTGCTTGTTCAAGCATATCTTGCCACGCCATGGGAAGACTACTGCAAAGAAGGTAGGGAAGACAACAAGAATGGTTGACTTGTCTTTGGCGTGATTCTGGAACTGCAGGGACCCCGTAGTTCATAGTATTTCATACATAAGGCCGCAGCAGTTTCAACGGAGGCCAGGTTTTTCCACTCACTTCTCCCTTCCCCCAAGTTTGCTGGATCCCCCAGTGCCCTTTGACCGTTTCTTTTTTGGTTGGGAGGGTGTCCCTACTAAAATTGACTACCGTAAAGAGGGTGCCCGAAAATTCTAACCTCTCTACCGGAGGACCTATAGTTTGCTTCTTCACGAACACCAGCTAACTCCATGTGCCTAGCGCGCAGGAGGACGAGGAGGCCATCCTGCGTGCGAACTCCACCAAGTATGGCCTCGGGGCGTCCATTTGGAGCAGCGATCTGGACAAGGCACGCGGAGCCGCAGCCGGTTTTTTCCGGTGAGAGGGCCGCCCGAAGGTGAGGTTTTCATGTCGCTTATATCACTTGCCCAAAGGGGCTTGGAAATGAGAGAGTATATTTTTCTGGAACCTGAAGTAAACATAGACCAGAATCGGTCCCGCAGAAGATGAAAAGGTCGAGTTGCTTTGGACAAGTGAGCAGCCAAACCCAATAAATGAAGCCCAGCAAAGGGAGACCAACCATTTGGGGGGTCAGAGAATTTTGAGACAAAACCCCTAATTTGTGTTGACGTCCTTTGGTTTTCTTGGAGCAATCCGGGAGTCCGGACACATCGCCCAGTTACTCATGTACGAGACCTTTTTTTCCGCCTATCAACCCAGATAGGTCACCGCAGATGTCCTTGCAACTTTAAAATGATTCTTTGCATTTTGAGCTTCACAACATGTGACACATGTGTGGGTTTCTCGTCTCTTTTAAGGTTGGACTCCCCAAAATCCTTTTGGTTCCTTTAAAGGCCCCAAACAAGGGTACCCTCAAAAAGAAAGTACACCCATATGGACCATAGTCTGAGACGTTTTTATCGCTGGGCAAAAGCTGAGGTGGTTTTTAATGGAACCCTTCTTAGATTCTTGCTCTGGTCCCACAAGATTCTTGGAGTGACGCAACCGGCTGCTTGGAGTTCTCTCAGCTTGTCGATGTTTGTTTCCGGGTGAAAGGAGCCCTACGGGACGTGACATTGAGCTCCTTCCAAGAAGCTTTGAGCCTTGCGGTTCTGATCGATGAGCCTTTTTGCGGGCAGTCCGGTGGGGCGATCCGATTTCGCCGGAGGAATCCCACCAGGAAGTGGAACTCTTCCATGATTGATTCATGAGGCCCCAGCTCGTTTGCGTTATGTTTTGAACAACGGTGGCCCTGTGTCCATTCTCACATCCATCTTTTCAAGACACCACACTTTCAACAAGAGGGATCGTGTTGAGCTCAAATCATATTTATACAAGAAAGCAACAGCTCGCCAAGGGGTGTCGCAATAGTCAGCCATGCACCTGCTTTTCTTCAGGGTTCCCACATACTTCAGATTGGTGACTTGCTCACTCCCCAAGTTGGTCTGGGGGGGAGCTTTTAAGTGGCAACCAGAAGCGACGAGAATTTGGTCGAGAGAATCTGCGTCGCCTCCGGGGTCTCCAACTGAACACTAATTTTGTGTACCCGGACCCTCGAACTATCCTTTAAGATGGGTGTTTCCTCAAAATGATTGGGGCGACTTCCCATTTTGGAGGGTAGTTTGAGAGTCCAGGTAGGCGACATATCGAACAGCATCTGAGCATCTTTTCTGAAACGTCTTCTGAAGCCAAATTGTAATCCGAGTAAAATCCGTGCCCCGACCGCCCCACATTTACGGTTTTGTGTTTGGTCCTGTCGGGCATTCGCCAAAAAGAAGATCCTGTACGCAAAGCTGAGGTACCAAGGGAACCATTGCCTTTTTTTTGGGTTGATTTAATTTTTAAACACATTTGAGGAGGTACATGAACAGTAGGTTTGTTGTGTAGACTCGGAATCTTGGTACCTGAAAAAACCCAAAGCCTTGGACCCTCTGGATTGGTAAGTTGATTTAGACAAGCTGCAACCAAAGTGCGCGCAGGCCAATGAGATTGCGAACCAGCTTAAGGCGCGGGCATGCGAACAATTGACGGGCATATGTTTTTTGCTGGCAGGTGGAGGCTCGATCTTTGAAGTTTCCTCAAAACGGATGCTTCGGATTGGCTTTACATGTCCCCCCCTCAAGAACCCGGGGCTCATTTTTCCACATTCGGAGCGATGCAAGCCGCTTGAGGCAAGCCTTGAGGGTCTTGGGGCTGCCGGAAGAGGAAACACCAGTGCCTGCCCAACAGATTCGCCAGTTCGAGCAGCGTGTTTGCCAGCTGATTTGTTGGTCCTTAAAAAAATGCTGGTTTTTGGATGCACTCCGAAGAAACTTTGCACAACCCCAGACGGTTTGTGGATGTATTTGAGGAAACACAATCGTAAAAAAACCCGAAGCAAAAGCCCGGAAGGCACCGGCTTTCCCGGTTCAACGGCGGACTGTCCAAGCCAGCCATTTTTCGACTTGCGGGTCTCCTTGACTAGGTCCCCGAGTAGTGCCCTTTTACACTTTTTGGGGGTGGGTTCCCCTACTAAAATAGACTACAGAAGAAAAAGGGTACCCTTATTCTAGCCTCTCTACTGGAGGACCTAGTTGAGTTACTTGGCTACTTCTTTTTTATTTGACTGTATCCTACTGGAACCCTGTACAACCCCGACTTCCCCCCGCCCTAAACCCTGAACCCAGGACCCACGATTCTTGGTGGCTGAAAAACCGCACAGAGCCCAGCATGGATTCCCGGTGGCCTTTGTAGTCGGTGGCTCGGTTCCTCCCTGGTCTAGTGTAAACCTTTGTCGCCATGTTGGATCCAACCGTCGTTTTTCGGGTGAAAACCGGGCCGCTGGCTTTTCCGTGGGGGAAAGCAGCGCGAAGCCCGAAGCCCGCGCCCCGTTTGCCCTGTTCGGAGAGGCGGGCACCGTTTGGGTGAACAAACACTGCGAGTTCATCCGCAACGCCCCCTTCGGCGGCATCGACGAGTCGGGCATCGGCAGGGCGGGTGACCTCGCGGAGCAGGAGCATCGAATGCATCGGACACGGGGAGAGGGGGGGGGGGGGGCGGATTGGAAGATCCTATAGAGCATTGTTTTTATTTTGCCCAGATAAATTGAAATGGAAGTCAAAGAGAAACCACTTTTGGCCCACCATAATCTTCATCTAGAAGGGATTCATAACACGTATAAGATTGAGAGCGCACCCCATAATACGCGCGAGTTTGCTGGGCTTGAGGGGGATTGAGGGAGATGGGCGGAGCCGCCACAGGCACGGAGCAACTGCCAAAATGCTTGCTGGTTTCACAAAAACCAGGGGGCGCAGCCAATTTGTTCATGCCCGCTTGGGGAAAGAAGCATTTTGTCCGAGAGTCACATGTGTTAAGGGCACGAACCTTTTTGCGACTTGTTGTATATATGTAAAGCAGTAAGCTGGAGGCGTATTTGTTTCACGCAAAATCAATTGCGACCTCGATATGGGAGGCCTCCCAGAAAGTCCTGGGCGTGACTGATTGGTTTCCTTTTGCAGGGAGTATCGCACGATCCGCCCCGCGGGCGCATCGACCTGTGACTTTTTACTTTCCGCTTGGGTTCCCAGGTTTGCTCATGGCCCCGCAAAACTAGGTCCCCCAGCTAGGTGCTTTCTTACCCTCCTTTTTTGGGGGAGGGTTCCCCTACTAAAATAGACAGCAGAAAAAAGGGTACCCTTATTCTTACCTCCCTACTGGAGGACCTAGAAAAGGTTGACTGTTTCTTTCAGGGGGCTTGGTGCAACTGAGGTATGACTTCAGACTCCTGACGGAAGTCCTATGCATTTTGTTGCATAAAACCAGGGCTTGCCATTTGGCCTTCTTGAAGATAGAGGTCGCAAAGAGTCGGCAGTTGTTTGAGTCCCCAAAGATCGATATAGGTGAGACGGAGTTTCCTCAATTCAAAAAAGGCCCAGAGATTCCAAATCCCTGCATAGCAGAAGAGAGCAAGTCTTCAAAAATGAAAGGAACATGGGACTGGTTATACCTACGATACGCAATTGACCCTGCATCAATAAACTTATTCAATTAATAGCAACTAAAAGGGGGACACTCCCCTATTAGTCAATTAGGGGTTTATGAATCGGGGTTTAGCATTGGGATCCACTGGGAGCGGCTTTTCTTGGAAATCTATTGCAGATCTACACATACGCCTTTGTTGTCTGCGTGAGTTCATCAGAAACAGTTTGTACTTGACCCGGACATAGGTTCTGACAAGCGTGTTTCTTGCACGGAATGTGTGAAGCAACCGGCAGGAACCCATTTGGGCATTTGTCAAAATAGAAAAACTCCCCATGTTGTGGTCTTCCTTTGGGTTTCCTTTGAAAGCCTCCCCAAACTGGGTACCCTCGAAACACAGAGCCACGTGGTCCAACGCTTTGAAGGGTTAGTCGATGTTAGTGGAATCGCCAGGACCTCAACCAGTACACCGAGATCAGGAGATCCGATTCGGTGGGGCGGTCGGGTCGACCCGGCCCAGTTCCCAGTTCTCAGAGTCGGAGAGACCTGAACTTTACCGAAAAAAAACTTCTTCTGACCATCGAAAGATGGGGTCATCTACCCAAAATAGGTCCAATGGGGTCATCTACCGAAAATAAAGGGACGCCACACCCCAATTTTTCAGGGTCATGGAGACTCCAGAGATATACTTTTGAGAGAACCATGATAAGTGATGGAACGAGCATTTGTGACTGTGTTTGGCCAATCCACTCATGAAGTGAAGATGTCCTTGGAAGATCCTCTTAAAAGGACTTTCTGTCAGCTTTCGTGATAGGGAGGCCAGGGTACTGTTGCGTGTTTCGCTGTGGAAAGTGGAAGCCAACCCAAAGACTCAGTTGTTGCAAGCGTTGGTCAAGGAATACACATGTGTAGTGATGTTGGGTGAGGGATTGGCTAATGCCCAAAATTCCGGAAATCGATTCCCTGCTTCGGGGCTTCATATTGCGGTGTTGCCTT
>CAUJNA010003559.1:87500-150000 GCA_963377175.1 Effrenium voratum
TAGGGGACTGCCTATCCAAAATTTAGTTGCACTGCCGTGAATTGGATACTGTTCTTTGAAGAGGAAGTTGTTTGGATTGCCTTTGTCTCAACATGTCTTACGTCATTGTCGGGGTGTTGTTTCTCCAGGTCCACACTGCAGCGGCTCTTCAGGCGCACGAAACCGGAGTTGGGAGTTGGGCGCAGCTTCGCCTGTGGCATGGCTAGAGGCCTTCTCCACTGCTTGGCCAAAGTTTTGATTTCGCTTCCGTGTGAATGGGTTGAAGTCAAACCACGTTCTGCAAGAGCTTTGTCCAGACCCTCTCAAGATCACACTTCCTGAGTCCCTGGAATTTCACACTTGGGTTTGAACCTTTTTTTGGCGGTCAATGAAAAGTTCAGACTTTTTGCTTGCCAATCCACACAGGAAGTGAGTTAAAGCGTTGCCGGGGGTCAAGGAACAAACTAGACTCCACACATGCCACATAAACGTCTAAGATCTACATCATTTTACATTTGGCACAGGCTTTGGCTTTTCACGTGGCAAATCGGAGTTTTCCCTGTGGATGCACATCTGAAGTTGCAAAGCCGACTTCTGTGACTTCATGGGTCCCTGAAAGCCTTGGACGACAAACCCTTGTTGCCTTGACAAGGGGTGAATACGGCCATGGACCTCCCCTCCGTGGCTTCGGCGTCCTGGCAGAATTGAAGCAATTGGTAGCTGCCATATGCCAGCTAGCGGGTAAGCTGATGTGTATGAACCGGTTTGGGTATGGGTCAAAATTAAACCACCTGGATATGGACTGCAGGTTTTAGTCCTTGACTCCATTTACCAGCGTTCCATTGTGGGTACCTATTTTTGACCCACAGCTGTTTAAAATTATTATTATGCGAATAATATACGGACGCTACGCGGGGTGGAAAGCACTCCTTAGCATTGGTCACGTGTGCATGCACTAGGAGGGTGTAGCCGACCATGCAAATTTGTGGCGACTCCCTTTTCGTGTGGATTTACTTACTGTTCTTGATATGTGTTTCAATTTCTTCTGTTGTTGTTGGTTCTTTTCTGGGTGGCTGTGAGAAACAAAGGCCTTAGTTGCTCACATGACTCACATGTTGAGGATTGAGCAAAGTGGCTTACTTTGGCCGCTTCCTCTGCGAGTGTTCGGGATCTAATTGCATGTCAACGCCGTTCAGCGCGAGAACCTGCCTCGTTGACAGTGGAAGTGGGAGTGAGAATTCCGGCTCCCTCCACTTCCTGTGGAAAAAAGGACAGACATCACCTGGGACCAAAATCCCCCCCCAACCTCTCTCCCTCCACTTGACAGAAAGAACATCGCCTGGAACCCAAAGGAAAACCAAAGGGATGCCCTTCCGAGCCCAACCCCGACTCTCTGCTGCAAGAACCGCGCAGGCGCCTGCGTCCCACGGACTTCTCGGAGCTCAGTTCGGGCGCCGAGGCGCGGGGTTTGGGCCCGTCGCTCATGGAATTTATGGGACCTAACGGCGGATGAGGGGGGTGAAGTGGTTTTGGGCGTGCGTTCCCGGCAAAGAACCACGCTTTTCCTCGTCGTTCCTTGGTTTCTCATGTTTTTGATATGCATCTCAGACTACGACTTATGACAGTTGAGGTGGTTTCAGGTGGTTTTGGGGCTAAGTCATATATCGGAGGGGCTGGGACCTGCTGGTTTGGTGGTGGAAATCATCTTGGGTGACGAACGACAGAGCCCAGAACGTTTCAATCCGATGATTGAGCCTTGTCAGGTTTTTTGGGCGTTCTCTTATTCAGCATGGTGGTTGTGCTAGGGATAGCTTGTTTTGGCTACCGTGCTGCAATGAAAAGGTAAGATTAAGGATTCGGCCCCCCAAAAGGTGCGGCCGCTATTATTGAAATCTTTGCATTGGCTTGTGTCAACCTTAGTACCAGGTTTGGACTCAGGTTGGCTATTGCTTTCTCACGTTTTGGGCTTTGGGCCCCGTTTGGCCAACCAGTTGGGTGTGTCGACCCATGTTCCTAGCCCGATGCCGCCAAACGAATGTCCACTGTGGCCTATCTCCAAGTAGTTGTGGCAGTTTCGCGGGCATGTGGCACAGCGACAGTCGTCTTGTAACACCTGGACTTGGGAACGTTGGGACCCATGAAATTGCCTTGAGTCATCTTACGCCTAATTGTTTTTTGGATTGGGAACCCTTAGCTGTTAATTCAACATCCAAACCAAACAGAGGGCCGATTGAGCATTGCCTTGCCACCCTTGGAGTTGGCGTCAAAAGAGGGATTTGCAATGATTTGCACCAACATGGCCTCGGTTTCCTTTGAACCAGGTGTGTTGAGGTTAACTCAAAAAGCCACACGTCCATTTCTAAGATCGAACCCGAGTGAGTGCCATTCGCAGCACGGGCCTACCATGCTTGGCGTAAAGGGGCTAGATGAGTTGTTTAGAATTCAAGCTTCCTCCAAACATACTTGTGTTGTAGTGTACTTGCTGCAGAAGATGAATGGTCTCCACAAAACCATTGTGACAATACATCGCAGGCTGATAGCTTGATCGGGCTTGTCACCCTCGCTGCAATATTCCTTTTTTGCAACATGTGTGAGAAACACGGAATATGCGTCACCCTCAACAACACTGGAATTTGGTGACGTACCCCCTCGCATTTCTTCATGGTATTTTGGTGAGAAGGGATCTGTTTGCTTGCTTTTACTTTTCTTTTCACTCAGGTAATTGCATGGAAGCTCCCAGCAACTGCAACTAGGCAAATAGTACCGAGTCTTATGTTGTCCGCCCTCTTCAATTGTTTGCCATTCGGGTAGACCATTTTCATAGGATGTTTTTTCGGGTCGATTACTAATGTCAGCTATGGGCTCACACCTCGGCTCAGACCTATGGAGTTCACACCCGATCGAGCTGATTAGAACCCCACCCGTTGTACCGCCCTCGACCTGGTTGCGGGGCTTTTACTATATGGCTGTGGTGGTCAAAACCAATGGGATCCCTTTCTTGGGTAGGTGAATTCACCCATTTTAGGTTACCTATTTTAGTGGTTGGATTGGTAGACGTTCACTGGGGGCGTACTTTTTTGGGATTTTGAAAAGCCCATGGCCATATATCCCTGCGCCCGGCGAGCCCGGCAGGAAGCCATGCGGATGTTCCCCTTCCAGCCGGGAATCCGATGAGCTGTTGGGCGAATCCCTGGTGTCTTGGGCTCCCCATTGCTTTTGGCCCGATTTTTTTGGTGAGTTGCCCTTGGGGTGACGTTTTAAGGGGGGAATGTAGCAATGTAGCAATGTAGGCAAGCCTGTTAAAGCCAACATTTTGGCAGGTTCCCAAAGAATGAGTTTGGAGGGTGGAACCCCTTTAGCCCATAAATCGCTTCGAGGACTTTTATGGACCCAGATCCCAAAAAGCACGACACACATTGTAGCCGGGGACATGGGTCGCACCCGAGATCACTGTAGGCAGACTCACCTTGCTCACTTCTCCGGTCAGAATCGAGACCGGATCTGTTCTTTTGGTGTTCCCATGTTGGATCCTATGTTTGGCGGTTCCAAAAGGTGATCACCTGTGATTTGCAGGCCAAGGGGCAAGAAGTGAGCCTGCCTTGTGTAACTTAAACCTTTTGGGCTTTCCATCATTTCACTTCTAAAGCGGGTCGGCCGGTAGAGCCCGTGACCGTGGTCAATGTTTGTTGTCAAGTGTCCAGAACGTCTAGCTTGGTCCATGTAGTTTTTTGCACCACGTCAATACATGCAGCAACAGGCAAATAAGTTCAAGGCAAAATGGTTCAATCACCCTTTGCCCACATGGGACTCCATCACACTCCAGTTCTGTTGCAGTCTTCCTCAACCTGTTCGGTTCCCTGGGATTGGTTTCAAGGGACCAGGGGAACCATTTGGGAAAGCAAGTTGGTTCGAGGGAAACCACCAAAGCCTAGGGAAACCACCAGTTGGGTTGTGTTCCCCCTCCAGTTTTGTTGGGTTTTACTGCGTTTCCCCATCAGTTTTGTTGGGTAACCACCAGAAAAAGACAAAGACCATGGGAGGTCAGACCGGCCAGACAGAGAGCTGCCGTTTCGAGGGCGGAAAGTTTGGTTCCAGAGGCCCGTGGACCTCCGCAGCGCTTTGCAGAGCCTCCTGCAGCCCAGCGGCCCCGCAGCGGTTGGGGATCCCAAGGTGGATTTCGGGGCATTGGGAGCTGCGGGGTGCTGCGTTTTTTTTTTTTTCACGGATCTATCAACCTCATTGGACCAACCTTGAAGTCAACGGTGTGTCCTGTTGTTGGAGTTGGCAACTGTTTTTGGGCCTTTTTGAAGCACAACCAACCGGAACACCGAAATGCTTTTTGCGGTGGTGGGAAAAATGGTAGCCTTATTTTCCCCTGGTTTCAAAGCAAACCTATCACTGGACCAGTATTTTCACATCCCGACCTCATAGAATGGACCCGCTCCGAGGAGTAAATCACAGATCCTGCTTGAGGCGCTGCCCTTATGCTCTGTTCCACAGGGGAAGCGTCAACATATGCGGGTTTCTTTTAGTTTTCCTTTACCCTCGAAATAGGGAACCTTCAACAAGAGGCAATGCTTTATATATATATATATGATATACTGCCCCCTCATGTTTGAGGCCATATCCTTTTTGGGGTGGTCTCCGGAAATCATATACAGTGAAGCTGGTCGCCTGAAAGGAAGCCACCAGTTGTCTCGCAACAGCGAGTATATTGACCGCATCAGTATGGCCAACAGGGAACCGCCTCAAACGTGATTGGACATGAATCCCCACCTAAATGATGTCCAACATTTCAGGTCCCCACAACACCCAACAGCATAAAAGCCCAACAGCCCACCAGCTTAAAAGCCCAACAGCTTAGAAGCCCCACAGCCCAACAACAGTTGCCCAGCAAAGGCAACAGCCCAACCAAACCATTAACCGCCCAACAGCCACCACAGCCATCACAGCCCAGCGAGTTGGGCTCGTAGGCTTCCTCACCCCGAGGTGATCCTTCGGGGCTTCCCTCTAGAAGCCCCGACCGCCCGGCGCCGGGTGGAGTCCGAGGCGGAACGGGGATCGATGGGATACACGGCCGCGATGTGGCCAGGAACGTAAGGGGCCGGTATATATTCCATTATTTTCCGGGGGGGGTAGTCTTCGCGTCAAGTCCTTGTTAAGGGTGACTCCGGATTCAGCCACGATGTAGCCAGTGTAGGGGTGGTATTTACACCAATTTACCGCAATTTGGGTAGTGGTTTGGGGGTACTGGAAACCATCTTCGCGTTAAGGGTGACCCCGGATTAAGCCACGATGTAATTAGCCAGTAATGTAAGGGCCGGTATACATTCCATTTTTTCCGGGGGGGTAGCGGTTTTGGGGGGACTGGACACCGTCTTGGATTTGAGGGTGATCCAAATTAGTAAATCGTTTATTAATAGGGGGGCGGGGCCCCTCTAATAGTGGTTTGACTCCCCCACCAAACTGGCACCCCCGATTAGTCAGCCAGTTTATTATTCCGGGGTTCCCACTATGTAACGGTGTTGACCAAGAACCAGCAGGACTCCATTCATCAACTTGGCAAACGATAGACAAAACGTTGCGCCAAGTTGGGGGATCCAACCTACACAAAGGAACCACACGCCTGAAGGGACCCCACGAGGAAACCACCATCATGGGGGGCAAACATATTTTGAGAAGCACTCATTCGCTTGGTGGCTCCCAGCGATCCCCTTAGCTTTTTTTGCCTATTAGTGTTCAGTGGTCATTTCCATTTAACAAGAAAGCTAAACTTTTAGCGGGGGATCTGAGAGCAGCCCAGACTGGTGGACAGAATCCTGCACTTAGGATCAATGAAGCTCGATGAAGAACGGGATAAACCACCTACCAACTGATGCAGGATTCTGTGCTCAGTATGAGCTAGTGTTCATGATGGAGAATGGGCCCATGGCGACCTGGCCGGGGCGTCAAACACCTGTAAATGTGTCGTACCTTTGCCAAAAAAGAAGTGTTTTGCCTAGGGTATGCTGAAAGCATCGTGTTTTCTGCAAAAACCTTTTTTTCAAGAAACCCTCTAAGTTGCCTTCTGAGCGTCCCCATGGAATCACCTAGAAGCCGAGGGAGGTTCCTGCAGCAAACCCGTGGAAAGCCCATGGAAAGCCCGTGGAAACCCGTATTTGGACCCGCAGCTGCAACCAAAAGCATTGTGTTTCAGGAAAACATTGTGTTTAGCAACCCGTAGATAAACCATGGACAATGCGTCGAAATTGAATTTCTATGGGCATTCTCTTTGTGTCAATTACGGATCCACTGGTTTGAACCGAAGCTGGTCGCGGCAAAACTGCCTTCGCCGATTGGGGGACTTTTAGAGAGATGGTCGGCGGCTGCATTCAAACACTGGAAAATTGACGAACTGAACACTGTGAACTGCAAACGGGCAAGGGCCACCGGCAATGTGCATGCAAACATGGTCTGCTGAATGAAGTAGAACTGTGGCTTGCAGAAACATGTTGATGTGCTTGATTTTGAACACATTGGGTTTCTAAAGGCTCCTGGTATTCCAGGACCAAGTTCGGTCAACATATCAGCTGGTCCATTTGGGAGGCACATGGGTGACCGACTCGGAAAGTTGAACTGTGCATCTCACCTGCGCTTTGCATTTCAAAGGCCGATCCAGATGTTCACAAGAAAGGGGCCGACTCACCCATTTTCCCATGCCCACCTCATTTCCCCTCCCCCCCCCCCCGAGTTTTTTTTTTCCCGGGAGCTTTCACGTCTTTTTGGGGGTCACCCGCTTTCCTTGGCGGACCAAACCTTTCGGTGGCGCTCGTCGCTGGCCGCTCCTTCGAAGCGTCGCTTCGGCTCGCCACTCGTCAGGCCTCGCTGCTGGGCACCTTGGGCTTGTTGGACGCCCAAGCCTTCGCGTTCCAAGGGGCCGAGGCGATCGGCGCACCGATCGCTGGGCCGCCGGCGCTTGGCGCGAGTCATGTGGGCGGACCCGGAAAAGCTTCCCCAGGAAACATGGGGGAAATCAGACCGGAACTTTGGGGCAACCACATTTTTTGTGAAGGGAATGTGGCGGGTGCAGGTCGCCTTTTGGGGGTTGAAGGCAACCGCGTGATTTCTGAGGTTCCCTTAGTAGGAGACGACACGATTGCGAGATATGTGTCTTTTTATGTGGTTGGACCCCTCAAAATTGTGTTTTTTTTTTCCCCTTTAAGACACCTTTCTCAACGCCATACGCTTCCTTGTTTGTCCAACGCGAATCGAGCGAATCTGACCTGGTTTTCCTCCTTTTGGTCTAATTTTAGTCAAGGTTCCAAACTAAGACTACAACAGTACATAATATTGTCCACAGATTTATCTATATTTATCTACATTGACATGTATTTACAGGCCCCCTTTGGAGCAAGTGAACAACTGGTTGAATACCCACTGGTAGTGGACAATCTCCACCCCACATACTCTCCACAATGGCCTTGCCTTTGAACAGCTGTCTTTGGTGTGATGCTTAAAAGAGGGGAGATATAGGGAAGCCCGAGCTATATGAGTCATGTATGGGACCAATAGTGGACATGGCGCGGGACGAGCAGAAGTCGCAGACAGGGAATTGTGTCACTCTTAGCCGCGGGGTACCCCTAACCAGCAAGAGTGTGTGTGTCAAAATGGAAAACCGCAAGTAAAAGCGTGGTTTTCCTCTCGGTCTTCCTTCAAATGGTTTTCCATTCTACCCTCAAACAGATGCTCAAGTCCAACAAGACCCAGCGATGCCGCCCATGTATCCCGGCAGGCTTTGGTGCGGGACCTCAAGGAGGACTCGGGGAAGCTGTTGCCAATCCGATGATTTGTTCGGATCGTTGCCTGCAGGATTCAACCCCCCAAAGAAACCCACCGGGCGAAGACATAACCACTGTTGTCTTGAGGAGTTGTGTCAACAAGCTACTGAAAAAATGGCAGGTTGCAATAAAGTTTCATGACTTTTTATCGTGATAGCCGGCGGTTGGCTGACTTACTATTGACCTTCTTATTCCTTTCTATGGACCTTCTTATTCCTTTCTATTGACCTTCTTACCCATTTCTATTGACATTCTCATTCCTTCATTCCTTTCCAATCTAGGTGATGCCGCCCTCGGACCGCGTCGATAAGCAAGCTAAAGCTGCTGCTCATAGACTGCAGCGGGACCTGGCGGAGCTGCGGTCTCGTCGATAAGCAAGCTAAAGCTGCTGCTCATAGACTGCAGCGGGACCTGGCGGAGCTGCGGTCTCGGCATTTGGCTACTTGTGACGCCAACTTGGAGTCGGAATTTGAGGTGCGCTTTCAGGATGAACGAATTTACGCGGTGCTATACTTTTTGCTGGCGAAGTTATATTGAGTGGCTTGAACATCCAAGTTGGGGTGTACCCCAATTGATGAGGGAGTTTCTCCTTTCAAGACCCTCCCCCCAGGCACATGCACTTTTGACAATCCGTCAAGCGGCTTACGCGTGTTTGGTTCCTTTCAATGTTTGTTTCCTCCGGGAGACCATTGATTGTTCTGGTGGTCAAGCTTGACCAATCCACATTATCCATTTGCAATTTGAGTGAATGTGTATGTCGCCTCATTAGTTGCAGCATCGTCTTTGTCACAAGTTTTACATACTTTACACAACGCGTGATTTAGTTGCTTTTTTTAAGGATCACACCTTGCAGGGCGCATGTTGGCATTTCAAGGGCTATCAACTTGAATGCGAAGTGCACGTGGGGTCTGCAATGACCCCTGAGCAAAGTAGATCCAATCCAATCTGCGAGCACGCCCGGAGCCAGTCTGGGCCCATCCACCCCGAAGCTTTCAGCTAAATTGAGAAAGGTAAAAAGAGCAGCCCTGGGCCAACGGTTGGGACCATCGGAGGTATCTTTGCCCTTGACCTGGACCAAAATCGGCTTAATTTTTATTTGACGATGCAGGAGGTGAGGCTTTCTGGTTGATGAATAGGGGGTGTTCCCTTTCAGGGATTCATTGATCACTGTTGCCTGAAAAACAAAGATGATGAACAAAGAAGCACGATAATCCAAGGTGTAGGGTTGAGCGACCAAGAACCCAGGCGAACTTATTCATGGCAACCGATAGTCACCTGGTGCTTGTTTTGTTTTAAGAGTGCCGCTGTGATTGGGCAGACTTAGCGGGAAACCAAAGGGAACACCGTCGCCCCATTTTGGCGGGGACCCTCAAGCAAAGACTCGGCGTGAAGCCGCGGCATGCTTTGGGTTTCCGCATATCAGCCCCACTTACTTGGTGGTTCCATGTTGATTGGTGGTCTGGTTGCAGATGCCAAAATGGGTTGGTTTCCTTTTGGCTCCCTTTTCGAAAGCCGCAAACCGAAACACCCTTATAAACCCTCCAACTGCTGGTTTCCTTTCAGGGACTTTCCCGACAGGTTCATTCATTCAAACCACATTCCCCACATCTCTCGCACTCGCAAGAAAAAGGGTGGGACCCCGCATCTGCAGGCCGAAATGGGTTGGCGGTTTTTTCGCTTCCCTTTTCGCAAGCTTCCAACCGAAACCACCCTTATCCAACTGGTGGTTTTCTTGCAGGGAATCCCCAAAACCGGTTCATTCATTCATTCGTTCACTCACTCACTCACTCATTCATTCATTCATTCATTCATTCATTCATTCACTCATTCATTCATTCATTCATTCATTCATTCATTCATTCATTCATTCATTCATTCATTCATTCATTCATTCATTCATTCAGCTACATTCCCTAGATCTCTCGCACCGACAAGAACAAGGGTTCTTGGCCGTTTTCTCTGTTGGCCTTTTTTCGTTCGCAACCTTCCAACAGAAGCCACCCCAAACCGTCTGCAACAAAAACCCGCGGTGCCTCCGCCGAAATTCCGAGCGCCAGGAGGAGGCGCTGACTTGGCACAGGGTGGGCCGCAGCTGGCCCAGCTACGACCCGCCCAGGCGGCTCTTCAGGTGCCGTGGGGCGAAGTCTGTACCGCGAAAAGGAGGGAGCCGTGGCTGTCACGGGGAGTGGTTGGTTTTTGGTTGCGGGTTTTTTTTAAAGCTTGCCTTGAAAAGGACACCATCCAGACAGCTACCACTGTTTACCTTGTTTTGAAGGGAACCTTGGCAAACCATTCGGAAACTGTAAGGGGGTGTTGGTTTGTTTGAGGGTTTGGCCATGTTTTACCCCTGGGAACCATATCAAAAGTCTACAGGGATGCGTTGATTTTTTCGAGGGTACCCTTTCAAAGGGAAACCACCAGGCAAAGTACATGTTTGGGGCTGGCGCCATCATTCTTTTCAGAATGCATTTCCTGAGTAATTTCGTTACCAAATGGAGGGGGTACTTCAAGGCAAACTAAGTCATCATACTTATCATTTGCCAACTCAAAGCAGCATCCTCAGCCCAAATCAGCAGGCTCCCTGTGTTGAAAATGGCTAAGCCTTCAGGGTTGAAGAAATGAAGCTTCGATTCGCCCGTTGTCTTGAGAAAGCTTCTGATTTGCGATAGTGAAAAAGGAATCCACAGCTTCTGATTCACCCACAGGACAATTCACCTGATTTCTACCTCATGTCGACCGTGTCCGACATGCTACGAGTTTCTGGAGTTGAAGACGGTGGATGCCATTCGAAACCAAAGCTGGCCACTGCTTTCAAGCAGTTGTTCGGGGGAAAGTGCCAGAAGGTGTGGCAGCTGTGAAGAATTCACCGGTTTGCCCAAAAACCATGGGTTCTTGGTATTCCGAGCCACCTAAGCTTTCAGATGATGGCATAAATCGAGCCAACGATCTAGAGGCCCGCGGACTCTGGACCCCTTACTCCCGATATCCACAAAAAACTCAGGGCATATTTTGAACCACCCAGTTGTCCATGGGAATTACCTCCTTGGTCAGGGGACTTGCAATCGGAGGCCTGAGAAGGGCGTCCCGGAGTTCGCCTGCGCGCTGTGCTTGCGGGGCCACGACCTCCGCGGCAGCTTCGTGGATTTTAGGCTCCCAGAAAGTCGGAGGTCGCGGGGCTACCCTTCACTGCTCTTGTCAGGTGTTTGTTTCTTCTTTTTTTCCTGATTGCAAAAACAAAGTTTTTCGGCTACCATAGCAAGGGTTGTAAAGTGCCTACTTGGATACTTGGATGTTCAAGCTACTTCGTTCGTGGGTTATAGCCATGGTTATAAGTCAGCCAATTTTCCCAGCAATCTCCGCAGCTCAAACTGACGGTTGGTCAGTGGGGTGTTTTTCTAGGGAACACCCCCCCCATTCAAAGGCCCCCCCCAAACGGTGGTGGTACCGTTTGGTTTGTCTGGAATGGATGTCCAGAGGTGGGAAGGCGACTCAATGCCAACTTTCCACCAATTTGCGTTTGGCTCCGTAAAAAGGCAAGGGTTGTTTTTGGGCTTCCTGTAAAGAAAAGCAACAACAAAAGGTGGTTCCCCAAAGAAAAGGACGCACCTAAATTTGGGAAGGCCATTCCCATGACAAGCAACAAGTTGGACCGCCCTCCTTTGACAGGCTTGCACCGAATACGAGGGCCAAACCCCGCTAGGATATTTCCTTTTGGCTTGCTTCCGGCGAATTGTTCGATGCCAGGGTCTCAGCCATCCTTCCATTGGCGGAAAGGAAGACAAATGTGACATTTAAGGTTTGCCTGTTTGGTTCTCAAGGGCGTCTATCACCACTGGAAGCGTCTTGTTTCGGAGACCCTCCAAAATGTCAGGGCCTTAGCGATCCTTGCAGAACAACAGGGCACCCTCAAACGTTTTTCAGCCGGGCGAAAGCGCAAGTGGGATCTAAGACATGCCGATCCGAGTTCAACTTCTTAACTTACCAATCCAAATAGGGACCCCTACCCAAAGCAAAACGCTAAATGAAGACAATATTTTCTGGTGCTGACCAACTCACTCAGGATTTGGGAGAGGTGAGTAGTTTGTATTCAAGTTGAGTTCAGGGGACAGAGTCAAACACATGATCTCTGGTTGTGGGGGGCAAAAGCTGAGCCAGTACGCATAGGCCGTCAGACCGGGGTGTTCAAAACTATCAATACTCCTTTTGCCGGACAGCGTCCCGCTATGGATTTAGGAGCATCCCAGTGAGAAACAAGAACATTGTTGTGAAAGTTGGTTTTCGGGCTACGTACTTTCTGTGATGCCAAGGAAACCCGTTCAAAGCGATAAAGTCATGCGGGCCCAATTTGGTGTCACAGAAAGGTTATTTCCCGCAACCGATCACCCCATTTTGCAGGATGCCTGGACTCAGAACGGGGGGTCACAAGCGTCTAAGATGATTTTCACTACTGTAGGGCAAAAGGGTGGTATATATATATATATGCACACTTTTTTTGTCTGGCTACATAGTGGCTGTACAGCCTGCAATCTCCAGGAGGTAGTGGGAAGGGCGCAGTGGAAACCATGTCTCACCTTGGGCGGCCCTCGCTCAACATTTCCGCTGAAAAGCCCTGCTAGGAAGCTTCGCGCGGTGGCAGACCCTGAGGAGCGGAAGCGGCTCCCGACGGATGTCCGGTACAAAAAGGGAACCACATGGTTGCGGGAGGGGTTTTCGGGCCAGTCTCCGAGCCAATGGCAACGTTTTGCATGTGCCTGCGCCTGCTGCGTGTCATCGAAGCCGGTCGCCGCGGAGGAATCTTGATAAGCTGTGCTGGGAAGGTTTGCAATTTGCATCAATTTGCAACCTTGCACGGAAGAGAAAAAACATGCAACGCCTGCAAAGCGAGAAGCTGATGCCAGCGTAGCCACCTCTTGCCCAGCAGACGCTGTGATCAAGCTGGTATCACTGTGTGTGTGTGTGATATGAGACGACGGTCCACTTCACAGAACGGGTAATTTCAAGAAAGACCATGTGTGTTTTGGAGAGGGGTTCCTTCACAATAACCCATCAACAAATTGGGGGGAATTTGTTTGCATGGCTTCTACATAAGGTCTACATCTCCCTAGATGAATGCAACTCGGTGCCCTCCTTGTTCCCACTGTTCGAGGGGTATAGGCCCAACATCCAGTTGGGTCCCGCAAAAGGAGGACGTCACTTGTTGGGCTCCACGTTTCTCCGCAGGTTAGGGTTGGACTAGTCGTCGTTCCTTTGGGAGCTTCCCTTGACTCTCCATCTAGAGAATCCTGGTTTCCCTTTGGCTTGCTTTTGGCTCCCCTTTGAAACCCCAAAACGGTGGGCCCAAGGGTTTTCACTACTATGTGCGCAATTTGACGTAGGCAACGTAGTCCTAGCCCATAGTTTTGGGTATAGAACTTTCCCAACCACACCTCCCCCCTAAGCATTTTGACTGTTTCCGGGGTGGTCAAAGTTGGAAACTGGAATTGGTGGTTACTCTTTAACCTACCACTCAAAAGGCCACTGGAGCCACACCCATCAATTTTGTTGTTTTTAGTATTTCCAGAGGGGGTATGCTTGGGGGTTCCTCAATGGGGGTGTGAGTAGACCATTCCAATACTGGATTTTCATGGTGACTCGTGTGTGTGTGTGTGGTGTTGCTTTGGTGCATTTTGCTTGGCTGGTAGGACTTTAACTTTTTGCCAACTAATGGGCATTCCACTAAACCACTAAAGGTTAAACTTTTAGCAGGGGAGCAGAAAGCAACCGAGGTTGTGTGTGTGTCTTTTCAGGCTACCCTTTTGGGGTTGCTTGAAAGGCAAGAGAGGAAGCTGAGGAATCCCGCCAAAACTTTGCGGGTCCAAATCCGATTTAAGACGACCCCTTGGCTTCCCTCGGTTCCACTACTTTGTACGGGTAGAACTATTTTGACACACTCGTGGGATTCAAACCACCAAAAAAGGATGGGGTTGATATGTATTTATAAGCACCTTTGTTTATCCAAAGAAAAAACATCATCTAGGTTTGGTCGCCCGTTATTTTACTGGGCGCACCACTTGTATTTGTTTGGGTCTGAGACATACTTTTGACACATACCGTGCAAGACCAACCCCATAGCAGAACCCCATTTTCAGGCGTTGGCAACTCCCCCCTTTTCCAAATTGAATTGGGGGAGGCTGGGTGACCTCTGGAATTTTCCATGTGTTCCATTTTCCCTGGGAAGAGTCGACTAGGCACCATGGAATTGGGGACTCCCCTTTTCCCGGTAGGGTTGGCGCCGTTGGCGCGGCTTCTTCGCTTCAGGACCTGCAGCTGCTGCAGCAGGAGCCCCTGGCCTTCTTCGACTCCCAGCCTCGCCCCAAGGGAGGCCGTAAGCAAAGACGACGGGCGCTTCGTTTTCGGGGAAGACGCGGAATTTTTAGGGGGCGAAACCGTTCGGAAAAAACGCGCCAGGAAAAAGAAAAAGAAACAAAACGAGAGCCCAAAAGGGAGAAACCCCGCGTTTTTGCGCTTCGGTTCCGAGCGCTTCGGTTCAAGGATAGGGCCGGTCACTGGTAGAACCAACAGTCAATTGGGTGAGCTCGGGCGCCGCTCGGGTGAGCAGCTGAGCAGCGGTCAAGATTCCCCCATTGGCAAAGAGGATGACAGATCACGCTCACCAAAGCATTCGGATATGGGGAATGCCCAGCAAGTCCTCTCGTGCTTCTTTCACTAAGTTCTTGTTTTTATCTTTTTTCGTGGGAGGACACGTAAGGATTGACTGTGGATCATGGTGAGGGTTCGAGGCATCGGCTGTGCGGCGCTGGCCCAAGGTGTATTATGGGCTGTCGCTGGTTTTAGTGGGGGATTTATATCACTTTAGGGGAACACCCCCATAGTAATACACAGGGGGTTGATTCATCCGGGGTCAACATTCGTATACAAAATCCAGTGGACCTGTTGAACAATCGCGGACTTGTGGGCGCCGTACTTACTCCAGTTTTTGGGCATTAGTCATTGTTGGATCTTAGTGGCCGACAAAAGTTTGAATAATTAGGAAGCAAGTAGACATAATGTGCCCATTCAAGGGCGAGCTCACCGATTTGGGGTAAAACAGGACCACCAGCACAAAAATCCTTTACCGAGGGGATTCCTGATGTCAGTTGTTTGAGGCAATGTAACCATTGCACAATATTGCAGAGATATCTCAGCATACCCTTGAGTGGATTGTGTCATATCCCACCAACAGTTTAGCTTGTTGCAAGGGATCAATGTACCACTATATGGGTCTGTCTTTTTTGAGCTTGCCCTCCCACAAAATGACGGCTTTTTGGGGTAAGGGACACCTACAAGCCCTCATTTTGTGGGCCGCCTAGCTTTCGACACGCCCTTATTTAACCCCCATGAAAGCAACCGTTGACCAACATACTGCGATGCCCGCACCCAATCTTTCGCTTCAGAGGCTCGCTTCGGGCAAATCCTTCGCCAATCTTGTCGCGGGAATGCCTGCCGAAAGCCGCGGACAGACGCCAGACCTTCCGCCACGCGAGCCTTTGGTTCGCGCAAGTTGATGGAGAACTGGCTGTGGGTCAAAAATGGGGAAACCCCAAAATGGGTTACCCTGGCAAATGGAAACATGGACTGAAGCCTGCGGTTTTGACCCACAGCCAACTCTTGGGTTTTCTCCTGGGACACTTCCGGCGCCCCAGCGGCCTGGAGATCTTCAGGAGCCCGCGAGATGCGCGCGAGATGTCCTGGAAGTGAGGGCGATGGAAGCACTTGGCAGACACTACCCAGGACCACCGGGAACACAGCAGGGTGTATATATATATATATATATGTATATGTATATATATATGTCTATATGTACATATATATATATATGAACCCCTATGGATTTAATGGTGGTTTGGACCCCCCATAGACGTTTCTTGCCATGGCGCCAGCAGAATTCTCGCACTCCACTTGGAGTTCCCGGGGTGTTTGTGCATGTACAATTGTCTACATATGAGCCACAATCAAAACCCGGGTAGATGAAGTTTAGTAAAGGACACTTCCAACCATAAATCGCTGCGGCCGCCTTCTTAATTCTTTGCATGATTCTGGGATTACGACCATTTTGATTATGACTCATATCCCATGCTTGCGCTGGTTTCTGCCCATTGGAACCTCTCTCTCTCTCTCTCTCCTTGTCGGCTGCTGAGGACGGGGCTCCGTTCAGAGCGGGTCCTTGTGGCAGGGGAGGTGGAGGAGGATGGCAGCGTGACTTGGAGCCGCTTAAGAACTGGTTGCCCAGGAAAAGATGAGGGAACGATGTGTGAGTTTTTTTTTTTTTTTACAGGGTTCCCTGGCCCTATATGTTCCCCTTTGGCCCATTGTTTTTTTTGATGCCCTTTTAGGCCAACTTGAATTGAGTTGTTGTTTGGTGGTGACGTTTTTGGTTTTCCATTAATTAATGATAAGTGAGGCATGGTCAAAACTCCGTCCTTGAGGTTCATAGTTGTGAAGTATTTGGGGTTTAAGGCGGGCCACTTTCTCTGACTCCAAGAGATTCCTATTTGGTTGTTGTGTCAGGGGTTGTTCGTTGTTTTGGGTGCGGTGTTGCTTTGTTGGGGGTTGTTTTGTTGGGGGTTGTTTTGGGTGTGCTGTTATTTTTTTTGGGGTATGCGGAAAGCCCATGTTCAGTTTGCGGCTCATGTGGAATTTTAGGTAAAGGCGCATTATGATGGAGGGAGTAGATTGGCCATCTGAAATGTGGGGTTCTTTCTCACCATTTGCCACGTCCGCCGCCGGCACGCGTCACGCAGGGGTAGGAAAAAGAAGGGCCGCATGCGCCACAGAGGAATCCGATGCGAACTCAGGTCATCATAGCGCACAACTTCAAACAAACTAGCCTTTGTGAACCCTTGCGTAGGGGCAAGGAACTGAGAATCGACATCGAAAATTGGCAAGACACAAATCCAAGGGGAGTCGCCACCGTTTTTAGCCTTGCATCCCAAGGCAGGACACGAAAACGCAAAGGGGTGCCAAAGATTTATACCCAGCTTGACCACTTGGGTTCCAACAAAGGTAGTAAGTTTAAGCATTACCTTTGGGAACTGCCAAGTTTGAGACCTTTTGGGATAGGTTTGCTTTCAGGCTACACGCCACGTTTCTGCTGGGCCGAGCTGCGCTGGTGCCGGTGAACAAGACTCTTTTTGCACTGCAAGTCGAATCCACCTGGGTGTGTCTTTTTAATTCAGGTTGGACCCCCCCGAAATGGATTTTAGTTTCCTTTCGTTTCCCTTGAACACAGACCAAAAGGGGGACCAACTGCAAAAAAGACACCCCCTGCCTATGGCATGACCGCATTGTGCCATGGGCGGGGGCGCAAGTAGCCAGGCCCAGGCGTGGTCGATTGCGGTTTTGGGCGGGCTGCGGTTTTGGGCAGCGTGAGTTTGTCCGGCCCCCACTTGCTTCACCTCACTCCCTGAGTTCCTGGACTTTAAACTGTTTGGGATGACCATTTTAGTGGCAACCATTTTTTTGCTTTTTGCTGGCCACTCCACTCAGAAAGCAAGTCACTGTTCTTTCCACTGTTTGACTTAGTTACCACCACCAAAGCAATGGTTTGGGTTCATAGGTAGCAACAAACGTTGTTTTTTTGCAGCCGCCCACTAAACATGAGAAGAAGCAAACCACTAAACAACTAAAGAAGCATGTACCCCAGGCTTCAACCCCCGTTAAAAGAATGGTTGACCCAATTTGGATGATGACAATCCTTAAACATTGTTGGTTATAGCAAGGGTTGGAACGACCTGTGTGTGTAACCAAGTCGGCTCGGGTTTCGAGCCCTGCTCACCTTGATTTGGAATGGAAACCAACAATCCGATGCCCGGTTTCCGGGTCAGAGATTCCACTCACCAAAGTCCACTGCACGTACCCAGTGATTCCGTTTTACCTCTCTAGGTCACCAACATGGCCGGTTTTTGGTGTGACCGAATCGCCCCTGAGGGTCTTTTGGAACATGGCTCTTCCATGAAACCTAGAAGTGGTGATCGATCTTTTGCTCGGGGGGGCTTGGAGCAACCAAGGAGTTGCCCTTCTTCAACTGAAAGCGAAATTGGCTACTTTGCCTTTGTTCCCATTTGTATTCCCAGACCTCAAGCGGCGCCCATTGGTCCACCGTTTTTTTTGGGGGGCAAGGGTTTCCCGACATCAACGAACCAGAAGCCAGGGTGCCCATGTTCCCCCCCTTTAATCCGGGAAGGGGTTTTGCTTTAACATCAACCCAAAGAGGGCGCTCCTGGTCGTTCTTTTTGCAACTCCACCGGGGGCCGCTGGGCAGATCTTCCATGGTAGGTGGCGCCGGCGCCGGATGCGGCCATCACCGCAGAGAACCAGCGGCTCAAGAAGGAGGCGGTGAGATGTCCGATCAAAAGGTCGGGAAGTAAAGGTTCTGGCTCCAATCATGGAAGCTGACAGGAGGGTTTTGGACGACTTTGCTGTTCTTTGTTTGGGGGGAGGCTCCTATCCACTTCCATAGTTGCCTCCTGTCACTCCTGTTTGTTAACATGCAATCCGACAGAGGCTCCATTTTAAAATAAAATGGCCTGCGAGGACCCCGAAACGTCAGGTTCCGTGTTGGTGGGCAGCACAAGCGAAGGTTGGAAAGCCGAATGCCAGATGGGCACTAAGGCCACTTGTGTGCGTCGCTTGTTGCAGGGGGTCAATGACCTTAAGTCGACAATCCCAACGTGGGGAAGTCGAGATTTCCCTTCCTCCAATCATGGAAGCTGATTCATTCTATATTATGGTGTTTTTGTTCTGTTGTTTCAGGGGGGGAGATATGTGCCCAATGTTCATTGTTTACCATGGACCTCCATTGTAAAAACGTTTGATCATGACTGGGAGTCATCACCTCTTGGGTCAACTTGAAGCGAGTCAGGAAACCCACCCCAGTGGGCTGCGATGTGTTCAAACCTTCGTGAAGATCCACTGGGTTCGTTTCCTCGCCTCCGCGAAGACTCTTGGAAGACTCTTGGAAGACTCTTGGAAGATGACTTGGAAGATGAAGTGGAAGAAGAGCGAGTTTCTTTGGACGACCAGCAAGTTTCCGGACTTGGTATCTTTCAAACATGTTGGTTTGGACGTGAGTTTGGCCAATCCACTCACACTTAGTAGGGGTCCAGCTCTTTTCCCGGGTCCTCCTTCCTGGTTTGCGAATCTTAGATCAACTTCCGCACCTCTTAACTTGCCATTGAGTTCACCTCTAGGGGGTTCAAACCATATTCAACCATCATTCGTTTGTAAACAGACCTACAGTGGTTCTTGTTAAGGGGTCGCTATAACATATTCCTGGGGGTGTTTCTTTTGTATGACCCTTAAAAAATGGGGTCTACGACAAACAAGAGGTCATGACCATAGGCGTCCTTAGGTTAGAAGAAGATGGCCATTGACCTGGTTGCTTCTGCTAGGGATACCCATCTTTTTACCAAAATGACAGCTATGGTCCGTCATCGAGACTCCAGGGTCCACAAGCCGTTCTCCCGGGTTTCCGGTCTCATGGCAAGATCACGCAAAACTCGTTTCACCAGAGTGGAAAGCAAAAGGGAAGTGGCACCAGCAAATGGAAGGTGCATGCTTTTCTGCCTTTCTTTGGTTTTATTTGGGGTTATGAACCAGAACACCCCAGTCAGCAAGTTTGTGGCCTAGAGTTCCCGAGCTGTACGGTTTTTCGAGAAGTCTCGTGCCCAGCAAATATCGATCGGCCAATTATATATGTCTGCCCTCTGAACCCTGCGTCTCGCCCAGGGTGAGAACCCAGTGTTCGAAGGTGCCGCTTTTGCCGCGCAGCCAACTCCCTGCCCATTTTACATGGTCAGGTCCACCGGCTAGGTGCCCTTTTACCAACTTTTTTGGTTGGGAGGGTTCCCCTACTAAAATAGACTACAGAAGAAAAGATAACGTTATTTTCACCTCTCTGCTGGAGGACATAGTGGTTGTACTACCTTGCACAAGGATTATGGCATGGCAAGGCCTATCTTCTTCTTTTTCGCCGAGAGTCTGCGGCTTACTCCGCCTCCACTCCTGACCCAGGCCTGTCTAACCTTTGTAACCATCTTGGTAGAACCACCTCCTTTTCCAGACCCCCAAGCCTGTAAACCTTTACACGCATCTTAGACCCACAAGGCGAACAAAAGTGGTCAGGCCTATATAACGTATTATATAAGCCCATCCTATCAGAACTAAACATCATATACACCTTTGCATCCATCATAGTAGAGCCAAAAACTGGTAAGGCATAAATACATATATATATATTATCTGTATAACCATCTTAGACCCAACAGTGGACGGGTGCTCGGGCGCAGATCGATGCTGCGCTGAAGCGGGCGGAGGAGGCAGAGGCCAAGCAAAAGGCCGGCGGCCGAGTCATTCTGCCAGTCATACCGACCAACTGCATGAAAAACACACAATGGAGTAATAGCCCTCAAGGTCTCACTTTTTGAGTTCCTGGATTTGAAAAGACTTATTAGGAAGACCATGTTAGGAAGACCTCTAGGAAGACCACTTGTTAGGACAAGCCCTGGCCATAAATTGCTGCGGATAGCCGCCTTCTGAATTCTTGAAGCATGGTGCTGGGTAGACCTTTTTAATACCGGGTTTCGTTTGTGACTCATTTGACACCAGCGGGGTGCGAGCCGTTAACAGGGTAGCGAAGCATTTTTTCAGAGCCGACAAAACACATGTTTGGAGGGGGCGAATGGAGACCTGCTCGATCCCACGGGGTTTTTCTTTTCCTACTCGGGTCAACGAA
Organism: Effrenium voratum; assembly: GCA_963377175.1. Lineage (NCBI taxonomy): Eukaryota > Dinophyceae > Suessiales > Symbiodiniaceae > Effrenium > Effrenium voratum. Next base: position 108,069 of record CAUJNA010003559.1, read on the forward strand.
CGGGGATGAACCTTTGGCATGAAACCCTTGTAGTGAAGCATCAACTACCTACAGTATGGCTTGCTTATGGGAAGCCAAGCCACCAAGCAACCCCGAACGTTGCGGTTGCATATGGTTGGTTGCATATGGTTGGTCACCTCGACCAACGGTGCATTATTTTTCTGTTTTTTTTTCTGGCGTTTGGGGGAGCTTCTTTGAGGGTTGTTTGGTTTTTTGCAATCCAAAGAAGGGGAAGGCGTTGTTTTTTCCTTGTGAAATCTACCAGGATCGATCCAGGGTGACAGCCTTCCCTTTGAACTGGCTCACTTCCCAAGTTGTTCGTGTGTGCGTGTGTTTGCCTCCTTCATGCCGAGCTCGAATTGTACAACGAGCTCAACATGATGACCCCTCTCTTGTGATTTTTAGGTTTTGATTTGTAACATTTACAGATGTGGGTTTCTCAAAACTCTGGTCCCCTACCAATAATTGTTGTTCTGTTTGTTTCCCTTGAAATAACAACCAAACGGGGTTTACCATGTTAAGAAACTCCCTTCAGCGCGACTGGAAAAGAACGGTGAGGACAGTGCTTGGTACCGTTTGAAAACTCTTTGCCCTCGCCTAAATTCTAAACTTATGATGGCTAGTAGAGATTTAAACTGTGGTTGAACGTTGACATACGTTGAGGATAGCGTGATATCGTGAGCCTCCCCCGGAGCCCCATTGCGCTGGGCTGACTGATGTGACCCGACTCTTGTGGTGTTCGGAAATGCTGGTCCCACTTGCCCGCTTCACGCATTCACCTGGCAGTTGCAGATGATGGTGCAAAACAGGAGCGTCCATGTATTGTGCAATTAACCCTCAAAACAGTTCGGCAATGACAGAACAACAAAGAACAACAAGAATCAGCTGGGACTTGGGAGGCGATTAATGGCCCTTTCAGGGGTGCAACAAAAGGGGTGATGGTAGCCCACAGTTTGTTGCAAAAGCTGCTATTTGCAGCTGGTGCATTGTAGGACCGTGTTTTAGCGCGTAGTTGCTGGACTATGAAGGTCGGGAATCCCTTTTTGCTTGTTGCTGTCGTCCCCCCGGGGCTATCTTGAACGTTTTCGTTGAACCATTGTGTATATGATAATGGTCTTACCTCTAAAAACACACACACACACAACTGTTCAACTTTTTGGGTAACATGGGCTATATATCTGTAAAAGATTAACTTCCCCAGGGCTTGGAGTTTTAAGGGGTAAGTGGTTTATCACTAAACTGTAGCAATCAAAACATCAAACAGGGTCAACCCCGAAATCCAATCAAAGAGTCTGTGACCCCACTGCCGGATGGCCTCAGTTAGGGAAAGCTTCAAGCGAAGCCAGCCCAACGGACAGGGAAATTTGCCTGCCAGAGCCGCCAAAAAGCACGTCGCCTCCTGTCGCTGATTGGCTTATGAGTGCCCGCGCTGAAAATGTGTCCAGTTTCCTCTAAAAGAAACAGGGCTCCTTAAAAGATACATTTTGCAACCATTTGAAACATGTTGCTTTTTCAACACCAACATAAAGGCCAACCACCATTGACAAGGCAATGTTCAGGTGTATAATGCAAGGATCCCTGAGAAACCAAGAAGGTATCCTATGACTGCACGTCAGTAAGTATTCCTGTAGATGGTTTCTTCGACATAAATTTACTGGTTCTCTTTGGGAAGTTCATATTTTGGAATAAAGCGTTTGGGATCCCCTTGAATGAATCCACAGGAGATGGTCACGGGTCATTTCTCACCCCAATTGGTTGTCGTTCTTTTTTGGGGAGATACCGAAAGGAAACCACCTATCAGTTTCTCTCTCTTTTGTTGGGGTTGTCTCTTTTGTTTTTTGTTGTTGTTTTTTTTTTGGGGGGGGGGCGTCATCGGGAGTCTCCTTTTTGACACATACCCAACCCCAATAAAGCCAGGTAGCCCTACCTACTAAAGCCTCCGACAGGAAGCAGCTGCCAAGGGCGAAGCCACTGAAAAGCTCAACGCCGCAGCTCGATCGAAACCTGCGCCAGAGGCCGTTTCAAAGGCTATGGTCGACTCCTCACTTCTGGAGTTCCTGGACTTGAGTCACTTTTTGGGTTTGGACCATGTGGCCCAAAAAACCGGAATTCCAAAATGGATTCCTGGCAAGCTTTGAAATCAAGGGAAACGGCCCAGTTTTTGGAAAGAACGATGAGGGAAAAGAATGGAAAAGGAATCAACCCTTAGACAATTCATAATTTCCTCTGGAGAGTTTCTTTGTAAGAGACCAGGCGCTTGGCAGTGGCCCGCTTTGGCCCATGGGAGAGACGTGTTGGGGGTTTTCTGGGCGCTTTCCCTGGCTATAAGCAGACTTGGAGAACCTTTTCTGGCTGTCCTTGTGGTTCCTCTCTGCGACTGATCGTCCTGTTGCTTTTTCGAAGGGGGTGATGTTGGCCCACTTTGTGGTTTGGAGCCTTTGCCAAGATCTTGTGCCATGAAGGCCTGCACAAGGTCCATTTGATCCTTTCGAGAACAGTTGTCCCACGAAACAGACAGAATCATCTAAGGGTTGATTCCTTTCCATTCTTTGCAACCTGTTGTTTCTTCCTTTTTTTCTTCCGAAAACCGGCCGCGTCCACGGGTTTCCGGAGGTTTTCTAGTTAAGAAGGATCTCTGGAAAGAATGGGGAAGATAGCACTACAAATCAGGGTCCCCCTTAGGTCTCTTGGTCTGAGATTCTTCCCTATCACCCCCAGAAAAGCCATCCGCTTGTAAAGCCTACAGTTTGTCCTCGGGTCGCTGGAGAGGGGACTGACCCTTGGAGAAAAAAACACACGGGGCCCATCGGGGCCCCTTCCAGATTTCTCCCCCCCCCCCATTCTCCATGCTTTTGTGGTTCGAAGCGGCACCTTTTGATGTTTCTTGTTTGAAAACCGCCAGGGTTGCCCCGCAAAGAGACTGTGACTTACAAATGTGGTCCCCCTTTGAGCTTTTTAAGGGGGGACCACAAAGGCTACCCATCATTTTCGGGGTCGGATGTTTTTATTCGAGCAGCCCCCGAAAGGTTGTGAAAGGCAACAAGACGTGGCTACCGAGGAGCTGCAAGATGCTGCGAAAGACAGCAACGCGAGGCTGCGCTGCCAACAAGACGTTTGCTTTGCCCAGACATGCCAGTTTCCATGACAGGTTTTGAGTAACCACTTGGGTATCCCACGCTAGACTATGTTGCTTTGCCAGTTCAGTGCTTGTAGTTGCAGCTGGTGGTTGGAAGGGAGCCGTTACGGAGCTGGCTGAGTATCGAATTTTGTCTTTCAAGAGGCAGCTGCGGGAGCTGCCAAGAGTTCTGCAAGGACACAGTATGGCCAAAGCAGGTTTACCATGGTTTTCCCTGGCTACATACTATGCAATTGAACTGGAAGCGCTGGGTTTGTTCGGTGAATCTGGAATATGAAAGGTTTCCCGCGGCGTTTGGCTTGGAGCTCAGAGAGACTAAATTTATTCCAAGATGGTTCCACGAAACCACTACCCCAATGGCACAGCACGGTAGACACACCTTATGCAGTGGTGTACAGTTGTTGCCCTTGCGTGTTGGCTTGGGGATGGTGCAGACACGTGGAAAGCCATCCGTACTGTTCGAAACTCTGTTTGTAGCTCAGCTGGGGAAGGTCTGGTTGATCAGTATCGCCGCTGCCTCAAGAAGCTTACATGAAGCCCAGAAAAGATAACGTGTGCCTGTAGCAACCTGGGGCACTGATCCCAGCCACCGAAACCCCCAACAACTCTGCGGATAGGGCCGGTCCATCCAAACCTACTAACTGCTGCCTGCATAGTCACGTGCACAAGTCGGGAACCTTCAAGCAGCCTACGTTAATCACAACGCCTCACTCCCTGAGTTCCTGGACTTTATTCCTTTTGGGAAGACCATGTTAGTTGTAAACAAAAAGCTTTAACTTTCCTTGGCCAATCCACTCAGGAAGTGAGAAGCTGGCAACCCTAAAGTTGCTCTTTGGAATCAGCGTCCTATCCTGAAATCCCACATTGCTTTACACCTCACCCGAGTCACTGAGCCGAAGAGACCTATGGGTACATGAACCACACCTTGGTTCACAGTTAACAATCCCCAACTTACCAACAGATGGGTGTTTCTCACAGTTAGGGACCCCTCCAAAGAGCATGTTGCACCCCCAAGTTGCTTCAATACGGCTGGCATACTTTCGGCCAACCCAAACACCCCGAAGTCATCGCTCTGCATATTTTTGCTCGTTCGTTCGCCAGGAACGAGCGTGCCAAGGCACTGGCACAAGCGGAGCTTGTGAACATGGCCAAGGCAGGGCCGGAAATATGCCTCAATTCAAATTGATTCAACCAAAAGGAGAAGGGGCGGCTGGGGTAGGGCCGGTCTTTACCCGACAAGAACGAAGACCAGAGTTGCGTCGCAAAAGTGCAGAAAACAACGCACAAACACATTTAGCTCGGTTGCCACTTTCCGTGATACAAAGGGAAATCCCCACAACGTAATGATTTCACCACTTTCATAGTCACCCCCGAGTGGTAGGTTGAAGGAAAACCACCAATTCCAGAATCTCACTTTGGTCCCTGTGGGTCCTGGCCGATGCTCTTGTGATATTTCCTTGGCTTACAAGTTCCAAGCCGAAATCGACGGCAAAGCCCCTCAGTACAACGCTTGCCTTGGCTTCCTAATGCTCCACCCTTCGGTTTTGGGAGCAAAATAACTGCCAATCAAAAGATGGGGCCGCCGCCCCCCAGACGCACGGTGCACTAATCTCCTTCCATTTGTTTCGGAGTGCGGATGTTTCGAGATCACACGGACGGTTTTGTCTGGTTCACAGTGAGGGCCTCTCCGAAAGTTTCACATAATATGCCTCCGTGTGTGTGTGTGTGCCCAAGAAGCTGCACAATGATATACATATATATATATATATATATACTCTGTATAGCTTGTATATGCTCTCACATGCACGACTATGCAAAGCCTATATATGGGTGTCTCTCAAACTGAAAGGGGTTTCCCTTTAGATACAAACCAAAAGGGGTCCAACATGCTGAGCAAATATCCTATGGGTGTGTTTGGATTTTGCGGGCGCCTGTTTGTTTGTGGTTATTAACGGCAAGCCAAAAGAACAACCGCCATTTTGGGGGTCCCCTAACAAAGAAATAAATAATTCAATACATTAAATAAATCAATAAATAAATCAATAAATAACAAAATAAATATCAGAATGAACATCTATATATGTATACGCATATATGTGTATGTATACAACAACGTACTATTACGCCGCGTAGGTGTGGCGTGCGCAGCGGGCCGTCGAGGAGTGCAAGGGCATCCGCGAGGCGCCTCGAATTGAACTTTCATCGGGGGCGACAGCTAGGTGCCCTTTTACCAACTTTTGGGGAGGGTTCCCCCACTAAAATAGACAACAGAAAAAAAGGGTACCCTTATTCTAACCTCTCTACTGGAGGACCTAGAAACCATGCACCAAGCCTTGTTTGTTGGGCATCAAGAGGTAAGATCTATATAAGCCTATCCCATTAGAACCAAAAGTTATAACCTTCTTAGAACCCCAACTTGCTGGTGCTCAGAAAATGAGGAACTCTGTTTTGTGTGGCTGGTTGATCAAATGATGTTCCGTTTCCCCCACAAAACTTGCTGGTGCTCAGAAAATGAGGGAATGACCCTCATAATCCATCTCTGGTAGTTTCCTGTAAGGGAGTCCCCAGGTTCGTTCCCTCATTCCCTACTTCCACAAGCAAGTTAATCCACTTCCTATGTTCCTGGACTTCACACTGAACATGGGCTGGGCATTTCAACTTGTTGAGGGGGACTTTGTTTATACTAAAATGGGCTAGGCCGTGTCATTTCTTTTTGGAGGGCGTTCGCTGTGAATCAGCTGGTTCTGGTCACAGTAGAGTGCCCTTGTTGGCTGACTTATGACCAGGGGTTAGAACCCTTTAACTCACTTCCTCAGTTCCTTATACTTGCTGGCGTTGGACCAGTTTAGTTGCAAACACAAATTTGGACGTGTTTGCCAATCCACACGGGAAATGAATCAATTGAACTACCAAAATCAGGTGCCCATTTTCCCCTGAGCATTCGAGGTGCGGTTAGTGCCATCCTTCAAGTTAACCCCTGAAAGGAACAGTTGAAGAAACACGGCCCCAAGAAATGTGTGAAACTCTCACAAAGAGGATCAACAATATTCTGAGTGGCGAAGTCTACACAACATAGATTCCCGCCTGTAGACTGGTAGCTGATGCATGTTGATAGTGCAGTATACCAAGATAGTCTTCAAGTCAAGGACTTACATATTCAAGCTGGGATAAGAACAGTTAGCCGCGAACTGATGATTCCATTTGTTGTATAGTTCAGATTGTGCCTTCAGTTATCGGTTTCAAATCCAAGTCAATCCCAACGACTAGTCACCAGTTTCCCACCTCCGCGTTTCCCAGACCTGCTGGTTAGTTGTTGTAGTTGGTCAAACTCAGTTTGTCAAACAGTGGTATTGGCTAGAATCAGTTTGTCTGCACAGTGGCCTAAAACAGCCTTTGCAATCAGTTCAGCAGGTCTCAACAATCGCCCGAGTCCCGCAGCCAGGCAATGTGTGAGGTTTTCTGTGTTTCTTCTTGAAACCCAAAGCCATGATTTGGAAGTTGGCCTGATAGGAAGCGTTGTTCAGAAAGTATTCAAGTTGCTTACTAGTATCATCATCATTAAGTAGTAGCAACAGCAGTAGTAGCAGTGGTATTTGTCCTCTTCTCAGGATTCATTATGAATTGTTATAGATGCACATAGTCAAGTAGTCTCATGTCAAAAGGGGTAGTGAACTGATAGTGGATTTGACCAACTGGATTGACCAACTATCTGGGCTAAAGAAATTCCTCCGTGGGATACAAGAGTTATGGGTGTTCGAAATGTCACTTTCCAGGGATGGAACATCCGGCCATCCCAGTTGTGGCGAGATGGTGTATGTTTCTTCGCATTTGCAAACCGCATCTGCAAACATGTTCACCCTTGATTCGACGAACTAGTGGTTTCACATACAGGGCTATAAACGACTACTAGCATGTGTTCTGCAATGGCTTAAACGTGGAGAAAAATCGCGCACCGCACACACAACCCCCTTCATCAGCCCCTATCTTCACCAAAGGTCGCGGGTTCCCACGTCTCACCCGCAGGTGTCTCAGGCTCGCTTGGAGTTCTGGCGTGACGCCCTCAGCACTGCGGAGGCCAAGCGCCAGGACTTTCCCTCGCCCGAGAGAAATCCTCCGATCCGGAGGGCACAGGCATGGGTCAAAGTCACCCACCTCTTTCAACAGCGAATTATGTTGTTGTGGTAGATAGTATTGTTTTGTCGCAAACAACATGAAACGTCATCATGCTGGGCGGGTTGGCACGTACTTTTGTGTGCAAAGAACCTCCAACACCAAAGATCAGCATCTCGGCGTTTTGCCTGTCCGTGGCCCAAGGCCTGTGGCCAGGGTCGTCATTCGGGGTTGGCTCTCGTGTCTTATGTTGAGGGTACCACTGTTGGGGGGGTGGTTTTTGTTTAGGGAAGCCAAAAGGAGAACAACCAATTGTGTTTTGGGGGGGCCTAACAAAAAGACACACCCATGTTTCCGTTTAAATCAGTTTAATCATGATTGTTTGCCGCAAACCCGCTCCCAATTGTTTAGGCCTAGCCAATGATTCTTGATATGTCCCAGAAGGAAAACAAAAGGCAATGGACTTTTTTCTCAGGAGCTACAGGACATTATGCAGGACATGTCTGTTTTTGTCGGGTATTTGGCAAATTTCCTGAAATGCCTGCTGATCCACTTAACTGCTAACATTTAAGTGGTTGCTCCCCTTCCCACGTCAACCAAGACGAGAAAAACACAACATTTGGGGGGGAGGGGAGTCCTACCTCGAGAACGGGACGCCCATTTCGCACTTACTTCGTCTCGCAGGACATGGAGACCAGCCACTCCGAGGCGAGCAGGGTCCGAGACTCCGCCGCCGAGGCGGGTGGATGGTCCTGGGAAAGGGTTTCTTGGTTCCTTTGCTTCCCAAATGAACACGGCAAGCCCCCAAAAAGAGGGGTCCATGTCCCAAATGGAGTTTTTCAGATTGTGGTTTTTGGGGTTCCATGCTGATCGGGGGAGTATGGCCTCTCTCCCACGTTGCCATGGCAGGGACATGATCCCAAGAGGAAACCGATCTTCCAGGTACCCGGCACCCATGGCATGGCACCGTGGGAGGAAGGGTAGCCAGTTTCATGATGTTTGGCAAACTGTCAGGTCAACCCAATCCTGAAGTGACCCCTTTGGTCCGAAAAAGACCCTTCTTGGCTGTGTGCAATAGTCCCTTGTTCTGGGTCGTGGCGCATTCCCTTGTTCAGGTAAGCCTGAGCTGATGGTTTGGATCTCTGGATTTGAACCTGTGGCGGTTGAAGAGGCTAAGTGGGAAAGCCAACAAACCAACAAACCGCCAATGCAAACCACCAATCGGAAAAACACCGGGTGTGTGTCAAAATCGGGGAACGCTGAAGACGATGGCTTCGGTGGTCCATTTGGGTTTTCCTAAACCAACCTAAAAAGATACACTTTGTTCTCTATCTGACTGCGCCCCACTAAAACTAGACGTGAAGCAAAGTAGACTTAAGACCAAAGTCGATTTGATTGTTGAGTTTCCCTTTGGGACCACAAATAGCGGTTGAAGCGTTAGCGCCCAACTCTGGGGTCATTATTTTGGCTGGGATTTTTCAAAGTCGGACAACGACGGGGTGACCCTTAACCTACCTGTCTTTTTACCCTTGATTGTTTCCTCCCTAGTGAACTTGCCACTTGGGGCGTGACTTTGGTACTCCAGCAAGATTCACAAAAAAGCCTTCGATCAGAGGTGGGTGGGAAGAAATTGATTTCTTCGCATCGGCGGATCCGTTGGGAAGAAACAGAACCCTGGGCGGGTTGCGCCGGCTTGGGCTTGATGTTTTGACCAGTCCCGCGGAGACTCCTTGGGGCCCTCCCTGAAAAGTTCCCAGGACCTGTCATGGTTCAGGTGAGTGTGGAGGGTAAGTCTACCTTGAGACAATCAAGCAATGTAAGCAAGCTACCAGCCAGACGAAGGTGTCAAAATGGGATTGTTTGGACCTGGGCAGTTGCAAGACCATCCGGGACCAAGAAATGAGCAGAATCCTATCCAAACGAAACCTTCATGCCAAAAAGCCCCCAAGCCCCCCAAGCCCCCCAAGCCCCCCAAGCCCCCCAAGCCCCCCAAGCCCCCCAAGCCCCCCAAGCCCCCCAAGCCCCCCAAGCCCCCCAAGCCCCCCAAGCCCCCCAAGCCCCCCAAGCCCCCTAAGCCCCCTAAGCCCCGAGTCTCAAGGAACCGCACCGGTTCGACCAGACCTCCAGTACTCTTTTGTCTTTGGAGGCGCTTTCCCTGAAAATCAGTGGCCCTGTGTTTCAGCTCCATCCAAAGGCGACAGGTTTTTCCTTCCCCTTGGTTTCAGAAGGACCGGGAGTGATTTTGTGGAAGGGGACCCTTTCCTATTTGTGGGTGGGGGAAAAATGTATGGAACCCATTTGCGGGCACAAGGGACACAATGCATGGCACGGGGGGCTCCTACGTTTTCCGCACTTCCGGGCCGCGCCTTGCCACGAAGCTGTCAGGTGGCACAAGATGCCGCGCGGGTGGCGGAAGAGGCTGAGAGCCAACTAGCGCAGGCGCAGGCGCGTTTGCGGGTGATGCGATTGGAGCCATGGCCCGTTGAGGAAGATGGGGAGCTACCTCAGATCGGTCTCTGAGTAGTGCCCTCAACCCTTTTTGGGGGAAGGGTTCCCCTTCTAAAATGGACTACAGAAATCAAGCGTATCCTTGTTCCAACCTCTCTACTGGAGGACCTAGTCATTGCTGTGTCTCATTTCCCAAGCTCCTGGACCTTCGTCACTCTTTTCGAGGAAAGACTGTTTTCTTGTGGGGCGGTCAAAGAGTTTGGAGTTGTTTGAGAAGTCCACTCGAGAAGTGAGTGGGCATATTCTTGGGGCGGGTGGGGGGGTGGGGAATGCTCTGTTACTGTTTCCCACCAACAGATCCAGATTTGCATGTCCGCCATGGCGGCATGGGTTGAGTTCTCCTAGTTTAAACCAGTTCCCACTTGGCGGGCTTCACATTCGACGGCTGCCACCGGGCCCGGCTGGTCGCAGTTCAAGGCGTGCGACACGGCACGAATGTGTGAGCTTTCGTCGCCATCTTTCTCGAATCACTTCCTCTTTGGCAATGGCGGAAGGGTGAACTCCGGCCTTTACAAGCTTCGGGGCCGTAAGTCTGGATGCGGACACAGCAGTTTTCTTTGCTCGACGCTGACTTTCCGATGCCACGGTGCTGGCAGTTACTTGCGTGCCTGTGCCGGTGTTTGGGCAAGTGGTTGGAAGGCCCTTATTTAGGGGCTGGAGTAAAAATGGAAACCCAAAGGACACCACATGCGCTTTTTGTTTGGCCGGGGTGCATATTGCAAGGTACCCATGCCCCAGGATGATACATCTTGATTTTGCAGATCGCCCAGCCTTTCACACCGGTAACCAACACCAGTGCCTATAAGAAACTGAAGGTCACCAAAGAAAGCGCAAGGGCTGCGGCTGTCAACCCAAACCTGGGGTTCAGTTGCCACCATTAAGACAATTGGGGTTCACACAACCACCATTGTTTTCCTAAGGATTGTCATCATCCAATTTGGGTCAACCTTTCGTTTTATGGCGGTTGAACCCTAGGGCCAACAAGCAAACAGTGCATACATACCCCAGAAAACCACCCCGTGCCCGTGCTTCCGATTGGCGTTTCTTCACAAAAGAAAGGCAAGCAGTCGGGGTTCTTACCTCTATCTTTTGCATGGTTTCCCTTGGTTACTGAAAACACTGGGCAATGCAAGTAGGGGGCACGGCATTCACACGATTAAGGGACCACAAGGATCCGTTGTTTTGACCTGGGTCAAAAATCCAAACTTGTGACGTTGCAATTGGCAGAGCAGCGATCCACCAAAAAACATCTTGCACTTATTCCTGGCCACTCAGAAGCTATGTCCATCACCTTGGCACAAATCCATTTGAGCTTCTCGGTTCTGTCCAAAACGGGGCTTGAGCAAACCTGTCTCGAATGCAATCAACCCGATTCCGTGGAAAAGATCTGGAAGAATCAAACTTCAGTGTGTGCGCGCATGGGATTCTTTGGATTTTGTTGTATTTAACATTCCCGAATGAACCAAACCCAAATCCGTAAAAGTCTGGGAGAACCCTTTGGTGTGTGTGTGTGTGATGGTTTTGAATTTAACATTCCCGAATGAACCAAACCAAATCCTTAAAAAATATGGGAGAACCCTTTGGTGTGTGAGCGATTTTTTGTATGTAAAATTCCCGAATGAACCAAAACCAAGTCCGTAAAACCCGTTGGTGCGTGTGTGTGTGTGTGTGTGTGTGGAGGCTCTAAAGCTTGGACCTCTGCCGCTCCCCGCGGCGAAAACGTGTGAGGCGCTGATGTCGGAGGCGCTGCGGGTGGCTGAGGAGTGCCGGCAGAAGGAGCGGGAGGCGGGTCCTGGAGCCCAAACCCCGAGGGGGAAGCATAGCATCATAATGCCAATCATAAGAAAATGATACATGTGAGAAAGTATAAGATATATGACATACATATTTATGTATATATATGACATATAACTTACGATGTACAATATAACATAAGTAAACATACATATATATATAGTATAGTACATAAATTATATTAGGGGTGTCTTCTTGCCAGAAGGGTCAATGCAGCTAGATTTGCCGAACTTCTGCCAGAGAACAGTTAGTTGGTGGTTTGGATTTGGATTTGAAGCTCTGGTTCTTGAGTGCTAAATGGAGAGGTTCTTCTTTATTCGGGCGATGGTTGGGGGGGAGTTTCATCGTGAATGGGTGCGGATATCCGGCCTGTTTTAAAGGTCTTCGGGTGGTTTGAGTAGAGGTTTCTTGATGACCGGTTTTGATTATAACTCACTTCAGTCTGGAGCATTTAGTGGTAAGCAGACAGTTGAGACTTTGGGCCAATCCACGGAGTTGAGTTGTGAAACATGGATGGACTCCCTCACAATCTTAAGCAATTGCTTAACTTTTACCCCGTGATTATGGTAAAATGGCACCCTACAACACCGGTCTAAGTATTTAGGCACTTGTAGCACAGGGTTCCATTCGTCCAAGATTCCAGACTTGTATTCTTATGTTCAAATAAAAGTTCAGCAAGGCCGGGCTAGAACCTCCCGTGAAGCCAAGCAGTAGGACCATCTACCAAGCAGGCAAATCATGAGAACCCAGGACCAATTCGTAAGGGCTGCGACTGTACGAGGGCGCATTTGTGCCCCACGAGCAACAAGACATCACTGTCAAGGTGTCTCGGGCCTCCAAGTTGACGCGGGGCAGTCGTGCCGAGTCTCAACCTGACAGCTCCTTTGTTGTAGACATCTCTCAACGCTATATCGACACCTGATTGGTCACGCCCATGAAGGCAAGAAAGCAAGAGTTCCCGAGACTGAGCCGGATCAGGAAACGCATTTGCGCACTGCCGGGGCGAATTGCTCAACACAGAACCACCCCATGAATCCACCAGGTTGATTCATCCCGGAGGTTGTCTGGGCAAATTAACACGTGTCTCACGGATCCGGGGGTACAACAAGCTTTCCCATGATGAAGGTCCCTTATTGTGTCCTAATTGGGAGCCCTCCACATACTCTCTTGCAGATTCACGTGAAGCCCACTAAGGGCGACCCTCTTTGGGGTTCCATATGGTTCCATGTTATTTGTGGCAAGAGGCAAGTAGGTGGGTTCTTGGTGGGTTCTTTTGGTTCATGAATAAAGGTGTGTCCTGTAGAGGAGCCTTCAGTTGCAGGGCAAGCCGGTGTCAAGATCCAGGATGAAGGGACCAGGGATCGAGAAAAAAACAAAACAAAAAAAGCAAGGATGAGGCTGACCAAATGGAGGTTGAGGCTGACTGAGGATAAGGAGAAGGATGCTGACAAAAGCACCTACTGGGTGTGGTTCTTGATTTTTAGGGGCTTCCCCTTTAAAGCATATGGTTTTGAAAAATAATTCCAAGAAGGGAAACTATTTCTTGCACCCATGGGAGAACGAGTGAGCTTGTAACTTGTAGGTTTGATCTCCGCAATTCTCCGGGAACATGTGTGAGTTGTTTTGCTGGAATTAATGAGAGTTTTACCTGCCAGCACCCCCCCAACTACTGCTTGTTGGTGTCCATACTTAGGGATTCAGGACATGGTTTTTGAAAGCAGTTGCAAGTTTGGGGGGTCTGACAGAATTTTATCAGCTTCATTCATCTTAGAAGTTATTTTCTTAACTTAACTGCGAAATATATATAAAACCCACAGAAAAACAGAAGAAGACAAACACACACATATTTTCACAGGGTGGCTGGTGAGTTCCCACCAGAAACCCACAAGAACTCCGTTCACGGCCAGCCGCACCCCGCGGCTTTCGCTTCGGCGAGGCCTACGTCGCCTCCTTCGGCTGCGACGGGCTGCTGGCGGCCACGTCCTCGGCGCTCAGCGAGTCGGAGCAGGCGGGCGTGGGATCACAAGGGCTTGATCCAAGCACGTACGGGAATCTCTTCCCATCTCTTCCCCTTTATATGGAGATAGTCTTTGATATCTTCGAGAATCTCTTCCCCTTGAACTCCAAGCACTTCTGTGATGTCTTCGGGACTCTCTTCCCCTTCTGGTCTTCGGAGTTGTTGCCCTTTCTGTATCGCAGATTCGATTCCATTTCCCACAGCCCTGGAGGCGGAGCAGCTGGCGCAGGACCGGTGGATCGATCCGGCGCGCCCCACCAATCGACGAGTCGGACGAGTCGTCTTCCGGGTGATGCAATGGCTTGGGTGGCGCAATGTGTGGGTCTGGCTTTAGTTTTTTTGAGGGGCCCACATTAGAATGGATTTCGGGGTTCCTTAGAGTCTTGCCAAGGGTACCAATCAACTGGGACTTGTTGAGCGTGCCCCTTTGGTGGTTTTCGAGGGGGAAAGCAAAGGAAAACCGAAGACCATTTTGGGGGGTTGCCTCAAAAAGGAGACAGACCCCAATGAAACTTTGCCAACTTGTGTTATTTTTTAGGCAAAGACTCCGACGCAGGAATCCTTTAAGGTTTTCTCACTACTGTTGCCAAACACTAAAATGTCCTTTTCAGTTGGGAGCAAGGGCTGCAGTATGCTGGGTACATTCGACCACAAGACCTGGCCCAAAAGCGGTCAATTGCAGGGATACCCTTTTTGCACCGGAGCTGGGATCTCTCATCTGCCGTTACATGTTAAAGTTCACAAAATGGGCGTGATTTTAAATTCCACTTTTGGGCGGCATTTACATCGGGATTGTTGTCTATGTTTGAGGGAGTTAGTCAAAGATGAACCAGAACAACTACACTTGTGCGTGAAAAGCTGCGTGTCACGTCCTTCGGTTAGCCCCATGTTGACTTGGGTCTGTCTCAAAAAGGGATCCGTTTTCTAGAGGTTTTACAGGGCAGCGAAACGGAGACCGACCGCCTGGGGCCCCGAAAACTTGAGACTCAAGGATGCGTGGTTAACCTGTTTGGGGATTCTGAGGGACGGAGTTTTTTCCCGAAATCTCCAGGAGTCTGTCGCCAAGCGCGAGGCGAGGAAGCCTTTGTCCGAAGCCAACGGGGAGGGCACGGCCCAAGTCATAACTTGGTTCGCAGCCGCCCGCTTTGCTTTGTCCAAATCTTGGTGGCTCTTAGGCGCCATCCGGCGCCTTAGCTGTTTGGTCTTTTAGCAGTTTCAGCTGTTTAGCTGTTTAGTGGTAGTTTCCATTTAACCCACTAAAGGTGTTTAACTCTTAGCAGTGGATCTGAGGGCCCAGATAAAGCAATCATGGGAATGACCCATCACAAAGGTGATGCGCACGCCTTTGATGCAAAGGCTTCTTGTTCCCTTCAAGACCCCTCTGCCAGCTCTGCCAGGGACAAAAAGACAGACGCTCTGCGGATCCATTCGGGCCACTAGGGTTGCAACATTTAGTAGGTTGCAACATTTAGTAGGTTGCAACATTTAGTAGGTTCAACATTAAGTACCTGTCAGGTGTCCCTTTGGTTTCCCTATGTACATTTAATAGGTTGATTTGTCTCTTTGGAAATGGATCTTCTCACCTCGATCAGAGTTCCCATCTAGGTTTGTTTGGGTTTCAACGCATGCACCACATGGTTTGTAGACAAGCCGTTTGCTTGGTTGGAACATGCAGAGCCAAACGTTAGTGGGGGCATCGGATCTGTGAACAACCCTTGCGCCAGCTGGCATTGTTCACACGCCTGGCGCAAAAGAGAACCCCAATCTCAGGTGCACCATGCTCAAACTCTGACTCAGCTGAAGTTTGTTTAAGGGTTGGTTTAGGGTGTGGCTTAGCGTGGATTCACAAGGAATGAGACTTGATCCAACATTCTATCCCAAAGAAATATCGAGTTGGCATTTCTTCCTCCCCCTGTTCGCCCCTTGCCATGAACATGCTTGAAAAGGTTCTCCAACGCCAAAAGCTCTGTCCAGGGTTCTAGGGTTCCCATCTACCCGCAACCCAACCAGATAAAACCCCATGAGACAAACAAATGAAACATCCGTTTTTTTGGGGGCCTTTCCCAATTGAACCCACTGTGATATTATTCGCTCAAAGACAAGCATCCGGAGAAAACCAAAGGCATCATCCAGCCTTCCTCAATTTCTCTTTTGGAGGGTTCCAAAAGTGGTATTTTCAATGGACACCAGAAAATGCAACCTTTGAAGGGGAAATCCCTGGGCGACCACCTGAGCTACCCGAGGCACCCCGTCAATTTTCGGAGTTCAGGCGGAGATGCAGGCCCTGCAAGACGCCCTGCTGGCCGCGCGGGAGATTCTGCGCAAGGCGCGCTCGTCGGGCTGGGATGTTAAGCAGAAATTGGGTAACTTTGGTGCATTTTGCCCAGGGATGTTGGGACTTTAACCTTTTGCCAGTGGGTTTTCCGTATTAAACCACTGAAAGTTAAACTTTTAGCAGGGGAGCAGAAAGCAACCGAGGTAATCAAATTATATCTCTGTTGGCCAGTGGCGCCCCTTTTTTGTTCTCTCCTTTTTTTGGGAAGGGTTCCCTTCAAAGTCAAGCAACCAAAGAAGGATGCCCTTTTTGCCCATGGCCACTGTTCTGTACAACCACAAAACACCATATCCAGGTATGCCTCAGACTTTTGGGTGTGAGCTTGGAATTGGTGACATATCCCAGTACGCATGTCTGGAACTTGAGGAGAAATCTTCGGGTTTCCGACCCCACAAGTCCCGCAAGGTTCAAAAGCAGGTTTCGAGGATGATTTCTTCACACCCCAACTAAATCAATTGACCTGCCTGCTGCAAAACTCACTTTTTGACACTTTGTTGGGCACGTTATTTCCAGAAGGGCATTGAAAACCATGGCATGAAAGGGAAGAGAGACCCCTGCTATTAATCGATGTTTGGTTTACCTTTGGTTTACCTTTGGCTTCATTCCAAAGCTTTGACGCGTGATTTTGTTGTCTTACCCCAAAGGACTTGAAATTTTGCTGGGAAACACAATTCGTTGTTACCCCTTTTGGCCGAGCCTCTCAGAAAGTGGATCGCCGACCCCGATTTCCAAGTCGTCTCTCGAGTGGATTTCAGCAACGCGCGAGGTGCAAGGGAACAAGGAGGTGAAGCTGCAGGACACGGTCCTTGCTTTGTCGGTTCGAAGGGAAAATTGGTTTTGTGGTTGGGCCCAGGGTGAACTTTGGAACAAATCCGTTTGGGGAAGGAAAGGGGAGGACCAAAGGAGAATATTGGCGAAAAGTGCAAGGTGCAATCCCACCCCAAGCGTACGGAATTCAGGTTGGCTGAATGGAAACCAACGAGAAAGCCACCGGTCCCAATCCTATTTTGGCACATTTGGGTTTTCTGTCCAGTCCATGGTTCATTTGGGAGGTACTACGAGCTCTAAATGCCCCTCAGCCAAGGGGCTCACAGTGGCTTATCTCGCAAAATCCGCCAGCTGGCAAGAGGTTTCATCTATCCCAGATATCATAGTCCAGGTTTCATCTATCCCAAGTGCAGAATGTTATTCATCCACGGCTAGTCAAAAGACCTGCATGGATCATCAACCCTCCTCACAAGGGTTCGAAAGGGAATCATGGCCATGACTCTAGAGTTCAATCCCCTTTCAAAGAATGGGCACAATTTTAGATGGTAAAACTCCTTAGGTCAAGAATGGCTATATTGACTGTTTTAACGGTAGTGTTTAGGTGGTTTAAATGGTTTCATAGGCAAATAATGGTGGCAAATAATGGTTTTAACGGTGGGTTGAACTGACAGTCGCATGGATTTGAGGTTCACTGGTACCTGGGGGGATATGAACCCGCCCAACTTGGGTGCTTATATTGTCCGAGCAACCGTTACTCCATACCATTGCCTCCCAGCATGACTGACAAAGACGCTTTTTTTGACATGGCACCATCACAATTCCAACCCCATCCGGCAATGCTTTCTCAGGAGTGTTGCTCAACTTGGGGTCCCAAGCTTATGCCCAGATTTTTCCAGCAGCCGCAAGGGCCGTTCGCGAGCGAAAATTTTGGAGGCACCGTCGGTTTGGGAAAAAGCGGACGGACTCAAGGCCCTGGTGGCGTAGCCTGCATCATTCGGGAGGTTAGGATAACCCAGCACGGTGAGCAGGCGGCCGTCCGGAAAGGCAGCTAAATCAGAGCCTGAAGCTTCGCTGCGATGCACAGTTCTTAACGTTTGCGATTGTGACTCTAGGGGTTGGTTCCCCATTCTTTTCAGTCGGCAGCCGCAGTTGCCCTTGTCGAATTCATCATAGAATCAGCCACTTTGGTGTGCTTGATTGGCTGTGCTGGCCGATGCATGTTGAAGCTCTTCACTTAGCTTCGAAACATGAAATTGTTTCGGCAACGGTATCAGAATTCCAACTCCTTGAGCAATGTTCTGTTCAGGAGTCTCGCTCCACTTGGGGGTCCAACGATATTGCCCCTAAAAACTGGGTGCCTTGAAAGTGAGCATTTTGAGGGGTTCGCAAAATCGCTCTCGGGGGTCGTTTGCCTTTGAACCACCGTCCATTTGGAGGGACATTTGGAGGATGTCACTCTTATCGAGCCAGTAAAGTATAGGTGTTAACATCACCTTTTGAGAAGGCCAAGTTCAAGCGGAAGCCACGATTCACTCAGCGGCATGGGCCAATTTCAAGGTCCTTGCTGGAAAAGCTGACTTTTTGGATCACACATGACAATGGGTTTGTTTGTCTGAGGGTACAGAAAGAAACCACCAGTCGTTCCGAATCTTGGTCGCTGGTCGGGCTTTTCGAACTGAAGGAGTTGGTTGTGGCCTTAGCTGGGCAATGTTTAACGACGTCAACGATTGTGTGTGTGTGTTTGCGCGCGCAATTTTGCATTGTAACCATTATTTTTAGGGGGGATCCCCTATCTTGGATTTTTGACTTATGAAAGCAAGCAGAGTTCATCAAGGCTTCACCAAACCTCTTGTCAAGGATCAACACATCGCCACCCGTTGTTCCCCTGAGACCCTGCGGCCAGGGGGAACATGTTTAAAACAATTGACAAGGGCTGTACTTTGCGCAGACTTCCAGTGGTGCCTTTTGTGTGTTTGTTGTAAAACGGGGATTCCTTTACAATCAACTACACAAAACAAGGGTGCCTTGTTTCTTTACATGGAGGTCCACTAGTTGTCTGGGGTGGGCTGGTTGATTTTTGAACAGGTTTCCTCACCAAGGCACAGTCTTTGCCAGTTGGCACAAGGACCAAGGCGCCTTTGCTTCACGGTTCTTTGCTTGGTTCTTAGTTGTTCAGCTGTTTGGATCTGTTCATCGTTCGTTGAACAACTAAGAACCAAGCAAAGAACAGTGAAGCAAAGTCCAAAGTTCAAAAGTTTTGCTCTTTAGAGTTGCTCTTTAAAGTTTCTTAGTTGTTCGTTGCAAAGTGTGGTTGACTTTAGAGGGAACCGGGTTCTGGGCTTTAGGGCCGTGTGACTTGGGGTTGCCTCGGGGTGACTGGAACCGGAGGGGGTCTCCCTCCAAATTGAGTTTGCATTGTGTCGAATCGTCTGAAGAAGGCCTGGTAGGGTAGGATGCTGTTTTATAGGTTTGGTTTCCCTGTCGCAGGATATCCTACCCAACGACATATCCTAGAAAATATGATTTGCTGCAAGGAGAAGGAGCGCCTAGAGCAAGAGAAGTCGGCCAAAGAGGTGCCAGCCCGGAGCAGGTTTCAAACACTGGGCTGTGTCAGGCACCCCCCCAAAGTGGAATTGGACCCCCCACAAAGGCACCCAACACAAACCCTGTTAGCCTCCAATAGACCTTTGTCTCTAAATTCCTCCCTTATTGGGATTTGGGGGGGGGGGTCCTGTGTTGGGTCCACTTGTCTCTTCAAACCACCCCCTCAGAATTGAAAGAAAAACAGCGCCCTCCAAAAAAGCACAGAGAGGTTTGTGGGGGGTAGGGGTCTCTTTTGCAGCAATGCTTCCATTCTGGGGTTCACTCCAGCGCCAGAACTAATCAGATGATCTTTTGAAGTTGAGGTTGCTTATGCAGGTTTTGAACAGCAGCTGCAGGGTCTGAGGCTCTGAGGCTCTGAGGGTCTGAGGCTCTGAGGGTCTGAGGCTTTGCAAGCGCCATTTCAGTGAGTTTTGCTTGGGGCGCTGTTCCACCAGCCCCAAAAAGCTCCGAGCCCTTGAGTGTTGCGGGTAGAAAAATGGGTCTGTCGTTGGGGTACCCATCGCAAAATGTCTGTGGTGGTCAAAACCAACGGGATCCCATTTTGGGCTAGGTGCACCACCTATGTAAGAACCTATTTTAGTGGTTGGATTGGTTGATGTAACCACTGGGGGTACTTTTCTTGGCTTTTGAAAAGCCCCTTGCCAAATGGCAACTCGGTCGTTTTTTTTCCGTTTCCCTTTTGGGGTTTCTTCTGTAAGACCACAGAAACGGGTAGCCGTACAAAAACTAGAGGACGAGCCACCGAGATGTGGCGTTGGTTTCAGGATTAAAGTCAAGCCCAGCTTAATGTGGGACACTCCCTGCTGGTGGGGCTGAAGAGACCACTCTTGTAAGGGAACATATGAAGCAGGGGATATGAATCTTGGACAACATTTCCAGGGACCACAATTCCACTTGCGCTCCTCGATGCTTTTTGCGAGGAGCCTTTTTTTTGTTTGGGGGGGGCCTTATTGCCTTCTGACCCTGGGTTCGGGGGCCTTAAAAAGAAAGGCCTTTAGGAAGCGGCCGTGAAATGTGGGGAAAGTTCTTTGTTTGCAAGCCGGACGCTTTTAGTTGGGTTGACCGTGTTTTCTTTGGCCGCATTAGTAGCCAAATGGCTTTGTAGTGCTTGTGGCTGAAACGTACGCTTTCCAAAGCTGCGAGAAAACCATGTCAACATGTTCAAGCTGTTCAATGCTCAAGGTCTTCGACTTTATGGGATTTCTAGAAACATTGATCATGGGCTTAGCAATGGGACATCGACAAGGGGAAAGCGTGAAAATGCCGTGAAATTGGCGTGAACGCCCTTTTTTTGCAGTGAAAGACCGTGAAACGCCGTGAAATTTGGCAGGCAAAAAACCACGCACATTCGTCCTGGCTAGCATTGTTTGCTGCTGGGTTTGAGAAGGTCCTGCTGAATGGATGTTTCGGGAAGACCATGATTGTTCCATTGAGGATGCAGAAATGTGCTGCTTTAACGTTAAGGCTTTTCGCAAGTCTAGCTTGGCTTTTTGCTGACGATGTAAAGCTTGAATTCCACCCAGGCCCCATCCCCCAGCTAGTCAAACAAAGGATGTTCATGTAACGGCCTTTGTTTTAAAAGCCTTTTACCCCCCAGGGCTGAGTTGGCAAATTCCAGACTCAGTTGCAGCGATTGTTGCTCCACGCGCCAGCATCTCTAAAACAGGGCTGCTCAATGCTCTTCAACACTGTAGGTCAAAACTGAAGGTGTTTTACCTTTGGTTTCCCTCCAATAGGTTGAAAGGGTACCAACTCCGACTCCGCATCAGGCTGGCTTAGTGAGGAGTGAGGGAATGACCCGAACTCGAAACAAGGTGAACCATCCCGTGTCTCTGGATCAGTTTCCCCTAAAATGTTCAAGAAACAGAAAACAACATATGAACTAAGAAACCTGAGTGCTAGGTTTAGCCTAAACCTTAGTTTGCTTAGGAGGTTTAGGAGTAAGTTTTCCCTGTTAGTTTGACAGGGAATCAAAAGCTATTTTTCCCAAGTCAAGTCCTGCAAACGTTGAGCTTTTCCAGGTCAGTCTTGAAGATTCGACATGTGGGGTGCGGCATAACCGTGCTTGTGATGTCCAATTGGCCGTTCTGAACTTTGGGTTGGGTGTGCTGGGCACTCCGGCCTTTGCCTTCCTCGTTTGGTGCGTTGACCTCCTTGCAGCAGCAGAACGCCACAAGGTGGCCGCCCTCCAGCTGATTTGTCAAGCCTTCGGTCGTTTTGACGGCTCTAAGAAACAGAGGCTCCGTAGCGGCACGAGATTTTCATGGTAGTGGGGAGCCCATCTGGTCCAGATCTGCGAAGGTCGATCTGGTTGAGAGGCTCAAGGCCAGCCGGACTTTGGCAAGATTGCCCAACGCTCTTCACGATGGTGTAGGGCAAAATTGCAGCTGTTTTCCTTTTGGTCTCCCTCCAGTTCAACCTTAAAAAAGGAGGACCCACTTCGAAGAAGCACGCCCGTAAGGCTGGGTCAGGGAAGAATGACGGAGTGACCCGAATCGAAGTCAACCATCCTGTGGACCCGTAGGGGATCCGTTTCAAACAGTGTCTGAACTTATCCAGCACCAGCAAAACAAGTTTATCTAAAAATTGCCCGCTGAAGGAGTACTGTGTGCTAAATGTTAAACCTCATTTGCTGAGTATGTTTTAATTTACCACTCTCTCTGTTCTTGGCGAACCTATGACTACTGGACATCTTTGTATCTTGTCCCATTAAAAAAAAAAAAAAAAAACAGCAAATGGAAGATATAAAACATGGGGTTCTGGAAGCCTCGGTTCACTCCGTGCGCTTTTGGCTCGCTCCTTCCACTTGAGCCGCGCGTTCCTTCTCCAGGCGGAGCTTCAAGAAGCGGAGCGCGCGCGACAGCAGGCGGAGGCCAAAGGGTGAGATACCTTTCGACCCCAAATCGGGGCTCCTCAAGCGGACCAATCCAAACCAAGCCACCAATTCGGCGAAGCTGATTTACATGGTTGTTGTTGAGAAACATTTTTCATTTTTGCTTATGGTGGTTTAGTGGGAAATCCCCGCAAAACTGCTGAGAATTATATTTTTGCTCCCCTTCCAACTTCAACCAATAAATGGTGAATCCCTGGACGCCAAATCCGATTGTAGCCCCCAGCCATGAGCTTTTCCTGAGCTTTTGAGATCTTTTGAGCTTTTAGCATTTTAGTGGGTTTAGTGGTTGGGTGTTTCCAAGTTAAACTTTTAGCAGGGTGATCTGAGGACAATGCGGAAGGTACCCAACGTTCAAACAAATCAAGTCACAAGATTGCGGGGTAAGGTGATGATGCTGGCTCTGTTTTGTTGTTTTTTTGGGTCCATCAAAGTCAACTGGTGTTTCCCTTTGACCTATCAGAAGGGTGACTTTGACTCGTCACTCAAAGAAAATGGGCCTGTCTCCAGGACTGGAGGGTAGATGGGGCAGCATGCTTGGAAGTACCTGGCAGAGGGGCCGTTTGGCAGCCAGGCTCTAGTCAGGTAACCCGCCAGGTTGGTTGGATTGGTGGTTTGGATCGGTGGTTTGGGTTGGAGCTTTGGATTTGAAGCCTTGGTTCTCGAGAGTAAATGGGAAAACCACCCCTCAACCACTAGACCAATCCAAACCACCAATTCGGGGAAGCTGACTTACATGGTTGTTGCTATTGTGGCTTAGTGGTTGAAATCCAAATCCACTGAAAACCGCTAAAATTTCAGATTTGTTGCTCCCCGAACCCAGCGTCAACCAAATATTTCGGTTGTGCTTCGAGCCGGCGAACTGGGTGAAGACGGAACCGGACCCGGACGGAGCTGGGGGGCCCTTGAAGCCCAAGCGAAAAGTCCGGAGCGTTCAGTTGGGGTTCACCTGGCCTTGGAGTTGGATACCCCCAAAAAAATCTTGGGGCAGGGGTTCCCTTTTTTCCTTTTTTTTGGTTTTCCGGTAAAACCCACCCAAAAAGGGGTAACCTCGAAAAAGAGCGACCCAGTTGTCAAGAAGGGGTCCCCAACTTGTACCCTTTGTGGATGACTCGAAGGGTCATAGCACTCATGTTCAAAGTCAACAAGTCCACCACAACATGTTCCCCACACCGAAGGTACAGCTCCTCCAAAACCTTCTCTGAGAGGATGTTTCGGGTCGCCCAGAATGTTTTCCAGCTCAGCAACCGATTTTTCCAGACTTGTTTGGGCCAAGGGAAATGAAAGTAAACACCCTTTCCAGGTCTTTCCTTTTGGGCTAAGGGAAATTTGGGGTAGTTTTCCAGACGTTTTGGGCCAAGGGAAGGAAAACCACCAAAAGAGTCAAAAAACTGAAGGTAACAACCAAACCTATAAGTTTGCCAGGGTGGGGGGGGGAATTCGGGGGAGGGTTCGGACACCGAGTCACCCAACCTTCGGCCGATTCGATAACCGTTCCGTCGCAGGCGGACCTGGCGCGGACGGAGGAGTCCTTGGCGGAGGCCAAAGCCGCGCTGCTGGAGGCGAAGCGCTTCGCGCGGCTTTCGCATCGATGGGAGCTAGGTCCCCAGCAATTGGTGCCCTTTGTGCCGTTTCTTTTTTGGGAGAGGGTTCCCCTACTAAAATAGACAGAAAAAGTTGGTGCCCTTATTCTAACCTCTCTACTGGAGGACCTAGGGAGGGCTTCCCATGGATCTTGTGGAGGTTTCTGCTCGCGGGCGCATCAAGTCATGTGAGGGGTGAGACCTGATCTTATGCCACAAGGTTGGTACACCTGGATCCTCCGAGATGTCTAGGTTTTTGTTGTATTCTGTTTCTTTCTTTTTTTCGGACATTTTGAACAGCCGGAGGGCCCACGGATGTTTAATCATGCCACATGGTTACCCTGCAAGTTGACTGTGAGCGGTATACTTCCATTTGTTGAAAATCAGAGTTTGTAGTTCCCCTTGTTGATTTGAAAGGGAATCCACCGCTACTGCAAAACTATGTTATCTTTTCTCCAGGCGGCTGAAGCAAATGCAAGGCTGCCTCCGTTGTGGCATGGCACCTGACGACCGAGTCCTTCCTAAAGGGTACCCGGGCACAGCTGCGTTTTGCGGGAGGAAGGGTAGGCTCACTGATGATTTGGGGGTAGCCTCAGAAAGAAACAAACAAAAGTTCACATGTCTTGTCTCTAGACAACCACAACTATTCACTTCCGAGTTGCTAAAAACTCATGTTCACATGTCTAGTGTTCAGACAACCACAACTACTCACTGCTGGACTTTATACTTTTTGGGACAACCAGTTTAGTGGCAAAAGAAAAGGTCATACTTGTTTGGGCCAATCCACTCAGGAAGTGAGTAGGAGGAGGGTTATGGGCTAAGTGCCAATGGCTTGCCTTTTCATAAAGCTAATGCCTTTTTGGGTTTCCTTCACTCCCCCATTTCAACCAGCAAAATGTAATAACTTTTCGGCAGGGAGTCGGCTCTAATTGGCCCAGCTCCCACACAATTCTTGTATGTTGTTAGGTTTGATCTTCATGTCTTCAGTGCTTTTTGGGGAAAAGTATGATTTTCCCACCAACCCGCACAATGTGAAATCCGGTTCATGGCCCGCGGACATTCTGCCAGTCGTGCTACCAACTGCATGCGGGATGCACAATGGAGTAAAGGCCATCAAGCTCTCACTTCCAGTTCCTGGATTTGCAAAAACTTGTTGGGAAGACCGTTTGAGCCACGTGCTCAAAACCCGGGTAGATGAAGGAAAGTAAAGGACGATCCCAACCATAAACCGCCTTCTTAATTCCTTACATGGTTCTGGGTAGACCATTTCTGTAGCCGGTTTTGATTTGTGTCTTAAACAAAAAGTTTGGATGTTTGTTGGCCCATCTACTCAGGAAGAGAGAGCTTAGTAAGTGGGTTTCAACCGTGCTCCTACAGGGACAGCTGGTTGGCTGATTTCGCACCATGGTTAAGCCCCCTTGTTAAGCAAGTTGAACATCCAAGCTCGGATACGGGTTTTCGGGCGGGCATTTGACACGGTTCCTTTGTTCATACGAGTCACACAAACAACTGGTCTCAACCGTTGATTTGGGGAGGACGAGAAGGGAGGACCGCGGCGTTATCTCTGCTCACCTGTGTGTGTGTGTGTGTAAAATTGGGAAAGCCCAAGTTCATTGGGTTCCTATCTAGAACAGCTAACAACCCCTCTATGTGCAGGCGCTGATCCATCCTTTGCGGGATTTCCTTAAGATTCCCATGACTGGCCGTGTTAAATACAGAGTGGATTAGCGCATGACTTGTCCAGCTCAAAAAGGTGGTCACACAACGAATGGGGCCGCGAAAGAGGGGTGGTCAAAGAGGGGCGGTCAGAGACGGCGCCTTTGTCTCAACCTGCGCGAGGGCGAATCGCCTTAAGAGGGGTCCCCAGGATACGTATGTGAGCCATTCAAAACATCACCTGGAGCAGTTCTCTGCAGGATGCCGTGTAAAACAGGTAGTTTGGGAATCCTTTAAGGAACCCTGATGAAGTAAAGCTTGGCAGCAAGCTATTCCCCCTTTCGTGTTTTTTTTGTGTTTTTGCTGGGTCCGGTCAAGGGTCCAAGATGTTGACTCTTCTACCCAGAGTAGCATTGACTCTTGTGTCTGTGTTTAATTCCACGGTTGCATCACGGCTTGTAGCAGGTTGGGTGTTACCTTGCAACCATAATTGTTCATTGGCCCAACGGGAAGCCAACAAGGAACAGAGACTTTGATCATTTTCCAGACCCCCTCTTCATCACTCACAGATTTGTTTTTTCAAGAAGCTTCCAACATACCACAGGTGCAAGGTTAAAACCTCCCTACTCCAGATGAGTCTTAGCCTCTCTTTTCACCGACCCCTGGTGTGCATCCTCGGTTCTCGGGTTTCCGCGGGCCGCGGGTTCCTTTTGCGAGGCGCAGAGGGACTTGGCGCAGAAGCGGGGCACCGAAGAGCCGCTCGGAAGAACCGGGCTGACCAGTGGCTGCATCGCTCAGGGCCATAGGGGTGGCTCATTCGTCCTTTTGTTTTTTGGTTTCTTCTTTTCTTGTTTTGGGGGGGGAGGGGCCCCCCGCCGTTTGTTTGTTGTTGTTGTGTTGTGGTTTTGAAGGGAGACCAAAAGGAAACCCAGCGTTTTTTGGGCTCCCTCAAAAACGCCAAAGCCATAGGGATGTTGTTCCTTTTTGCCATGGCAGAAATGGAGATGACTTCAGAACATACAGCTGGGTGAAGTAGATAGCACAATCCGTCCATTTGCCCGGTTTGGTCATCCCTTTTACCTACCACATAGAAAGGGAATTGTGTTATCTACTTTTGCCCTGGTGCACCTACCTGGGGAGTCCTTCCAAAGCATTTATAGACATATATATATATACATATATCTTAGGGTAGACCAAAGTTTACCCTGCTTCCAACAAACGTGGGTTGGTTCACAGGACCCTTATGCAACAGGAAAGTAGAAGTTGTGAACTTCAATCGCCCGCAAAACAACACCTGCGCCATGGTTTATGAAGTTTGTGGCCAAGCCCTCGTTTATGAACTTGAGACGTAAATCAAAGGATCACTCTCACTGCTTTCCTTCGGGAGCTCTTCTGAACATTTATCCCAAGACTCTTTTGGGTGTGTCTCTTGTTGGTAGCATTTATTTGGGTTTGAAGAGCGACAAGGAAAAGCGCCAGTGTGGGATCCCCCAAGAGAGCTACACCTTCAAGGTTGGCCGGGATGGCCATGAACCTCTCGGGGAGGGTGATAAAATTCTTGATAGGGGGCATGTCCATGACCCACAGATGCGGAGTTTGAGCACGTCACACATTTTGCAGGTAGCAAAAGGTGAGCCACACTCAAAACCTGGGTAAATAAATGTTAGTGAGGATCAATCCCAACCAGAAGAAGATACGGCCGCCTTCATGATTCCGGGTAGACCATTTTAAAACCGGGTTTTGATTGTGACACAGGTGAAGCTGTTATTTCTAGGTTGGAAGGCCAGTGAATTGTCTCCTACTGATTTGGAGAGGGCAGCCAGTGCAAAGTAGTAATGTTCTGTGCCGAAACTCGGCCCCATTAAACAGGGTTACTTCAAGGATTCCAGGATACAAGTTGGCACTTGTGAACATCACCCCTTGATATGAGATATATCTTGTCGGGAAATTCTGACTTCAGCGCTTTACCCCTGATTCGGCATATCAGCATTTGCAGCAAGAAAGAAATGCCATCAACCTGCTGCGCAGGGAATCAACTTTGGCGCCTCAGGAGCACCCCAGAAGCAAAGTCCTACCTGACTTTGAACAAGAATGGTGAACAGCCACTTTGGGAAGCATCGCGATTCTCCCATGAGTTGTTTGCCGTGCGGAAAATGAGGGGCTTTGACCACGAACCAGCAGAACAAGGGTTAGAAAGGGTGGAAGTGGGTTAATCGGCCACTGCTTTTGCCGGGTTAGGGTGGCAACATGGAAGCAGGACTGCCTCTGGGGGCAGGACACCCCTTTGTTCTGTTTGTTGTTTTTGGTTTGACAAGGTTCAGTTTGATACCCTTCCACCAGCAAGCAACGGAGTGCATCGTATGGTTCTCCTGGAAGCCGCTGCACCAATCCATTCTTGTTGGGCGGGTAGATTGCTTGCTGGTGCGATAGCTAGGGAATGACCGAGACCGGGTGTTGGCAATGAAACGGAAGGGGATTCCCCCACAAAAAACACAACCAGTTGGATGGCTTCCAGGGGTCATTCCATTTCCCATTCCCTACTGAGAACCAGCAAGATGGTTGGTTTTGCGTTTGGGACTGAATCTCCCCGCTTCCCTCGGGCTTGCAAGCTCGCTGGCACAAAGTTGGTTTCGCAGGAGCTCATCGATCAAAGAGCGCCTTGGCGAGGGGTTAAGGGCGGATGCCGAGGTTCGGTCATTTCCTGATGTGCCGATCATCGGGGGAGGGTGGGGGGGAATTTCGAAGTTTCACGCAACCTCCCGAAAACTCGCATTGGTTGAGTTCTGTTGGAGCTAGGGTTGGGCAAAGCTTGCTGAACCCACCAGACCCTGGTCCCCTTCAAAGGCGAACCAGACCGGAGCAATAGTATGATTGCAATATCTGGAAACACTAAAGATTGGCCTTACACTGGTCATGGTGGATGTTGTTGTTTCAAAACGAAGATGGAAGAGTCCGAGTTCCGCTACAGACTTCAGTGAGTTTGCGGGCTCACCGACCGCGTCCTTGCGGTGTGTTTTTTGAGGGCACGCCGGGCACGCCTTTTGGATTTGGTCTGAGGGGAAGACAAAAGGAAAACAAACCATTCTTGAGGGGTCCCGGATTGCCAAACACACCCATTTCCTGTTGTGTGGTTTACCCATTGCCGTTTGTGTTTGTGCATCAAGCAAGGCTCCCAGCTGGTTTGGGGGCGAAAGAAACACATACTTGGTCTTAAGGGGGCTCCATAAATTTCCCACAAGACCGCTCTACTTTTCCTCTGTCGAAGAGGGAAAGGACCCCCTCTCACACGGGACTCAGATTGCAAGTATGTTGTAAACCCCCAGTTGTCAGCTTACCCGTGTTTGTTTGGATTTGTGGCTTGGATTGGTGGAGGCCACATGGTGTGCCGAATTTCTGCACGGGCTTGTTCCCCGAAAACGAATTTGCTTCGGCCCATGTTTAGTTTGTGTTGTGAAAGGTGAGGCTTTCGTCTCCTTATTTTGGGACCAGTGAGAAGCCGTACGATGTTTTCCAGCTTCTCGTTGGGACAATTTCAATGTAAGGGGTCCAAGTTTGAGGAATTTTGCTGGTCTCGCACCCTTCTTCAACGGCCCTCCAACTGGCCCTCCAATTCTGAATTCTCTCGGAATACCAGCCACCTGGAACCCTCATTGATTCCAGCGATGGGGTAAAGTGAGCGATTTGGCCCATGCTGACCCCCACTGTTTACCGTTCAGGATTGTCATCATCCAATTTGGGTCCCCTTGGGCCTTTCTTCTAATTGGTGTTGAACTGTAGGGTTGCGGCTTGCTGAAAGATCTGGGAAGGAGGGCAAATGGGATCTTGGTGGGAAGTTGATTCCTCTAGCGGGCACAACTGGGCAAAACGAGTCACTTGCGTTTTGAATAGAAGTGGCTGATTCTGAATAGGGGTGGATGGTATGGCCAAATTGAGAAAGACTCAAGTGGCCATGGGGCATAACCTATGGCTCCATTTTCGGGTGGATGAACATCCATTTGCCACCCATTTTGATGTTCACCAGGGGTACGGGGTTTTGATCCACAGCCAAGTGAGTTAGCGGGAAAGTCCAGCTGAAATCATTCGCCTCCGTACCTTGTACCTTGCTGCAGGGAGACCATCCAGAGCTTTGCGATGGAGGCACCGGACAAAAATCACTCACTCATGGAAAGTGAAACAATGCTATGTGGGTTTGGCATTAAAATAGGGGAGGTCTCCAAACGGGTGGTCTACGGCTGGTGTCTTTTGAAACCAACCCCAAAAAGCTAAACAAAGACGAGCCACCCAAATGTATGGTTGTCTCTTTATTTGGAGAGGACATTAGAGGCCTATTGAACTTCTGAGAAGAATCATGTGCGCGGCTACAGGCTGCTCCAAATCCCCCAGAGTAAAAACTGTTCTTGGCCAACGGACACTGGAGTCACAATCAACACCCGGTATTAAAATAGTCGTAATCCCAGAACCGTGCTTCAAGGATTAAGAAGGCGGAATTCACAACTATGTCTGGCTGGGATTGCCCCTTACTAACCTTCATCTACCCGAATCGGTTTTGATTGTGGCTCACTTTGTCATGGAGATAGGGATTGAGCAGAAGCCCTCGCTGATTTGGACGTCCCATTCTCTTGGACTGCTGATATTCCACCCACCCCCCAAATATGTCCGGCAGGTTGAGTACTCCTGGGTTGGTGTTATGCTTTTGGTTCCAAGGTCCTTCGGCGCATGGAAGTCAAATCCGACTCGAAGCTCATGGGCTTGGAATCCCTATCGAGTCATAGGGAACGACTTGACAGTATATAGAGGCCCCTCTTGATGTTGACCCCGATTAATAAACACATGTTTATTAATATGGGGGTGTTCCTGGTTTTTAGTGGAGGGTAACACCCCCGTAATAAGTTAACAGGGGTTTATTAATCCGGGGTCAACATGGTAAGGCTTATATATTGACCATGGCTCCAAGTTGCTCTGATTCGGGTGTGTCTCTGTTTGATGTTTGAGTTGGTTCCTTGTTGAAGTTTCTCAAAAAGCAAACCACCCAAACGCTCCCAACTACTGCCTGGGCCTTCGAAAAGAATATTTGAGGGTTTGGGGTGTCCCTAACAAAGGTCGGACCCTCCCTAGCTTCCTAGGCTCCATGAGCGTCTGGGCAAAGGGAAACCGGCCACGTGGCAAGCATTTACTGACATCAATACAACACAGGTACTATTCGAATTGAACAAAATGCGTCCAATTCGATTTTCCCATCAAATAAAACATGGTTCATCTTGTTCATCTTTAATTATCACATTTAACAAAAAATAATAATGATAAAACTAATAATAATAATAATAATCATACTACTAATAATAATAATAGTAATAATGATAATAATAGTAATGAAAAGCAACACATGATTCATTTGGCAAGCATTCACTTAGAAGGCCCGGTGGAGACAAAAGTCTTTCGGCAGGCGGAGCAGATCCAGCAGTCCACCAAAGTGGAGCTGGAGACCTCCGAGGACGGAGTTTGGTTTCGGCCGTTTGGATGGCCTTTTGGGGGGTTGGTATGAGTAGAGGTCATGTGTTGGGTGTTTTGCGTGTTTTTTTTTTTTTTTTTTTTCCTTTTTTTTTGGGGGGGGGGGGTGTTGTTTGTGTGTTTTTTTTTTTTTTGGGGGGGGGGGGGTGGACCCCTTTTTTTTGGTTGGCTTTGAAGGGAAGCCAAAAGGAACACCGGAGCCATTTTGAAACGGGAGGGTTCGGGAAAAATCCATAGGCGCGTTTCCTTTTAACCTGCCGTTTCAGTGACTTTGGTGCAAGAATGGGCGGTATTTAAAGGGAAGCCCAAAGGACACCGGTGCCATTTTAGGAGATGGCCAGATTATTTTGAGACTCCGAAAGGGAAATCCTCAAGCAAGCCGATGCTGAACCTAGCAAGTGACTCATGGGTAAAAGTCCTGGTTATAGCTCGCTTAAGGTTGAACAGCGCAAAGCTGTCGCCTCATAATTCCAAGTGATCACGTGTACCTGTCGGGGTACGTGGCCCACTTGTGTGACACAAATTGTTCTATATGAGGGCGCGTTCCTCTATGGAACCAAACCCTCATTCCCGCAACACCACGAATTCTACAGCTTAGAAACCCCAAAGACCCACAACCCAAGCGGCTAACAAAGGGGAAGCACATGGCGCACCCTCTCACCATGTCGTGACTCCAGAGACGCCAGCAAGCTGGCAACACACTGGGTATTGAAATGCCGACCCTGGATTAACATGCATGAGCCTGGCGGAGTCTTAGAGAGATGCGTTTGTCACCGAAAGAGCAGGAGTCCCTTTGTAATGGATCGCCCAATTTTGACACTAGTTGGGTCTGGAACCTTCAGGATCGTGTAATTGACGGGGAGGAACCACCCAAATGATTGCTGTTGCTTCCTGGGTTAAGGCAATCCAAATTCTCAACTAAGACAAATCCCCTGTGCTTTTGCAGCCGGGCCCATTTGATGGTTTTGTTTGGGTGTATCAACGAGAGTTATGGGGTGGGGGGGGCTGTGAAGTTAAGTCGCGAATCATTGCGTGGACACATCCAGCCTTTTGGGGTTGCCGTCCCCTAGCTTTTTAGTTTTTAGTGGTTAGTGGTAGAGTCCATTTATCCCACTAAAGGCTTTGAACTTTTAGCACTGGATCTGAGGGCCCAGAACAAAGGGGGACAGAGAGCCATGCATCCGGCTGTAGCTGTGCCTTTTGCCTTGAGCCATTGAATTCTGTGCCAGTGATTCCATAGCCGCGCTCGGCTTGCCAGGACCATACCGTGCAGGCTGAGGAGGCGCGAAAAATGGGGCAAGTCAGAAGGAGACTTATTTTGGGATTTGTTTTGTGCCTTTGAGCAACCCAAAGGCGATGCAAGATGCTTAAATAGCGGCCGAGGTGACCCAGCCTGGTGGGTTTTTCTGTTGTTTCCTAAACCCCAACCACAGTGTTTCCTCACAAAAAAACAGTTCCCCCCCCCCTAAGACCCAGCTTTTGCAACAGTATATCTCCAAAGATCCTTTGTTCCCTTCCCGTTTACCACATCTAGTTTGGTGTTATTGTTTTTTTTCCTCACTTCCACTTGCGTTTCAGGATATCATTCATGTTCTTCGATTTCCATCCGTGTTTTATGTTCCCCTGTTGGTTGCAACGCTCTACCGCAAATGGAGGTTTGTCAGTTTCTCCCCGCACCAAAAGGATTCATTTTGGTGGGGCGGTGTCGCCCATTTCGGGTGATCCAGAAGTGCAAAGCTGCGGTTCCCTGCAGGATTTAGACCCACCACGCGCAACGGTGGTCCTTTTGCGTGCCTTGAAAGCCACCACAAAGAGGCATCGAGGCACCCCCCTCCCTCCCCGAAGCAAAACTAAAGAAAGACAAAGAAGAAGGGACACACCCATGGCCTTGAAAGCAATCGGTTGGGACACAAATTCTTTTAAGACCTGTCAGACCCGGCACCTACGGAGTCTATTTGGCAAGAACCCACTCAATCATTTCATAGTGCACTCCCGGGCTGCAGTGGATCTTCAAACTGTAGGAACATCTCCAGGACATTAGCCAAACACCCACAACAGGGGGATTTGGGTGAAGTTCCCAGAACTTTGCTTCCAGTTTGATAGAATGGAACCACCCTGCGATCTTTGGTTGCAACATTTCGTTTGTTGGCCGTTCACTTGGGATTGCGGGCTTGGCGAATGGGACAGGGCCATTTCATGAATCATGCAGTCGGGGAATCCGGATGTGGCTCTGCCTTAGAGATGACCCATCTGGGTCCCCCAGTAGTGCCCTTTTACCAACTTTTTGGGGGGAGGGTTCCCCTACTAAAATAGACTACAGAAAAAAGTTGGTACCCCTATTCGAACCTCTCATCTGGAGGACCTAGCTATGTTTGGCATGCGGTACAAGCACAGGGCGTGGGTGTCGAACCGCCTTTTGCGGGTCTCATGGGGAAGGTTCGCCTGGAATCTCCTCTGAACCAACAAAAACACCCCAAACAGGGCACCCTTAACAGGAGTAGTCCATATCTCATGCGCGACTTTCTTTTTCCCCTTTCGGCCGGGGAAAGCATGACCTTTCGGGGCCAACTAAGAGTGGGTTTCTGTTCGGGCCGGAGGTTTCGAGTGTCCGAATGTCCGCATCTACCTGAAAAAACGGGTAAGCAAGGGCTTGCCACCCTTTGAAGCCAACAGAAAATGGCGCAGGGTTGGCTGCTAGAATTCGAGCCATGTCCCTTTTTGGGGCCTCAAGTGGCGATCGGTTTGATCAACCGGGGAAATGAATCAAGGGACCGGGGTAGCAAAGTGATGCATAGAGCCCTGGGGTCCGTCCTACCTCGAACCTTCGGATCGTGTCAATTTGGAGCCCTGCATCAAAGAGCTAGGCTCTGCAGCGCGCTGAGGAGTGTCTCGGCCAAAAGCCGCTTCTTCTTTTTTTGGGCTGCGTTGAAGCTATAAAAGTGATGGGGGTTATGCTCACTGGGAGAACTGGCTGGCCGACTTCGAACTATGCTTGCCCTTCAAGTAAGTTGAACCTAGTGGGGCGTGGTTTGGTGCTAACGGTTTTCTGGGAGAAACACGGCCGTGGGTCTAAGCTGAAAGGGGGACGGTTTTTGGGGAAATGGGGGGGGGGTTCTCAGAACGGAGGTCCCCCAAAAATGGTTGGTTTTCTTTTGGCTTCCCTTTGAATACCAACCAGCCGGGCCTGAGTTCATAGGCCCCCGAGCCCGAATTGGAGGACGCCAGAAAAGCTTGAAGGGTTTGGGGGGGGGATTTGGGCTGGAAGTGAAGGATTGGGCGGAAAGGATCTTTCTCTGTGTTTATGTTGGTGCAAGGGAAGGATGACAGGATGGGGGGTTCGCACGCAGAATTCCCGGAAGGGATTGCCCGGCGGCTGGCTCTTCTCCACAGACCTGCCATGGTTTTCCTGATTTGGTGTGGGCTTTGCGATCCAAGAGGGTGAACACTGCATGTCTCAAGCTACGCCAAGGAGTGCCCAGTGATTCCATTTCCCTGTTTCAGGTGGGTAGCCAAGGGAACGAACCTTTTAAGTCAAAAAGGAAAATGGCTGGTTACCTACTACATGTATAGGGAACTTCCACTCGGGTGTGTTTGTTTCTCTTAGAATTCCGCCGGACAGCTTCTGAGTGTCTCCTTTTTGTTTTCGGCTTGCCGTCTAAGGCTTCTGTCAGAGCAGAAGGAGGAGTCCAAGCAATTGGAGGCCTAGAGGGATCCATCGGATCTCTGCGTCCAGACAACAAGTCAGGGAAACCAACCAGCAGGGACACAGGGGGAACCAGTTGGATATGGGAGGATTCCCCCTAAATACACCTTGACTAAGTTTGTGGGAAATGGCCCCAAGAGAATCCCCCCCATATCCCCGCTCCCTCCGTATCCCTGCTTGTTCGCTTGTCCCAGACAAGTGGGGCGATTCCTTGTTCCAATTGCTTTATGGAGGGGATGTCCATTGAAAGATCGGCCACAAAAAGCAGCATGGAACTGAATTCGTTTCGGGGTCTCAGCATATACTAAAAAGGCTGAAATGAACGGATTCGTTTCATTGGGGGTCTAGGAGTGGTTCTTTGGAGACTCTTGATCTTTTTTGAACTGTTTTTAGCTCATTCGTTCGAGGCAGGAATTCTCCGGAGGTTCTTCCAGGGAATCGCCCTGGTGTTGGGTAAATGTGGCCATAAAAAAAGCGAAGCGCGTCAGATTGGTCAGGGTCTGTTGTAGCTTCGGGGTGGAAAGCTGAGCCGAAAGACGTGGGCAACCAAGACCTTCGCTGAAACCAGACTTTGATTTCACACCTGCGCTTACATGAAAATCCATGCAGAGGAGCAGAGGCGCGTGATTTGGGCCTTGGTTCATTTTCCTTGGTGCATTTTGTCAAGGGATGTTCGGACTTCAACCTTTTGCCAACTAATGGGTTTTCCGTATCAATCCACTAACAGTTATTCACAAACTTCTCGCAGTTGGCTTCGCAGACTTTTCGGCCGCCGAGTAGTTTGGTTGGTGTCAGATCCGGACGGCGACCTCCAGCGACCGTCTGACCGTCCACTGCCGCTTGTGATCCAGTGGCTCGCTCACCTCTTGTCTCATCGCAAAGCAAAGCTCGAGGATTTTTTGTTTGACCTGTGTCACCCGAGATATTTTCCTCAAACCCATAGTTGTCCTTTTGATCGGTGAGCCTGGCTAAAAAAATAGATGTGTTCCACTGGTTTGCATGGGGTTTGTTCCATTTGCCAGGGCCATCTATGTTTCCAAAAGGCCACCTATGCTCAAAGTATATTCCCACAAGTGACGACGTCCTATTGCCATGCTGAAGGTCGACAAAAGGGGTCAGTCACTTGACACTGGCCGACTCATCTCACCTCATTTCAAACCAGGAAACTCACCTTTAAACAAACTAGCTCCCCCAGTAGTGCCTTTTACCCTCTTTTGGTTGGGAGGGTTCCCCTACTAAAACCGGCTACAGCAAAAGTTGGTACCCATATTCGAACCTCTCTACTGGAGGACACCGAACATCTCCAAAAAGAACCCGGTGATGTTTTCGCCGCCAGGGGTCAATCCCCAGAATCTCGGGAAACCCATCGCGGCAGGTGAGGATGCGGGAGGAGGCATCCAGAGGCGATCAGAAGTCCGCCATGGATGCCGCTTGGCCGTGTTTTGCGTTGTTGGCGGCCAATAGAAAAATAGAAAAGAAGAAAGAATACGAAGAACACGGGACTATGTGGGGTCTCTAAACAACACGAGGACTATGTGGGCATCTCATTTTGGCTAGCGCCTTGGTACGTGCTGTCTTTTTGTTGAGCCACGCAAAAACATGGGCGTGTGTTTTGTTTTTGAGGCTAGGATCCCGGTGTAGTGTGGTAAAGGGTCGCTTGTCAGGTTCTCGTGTTTGTCACTGTTATGCTATTTTGCTTGTTTGTTTTCCTTGTTTTCCTTGTTTTCCATGTGTTCCTTGTTGGTTGCTTGTTTGTTTGTGTGTTTGCCTGCCTGCCTACCTGCTTGCCTGCATACTTGCGTGCTTGCCTTGCCTCGCTTTGTTTTGCGTTTGATTATTTATGTTGCTTGCTTGCTTGTTTGTTGTTTGTTTGTATGGTTTTCTTGCCTTGACTTGCCTTGATTTGCATTGCTTTGATTTGCTCGCTTGGTTTGTTTGGCTTGTTTTGTTTTTTGTTATCGTGCGTCGATTTTGCTGTGTTGTTGTTTAGTTTGTTATGTTTGTTTGTGTGTTTTGTGTGTGTGTGTGTTGTTGTTTTGCTTGTTTGCTTGTTTGCTTGTTTGCTTGCTTGCTTGCTTGCTTGATTGATTGATTGATTGATTGATTGATTGATTGATTGATTGATTGATTGATTGATTGATTGATTGATTGATTGATTGTGACATCACGTAAACATGGGTTGACATGTTGTCTTGTAGGCCTTGAGTCATATGCGCTGACGAAGCCCGTAGATGGAAAAGGCGTTAGCCCGCCTTAAGAGATTCTACCCACAGTGGTAGCGCGAGCCATGTTTCCGAATCCTGGCCGTGGGCCAGGCGCTGCTTCGCCAACACCGAGGCCGTCCACTGGGACTTTCGCTGGTGGTGCTGGCTCAGGATCTACCATGGATCCGTGGGCGCAGTACCTCGCGGCCAATCGGCAGCAGGGGGACGCGTCAAGCCGAACCCCTGCGCCACAAGGCCCTTGCCAGCCGGGTGGGCCTCCTCAAGGACCCCCT
Source organism: Effrenium voratum (assembly GCA_963377175.1). Taxonomy (NCBI): domain Eukaryota; class Dinophyceae; order Suessiales; family Symbiodiniaceae; genus Effrenium; species Effrenium voratum. The sequence goes on from CAUJNA010003559.1 coordinate 145,178, forward strand.
GGCAACTTGGCCTTTGGGCCTCAGCCTCAAGGACTGGCCCCTGGCAACCTTAGTTCTGGAGCCCAATCGCAACATGGAGGTGGGATGCTTGGCTTTCCAGCCAGTGGTGCGTTCCAACATCCGGGACTTTTTCAATTCCCTTGCCCTGCACCACAGCAAGGTCAGCTTCATCACTCAGGTGCAGTACCACCTGGTTTTCCTGGAGGAGCTGATCCGAATGCTGCACCTTCTGGGGTTGCTGGAGGAGCAGGTCTTAATGCCGCACCTCTGGAATCCCTGGAGGAGGTGGATCGACTGCTGGGCTACATGGACCATCTGCTGGAGCTGGTTCCGGATCAACACAGCCCGGAGTGAACGCGGCCACGTTTGCGGCCGCTTTGGACTGATGGGTCCGCTTTCGGCTTTTGAGATGCTGGGAAAGTCGCCACTTCCTGATCGAGCGCATCCTCATGGACATCATCTAGGTCATGACCAGCTCATCGCACAAGCTTTGAGCCAAGCTCTGACGGGCGAACGTCGAACTATCCCAACGTGGAATGGAGCAGCTGCGACTTTGAGATCGTGGCTGAAGCTACTAGCTTTCCAGCTCAAGATCCACAGCTTTCCAGAAGAGGATCTGCGGCATTTGCTGATCGCCGACAGCTCCTTCGACCCAAGTGGCAAGTCAAAGCCACAACATGGGTGGCTGCAAGCCACCACCACGGACCAGCTCAACCTCGGCAAGGCCGCTCCGGTGTCTCTGATCACTTGGAGATCCCGGAAGCTTCGCCGAAAGGCCGGATCTACGAACCTTTGCGAAGCCATCAGCATGTCCACCGCGCTCGGATCCATGGAGAAGCAGGTGGCTATGCTGGAGTCGCTGAGGTTCTCCCGGTACAGTCCAAGGCAACGCTTGGAGATCGAGGACGATGGAGGGCTGCAAGGCGAAGCGTCGGTGATCGCCTCGGAGAATCCAACATTTCGGGACACATCTATGATCGCGGTCATCGATGCCAAGTCAGTCTTCGACTCCGTCAAGAATGAGCAAGCACAAGGAGAAGACGACAGAGCTGCCTTGGAGGTCGCGCTGATCAAGGAGTCGCCCAGCAAAGTGAGGGGTCGCATTAGGTGGGTTCCTCACAACGAGAATCCCGCAGATATGCTGACAAAGGTCAGCGGGGCACATGAAGAGCCCATGATGAGGCTTTTGGCCACGAACACGTGGCGCCTAGAGCAAGAAGAGGAAGTCCTAGCCCAAGGAAGGCAGGGACTTCATCGCCGAAAGACAACTGCCAAACCCACTTCAGTTTTGGGGGTTGACATCACGTAAACATGGGTTGGCATGTTGTCTTGTAGGCCTTGAGTCATATGCGCTGACGCAGCCCGTAGATGGAAAAGGCGTTAGCCCGCCTTAAGAGATTCTACCCACAATTGATTGACTGATTGATTGATTGATTGATTGATTTGATTTGATTTGATTTGATTTGATTTGATTTGATTTGATTGATTGATTGATTGATTGATTGATCTGATTGATTGATTGATTGATTTGATTTGATTCATTGATTGATTGATTGATTGATTGATTGATTGATTGATTGATTGATTGATTGATTGATTGATTGATTGATTGATTGATTGATTGAATAAATCAATTTGATTGATTTAACTCATTTGATTGATTTAATTGATTTGACTGATTGGTTGGTTGCTTGGCTGGTTGTTCTTTTGTTTGTTTGTCGGTCTGTCTTCCCGTCTGTCTTTGTGTCTTTCTGTTTGTCTCTCTTGTTGTGTGTTTTGCTTGTCATGTGTTCTGTTGTTTCTCCGCCGACGACTGATGGGAATCCAAGGTTGACGATTGGGGGATATGCCAGGTTGTTCAAGTCCCGCCGATTTTCAATTTCCAATAGGGCATCCTCAAAAACACACACCCACACACACGCGCACGCACGCACGTACGCACGCACACGCACGTAGACTCATGCATATATTATGTACATTCTAAATTTACTATAATAAATATATATATATATATATAATCCGTTCCCCCTAATGCTAAACGTCCCCCCCCTAATACTAAACGGGTCCCCCGGGGAAAGCCGGTTTTAGTATAAGGGGGTCCCCGGTTCGTTTTCGGAAGGAAACGTACTCCCGGAGCTCCGGCTCGAAAATCGCAACTTTGTAGTACAGCCTAGTAAAGGAAACGTATTCCCGGAGCTCCGGCTCGAAAATCGCAACTTTGGGTCCCCTAATTGGAGTGGATTTGCGTACGCAGGATAATTCCTACTTTAGAATTGGTTTAGCATTGGCTATCTAAAAGTAGTATTCCCGGTTTTGGGAGTCTCCAATACCGGTTTTAGTATTAGGGGACTGTTTAGCATTAGGAAGATGGGATTATATATGCATTTACATACACAAAACACGTACACATACCTACACATTCTATGTATATACAGCATATTTCATATATGGACTACATAGGATGTTGCATTGGGGGGGGTACCCCTCACCCAAGGCCGCGGCCATTGCCGCGGCCCGCGCGCTGCTGGAGCTGGTGCCGTTCAAAGATCCCAGCGCCGCGGCAAAGGTTCTGATCCTATGACTGGTTGGCAAATTCAGCATTCAGCCCGGATGAATCCGCCTGGGCTTTCTGGAGGTGTGATTTGGTTTTCGCCAGTCGTAGAACTGGAACACATCAACTCCTAGATCCCCCAGTGCCCTTTTACTGTTTCTTTTTTGGTTGGGAAGGTTCGGGACCCTACTGAAATAGACTACAGAAAAAAGTTGGTACCTTTATTTTTTACTGGAGGACCTCGCCAAAGAAGTGGTCCTCCAACAGGAGATCCCTCCAGAGATGCTGGCAGGGGAGGAAAGACCATCAATAGCAACATGCCCCAATAGAGACAAGTCCTTCATTAGGGTGATTAGGGGGCGCAATGGGTTTGTTCGTATCTGCCCGAAGTGAGGTTGGCCCGATTTTGGTGCTATGGTCAAGAGCCCAGATTCTTACTTGCTTCAATGTGGACAGACATTTTAACAGACGTTCATGGGTCTGTCTCCTCATTGCTTTGCCAAGTAACCCAGTTCCTTCAAGTCACCCAGGTTCCATTTCCGTGCTGGAGAAGACAAGAATCAGATGGAATTGGGTCCCACACCCCTCTCCCTATAGGTGAGGATTGGAACATGGGATTGTCTCATGTTAAATTTGGGGGCACCCACACCTTGAGCTCGCCTTCAAGTCACCTGTGCTAGTTGGCCCATTCAATTGGATAGTTTCCATTCAAGAAGCCAACTCCGAGTCTCAAAAAGCCCACAAACAAGTACTTTGGGGAAGACTCGTTGAGTGACCGGGTTTTTGGGCATGTCACTTTGGAGTCCCTACAAATGTGTCTTTTTGGCTAGCTTGAACATCACCCGCAGATTGAAATATTCCGGCTGCTAAATGGGCGGCACGAACCCAAAGCCGTGCAGTTGCCATAGAGTGGAGAAAGAATGCAATATCTCAACAGCGGCCTTGGAGACATGTGGGCGATACTCAAGTGTCCAGACTTGAAAAGTTTGGGACGGCCACTTCGATGATGTGACCCATCAGAAGGTTCCTTTGCCCAAACGAGCATGGCTTGCCCTAAAGGAGGGGTCCATTTCCCAAAATCAGCTCCTCCCCAGATTTTGTGGTTTTTGGGACCCCATGGCACCTACCTGACAGGCATTTCCCTAGGCAAAAATTGGACTTTCCAGGTAGCCCGGGCCCTTCAGCCGCGATTCGTTGGAAAGGGCATGGGTCACGGATTTCAAGGAAAGCCTCCGGGGAAAAAAGGAAAACACACAAACATACTGTGGATGGACGGTTTCTGATGGTTACCCTGTAAATGCCAGCAAACAATGGGTTCCCATGGTTTCAAAGTGGTGCAGGATTTCATCCGTCCACAGTATGCTTGCACATTTTAGTGGCAAACGAAAAGGTCAGACCTTTTTGGGCCGATCCGTTCAGGTCGTGAGTACTATGCTGGTGGGAGGAAAGGTATGGCTCGAAGGAAAAAACACAATCCGCGAGTTCACATGATGTCACTTAGTCTCACTCCCTGAGCTCCTGAACTTTAAACTTATTGAGAAGACCATTTTAGTGGTAAACATAAAGTTTGGGCTTTTTTTAGGCCATCCACTCAGCCAGTGAGTAGTGACAAGAGAGCTTCTTTGCCGCTAGGCCAAGGTGTGCCGAAGTGGCAGGAGGCGCCGCCCATTTTCAGCGCCTCTTGGCAGAGCGAGTCGTTTTGGGGGCACCCAGTGTTATTGGCATCCATTTGCTGAGGACATTGTTTGTTTTTCCCTTGCTGGTTTGAAAGGGAATCTATTACTACTGGACACATTTTTTATGTTTTTTCTTTTTCCAGGGATTAAGCAATTGGAAGTTGGGGGCGGGTTAAGAGGCAAACCGCAGGGAAACCAGCTCTGATTTGTTGGAGGCGGGGGTTCCCTGAGCAGACAAACCCACAAGTGTTTTTGGAGGGTACGGGTGGGTGAAAGCACCCCTCCAACAATCATAGCTGACAGGGGGTTGGAAACGGTTGGAAGACCCCACATTCCTTTTGTGAAAGCCCCCGGTTGGTCACTTCCATGAGCACCTTGGAAGCAGGGTAGATGGCATATGTTGCGTATTGTCCTTGTGAAGTGGACTGTAAATGGATGAACGAACCTGCGGAAACCTTCTTATATTCATATATTAGAACTAATGTTGGTTTCAACCCGGAGGCAACGTCGGTTCAGCACTCGTCCCCTTTTTCACCGGCTGAAGAGCAAAAACTGGCGTAAAGTTAATCGGGAGAGTGCACTTTCCTGAGAAAAGA
>CAUJNA010003559.1:155000-212500 GCA_963377175.1 Effrenium voratum
ATAAATCCCAAAGGCCCTCGCCCGGGGTTCATGATGTTGTGTCTTGTTGGGTTATCAAAGTCAGAAACTGGAGTTGTTTCCCAATGACGCATCACTGGGGGGGGGGGTGACTTTGACAATTTTGTAAACTTACTGGGCCAGACTTTGGATTTTGGGGCGTTCCCTGGACTTTAGGCCGGAAAAAGTGCCATCATTGCGATACACCACCAGTGTTCGGTAGTTCATTCCCCGACTTGTGGAGGCGGTTGTCCTTTAGTCAGTCACCAAAGAAGCAGGGCAGCTTGTTGTGTTTGGGATTCCAGGCTCGACATTGGGGATGATGGGTGTCCTCTCAGGTTTTCAAACAAAACACGAAAACAAGAAAATCGGTGCCTGTCCCCAGAAAAATCCACTGGGATATATCTGACCTCCACATATACCTCCGCATATACCCGTTCCTCTTTTTGGATTTTGAAACGTGCCGACTTCCCACGGAAAGTGAGGTTTTCCCAGGGAAAACACCAAACCTCCACGCCTCTAGCCCCAAACAACTCTTTCTGGGTCGGAAGCCTTTCGTAAATCTTCCTCTACATGCCCCTTGATTTCCCAGGATTTGAAACAGGGCTTCCATGGGACATCACCACACCTCACCACACCTCACCAAACCTCACCAAACATCTCCAAACCACCAACCCAGGGGGTCCTGAGTACAACGTCATCTTCGCGGGCAAAAGTTTCCTCAGTGCTTTGCCACGTGCTTCGGGCCACTTTGAGTGGGCCACGTTAGGCGGGAAAATGTGTACAATAGGGGGGGGGGGGGGGTTTTGGGGGAGGTTTTGGGCCCTGCCAAGAGGTCGGGGCGTGTTTTCGCGGCCCATGGGCCGGCCACGTCCCACTCGGAGCCTCGCAACGTCTCGCTAGGAGCCCACGGAGGGCGGCTTGTCGATGCGGGGCCGGGGCTCGAGATCCAAAGATCAAGGTCCCCCAGCAATTGGTAAGCTTCTTTTTTGGGAAGAAGCTCCCCTACTAAAATAGACAGAGAAAAAGTGGGTACCCTTATGCTAACCTCTGCTGGAGGAGCTAGTCAAAATATTCCCCAGGTTCCCGGTGGAATCCGCCCCTTTTTTCCCTCTTTTTTTGGGAAAGGGTTCGATTCCTTTAACAACCAACCAAAAAGGATGCCGATACTTTTTTCCCATGGAAATCCGCTGAGCATCTGAGATTCCATTTAGGGCCCCCAGTTTTGACCATGGCTCACTTTTTCACCTGTGGGGAGTAAAGTTGTATCTCGTTGTTTTGTGTTTTTTGTCTCCCTGATGTAGTCAGTTTCCCTGATGTAGTCATCCAAATGTATACCACAAACCGACAGATTGATGTTTTTTTCCGTAGATTGCTGTTTCCGTGGGTTGCAGGTATCCAGCGTCTTGATGCCTAGATGTTGCACGATCTTTCTCCCTCTGTTGCAGGGGCAAGTGGTTCCTTTGGGTGACTAAAAGGGCTGATGCCTATCCTTTGGTTCTAGTTTCGGCGAAAGATTCGGAGGTAAAGGAACGGGCTGTCTTGTCACTAGCAGTTTTTGGTCGCGTTTTTTGAGCCACGGTCCATATCTACCGCCATTTGCTGTAGTAAGGGCAATGACATGGAGCGCAAAAACCCACACAGACCAAATTGCCATTAGCGAATGGTGACAGCTCACCAAGTTCCCAGTTGGGAGCACGGCAAATGTGTGTGTGTGTGCTGTTTTGAGTGTACCCTGTTCACTTGGCTTCACCAAAAAGAAAGCCAAACAAAATGGTGGAGCTCCGACCCAAAGATTCACCGGCTCTGGCACCATCCGGGTTCCTATGTCCCAAGCTGCCGGGATCGGGTATGAACTCAGAAAGTGAGTTGGCGCTAGACACTCATAGAGTCATACTCATACACATACTCGTACATGCCCAGCGTTTTTTGTTAGCGATCGTGGGGTCCTACGGTTGTATGTGCATACACCACACATCCATACATGATACATCCATGGCATACGCGCACAGGTAGATATGTGCGGACAGACAGCACGACAAGCAGACAGACGGACAGACAGGCAGACAGGCAGGCAGCAAGGCATGCAGGCAGGCAAACAGACAGACAGGGAGACAGAGAAGGACACCGAGACCGACCGACAAGCAGACTTTGTGTGTACAATCGGACAGACAGGCAGACAGGCAGACAGGCAGGCAGGCAGACAGGCAGGAAGGCAAGCAAACTGACGCACAGACAGTCAGGCAGACATTCATATAGTGGCACTGTCAGACAATGCAACATGGCAAGCAAAAAGGGGTCCACCAAAAACGCGCCTCCAAAGACAATGGGGTGTTTCAGGTTCCGAATGAATTTGCATGGGTGTGCTCATATGTGTACATATATGTACATATATATATATATATATATATATATATTTGGCTATGTGTGTGTGCGGATTGCTTGCACTCAGCGCCCAGGTACTGCCGCCGAATGAACTGGCACAGGCCCATCGTCGTGAACTGGACACGGCGTGCTAAGCGCCGCTTGTTTTTTCTCTACCGGCGCGCGAATCGGTGAATCTTGGGGCCCCCAGATTCCCGTTGTTCTTATTCATGTTAGACGTCTGCCTGGGGCTGTCGACTTCCAGTTTGGAAATCTGGGGAGCCTCCACCGGCGCTCGGTAGGCCAGCGCCGGCGGAAGGAGCGGAGCAAGCATTCCCCCAATGATTCCATTTCACATGTATGGTATAGTAGGTTTGCGCAAGGAAAGCGCGCTTGAAGAGCGAAAAGGAGAATGGCTGGTTACCTCTGCAGTGGCGAAACGCCTGGGCTCCCTTGGCATTTCCGGTAGCTGAAGTGACAACCTCCGCGCTCTTTAGCAGAACCGCGCCGGCCTCTTCTGTCCGGCACTGGCGCGTGCACCACGGCCCCACACCCGGAGCCCAAAAGGCGTGCGATCGGATGGCAAGCATTCAAACACGCTGTGAGTCCATTTGGACATCGCCAAAGGGAACCCCGGACCTGGTGATCATTTTCGTTTCCCTTAAAACCAAGGTCAAAAGGGTACCCCCCCCCAAAAAAAAATAAAAAAAAAGAAAAGAAGAAACACATACACCCGTTTCCCTGTATAGGCAACCACGGGAACTGCCCTTTCAGGACGGCAGAACATGTTTCTCTCGCGGGTTTCCTACTATAGTGACTTCTTGGCCTTTTGTCTCTCTGCTTTTTAAGTCGAAGTGCAGAGGACTTTTCGGATATACCAGAGAGCTGAATGATTTACTCATTCCGAACACTATCGTGGCTTGTTGGCACTTCACAAAATTTGATTTATGGGTCATACATTGTGCTTTGGAGACTGGAATGGAGCACCTTGCTCCCCCCTTTTCCCCAAGCGAGACAGAGGTTTTGGGTTTGTAGTTTGCTTGATAGTGGGGGTTTCCATCTAACCCTCTAAAAGTTGTTTTTTTTTGCAGGGGATGTGGGTATCTGGAGAAGCCAGGTTTCACACGGAACATACTCCTGAGAAACAAGTCTCAGGGACATATCCAGGACTTCACGCGCTTTTCCGGTTCTGTGCCAGACGGAGCCTTTCGGGCAGTCTGGGAGACGGGCAAGGCGGCCTTTTCTGAGCAAAACGACGGCCTCGTGGTTGTTGTTGGGAAACACGCCAAACCAAGCCACCAATTCGGGGAAGCTGATTTACATGGTTGTTGCTGAGAAGCAGTTTTTACATGTTTGCTTATTGTGGTTTAATGGAAAATCCCCACTTGACTGCTAAAGTTTAAATCAATTCTTGCTCCCCTTCCAACGTCAACCGGGGCCTAGGGCGACCATCGAGGCAAACTCAAAAACAAAACGGATACTGTGGATGGACAACATGAATTTCGCCTCGTTGGTGGTTTCTCTCCGGTTTCTATCCCAAGTTTGGGGTTCATCTCAGTGCTGCGAAATGGATCCAACCACTGGGGAGTTGCATATGGACAGTGCCTATCGCCCGTTTGGCCCCAGGGCCGGGGTGCGTGTTTTTAACTGCCCTGCAGATCAGTGTGGAACCCAACAAACCAATACGGTTTAGAGCAATCTCCTCTCGCGGTTAAGCCTTTGTTGAGTTCCATGTTAATTTGCGAGGAGTATCCGGACATGAATGAATCCCTGTAATGCAGCATCCTGCCTAAAGTATTAGAGGGCTAAGAGGTTTGGCTGCATCTAGACAACATAAATCCATGGAAGTGAATCCTGCATGCCTGAAATTGTGATCGATCCGACATATGTGTGCTTGCTCCTCACCACCCCCGCAGCAAACAAGACAGCACATACAGGCAAACGTTACAAATCCTGTGTAGAGAGAATCCCATTCACACACTGGGGTTTCCATGACTGTCTACAATGACCGGTCAATTCCATCTTCACAGCTAATCAATCGCAGAACTCCACTTCCTGAGCTGGACAATGCTTCTCCAGAAGACCATGTTCGCGAACAACAAGTTTGGACTGTTTCTTGGCCAATCCTTTCAGGAAGCGAGCCGATCAAAAAAATCAATCAATGGTAGGCGGAAAGTGGATTTGGCTGCTGCTCAGGTGTCTCACCCACCAGTTATCAGCCGGAGAGTGACCGCCGGGTATGCGATGAAGTTATGAGCACTTGATGCGAAGCCTTTCCAATTGGTGTTTTTGGTTTGTTGCTGGGTGCAATCAATAGCAATCATGTTTCTTCACGCCCCTCCAAGAAGAAAGTAGAGCAGGTATGAACGATGCGTGGTTGCCATCCCTCAACCGGGTCAGTTGGCAACATCCGAGCCATCCTTGCACTCAGATGGGGTTGAACATCGAGGAAGCCAGGAGGAACCCAGTTACCCTTTGTGGAGGCAACCAGACATCTTCCTTTCGGTCTTCAAAATGTGGTTCCCATTTTTTTTGCAAGTGAACATGCGGGGTGAACATGCGGGGTGAACATGCCAGACTTGTCAAGCAACAAAAAGGTGAGGAGCAACAAAATCAGGCCCCCTGGCACCCAGACTCGAGCTGAACCCTTCGATCAGAAGCTTTTCTAACAGAGATTCGAGAGTCCTTCCAGTGGGGCTTGCGATGGGAGTTTGCTTGTTTGCTTTTGCTCCTTGACAAAAAGACTATCCCGGACCCATAGACTCCTCAGGGCTCGGTCAAAGGGCACCTGTTTTTGTGTCTAGGGCTGGGTGTGTAGTGTTCAGGTGGGCTATCTAGAAACCCATGTGATCCCTTTCTGCCAGATGGTCTTGTGGTGCCCTACGGATGCATTTGGGTGACTTGTTTTGAGCAACCCTAAAGTCCAACGATCTTCGCTGCACGGGCGGTTGCCGTCGCTATGTAGGAGTTGTGCCCCAAGCTGAGAAATCTCGGCAACGTGCACGCTGCCAGAGCCCATAAGATTCGGAAAGGCTTACTTTGGGGTAGATCAAAAGGTCCTTTCTGGGATGACCATTCAAAAAACACACACACACACTTCTAAAATCATGATATGTCCCCACATGGAAAAAAACCTTACCATCATGATTATTCGGGGCCTAAATGGAATATATTGGTCAACCCCAATTGAAGAATTGAAGCTCAACATGGTTTGTTTCAAGGCGGATGGGCAAACCGTGGCTTTTCCACGAGGGAACCGCAGGGATTGCAATTCGTCTCTTGGCCTCTGGATGGATCGAGAGCGTGTCGCTCGGCTGCGAAGCAGCTTGAGGAAAAAGCGCGGAAACTCGGTCGATCTGAGTTGGTAGTTTTTGTTCGGTTGGGTGTACACGGAAACCAAAAGGAACGCGCTGAAATCCGTTTTATGGGTCTCCCAAAAAAAAAGTTGGCAAATTCAGCCTTCAGCCTGGATGAATCAGCCTGGACTTTCTGGAGGTGTGTTTTTGTTTTCCCCAGTGATGGTAGAACTGGAGCACATCAACACCTAGATCCCCCAGCTAGGTGCCCGTTCACCCTTTTTGGTTGGGAGGGTTCCCGTACTAAAATAGACTACAGAAAAAAGTTGGTACCCTCATTCGAACCTCTCTACTGGAGGACCTAGACACAACCAGTCTTCCACCAGGGGTGATGTTTTGTCGTTTGGTGATGTCCAGGATCCAACAACTGCGCCTTGCTTGACATGTTTCCTCCAAAGGGCCTCGAGGCCGTATGTAGGGGTCTTATTTTGGTTAAACCATGGGGGGAGAGGCCTAGCAGTGCTTGACTAACCCAAGGGGTAGATACCTTTCGCGGCCGGCCTTCCTTTTGGGGAATCCTGGAGGCTATAGTCCAAAGAATGGCAAGCGCGAACCGGCGCAACTCCTTGTTTCAAATGGTGTTTTCCCCTTCAGGTCGATGGTTTGGGTCTAGGTCACTGTTTTCTACATCTTTCTCCCATATCCACTAGAGGTTGGGTGACCAGTTCCCTTGGTCGCAAGTCATTCGTTGAACCCCCGCCAAAAAAAAGGTTTGTACACCCTGAGAAGCAGGTCAAAAGCACCATGGTTATGTTGTCTCAAAACAAACGACACGTCGGACGGGTAAGTGTTTAGTTTTTTTTTTTTTTTTTAAGTGTCTAGTTGACACCCGGAGTGGAACGATAAAAGAGCCCCCCATGTTGCGAGTGTCTTGACTTTTCGAGTCCAAAATTTGAGGCGTTAGAGGCGACTGCCGACTGGACTCGATCAGATCAGAACCCCGGGGTGGGCTTCTTGTAGGCTTTGGCTCTGCTTCTCAGGCGTAATCCTTTTCAAAGCGCATCCTGGAAAGTGGGGTTCCCAACTCCAAAAGAAGTACCTCGACCCTAAACAAATACCATTGAACATGAGATGGTTGCTGAAAATGATTGGGTGGTTTCCCTTTTGTAAGGGTAGTTTGAGGGCCCAGGTACATCTGCTGACCTGACCGTGGTGATTGAGCTCCTATGAGGTTCGCTCGAAGAGTTTAGATTAGATGGTGCATGGGCTCGGTACACTGCGGGCTAAAATATGGCAGAACAAACTCGGGAACCCACTCATCCTCCCAGGATGTCTTGGAAGCAAGCAACCTCAGGGGAGCCTTCGGTTTGGAGCCTTTGGTTTCTGGGACGCGCTCGAACAGGGGAGTTGGTTTTGCCCAAAGGAGAGCAGGTAGGCCTTAAATAGCGGATTGGAGCCCGGTAGTTCGGATTTGATTTGCTGGTTCTTGTGACCCACTTTGAGACAGGCCCATACACCAATTCAATGTTCAAGTGATCAGCGCAATAGTTCTAGGTTGTCCTGGTAGCATCCCTAGGGCATGGGGAGGGGGTTGAAAGGATCTCAAAGTCAAAGCAGGGAGACACCCGTGTATTTAGGAAAGCACCCACGTATAGGAGCAACAACAACAAATTCTCGCTTCCTGGGTTCGTTGGCTTCAAACTTTTTGGGAAGACCATTTGAGTGGTAAACAGAAAGTTTGGACATGTTTCGGCCCATTCACTCAGGAAGTGATTATATTTTAGAGCACCCTTTGATTGCAAGACAAATCCAAGCTCGACCAGGGGTTTTAGGGGCACCCTAAACGTGGCACTTGCACTCACACACCCGGATTCAGCAGCAGAGGTAGTTGTTAGCTTTTTGGCGGGCGACCACAGATGTATTTTTTGTACGTGTCAAAACAGACAAACCAAGGCAGGGCTCCTTAAAAGATTCATTTTGCCCATTTGAAACATGGCTTTTCCACCCAAATACAGGGAAACCACCATTTACAAGGCAATGTTCAGGTGTATAATGTAGGGGTGAAACAGAGTATCGAGGCTCACACCGCCCACAGCAACATATACATTGAGGCCACCCCGGCCTGCCAAGATACATGCATGCATGCATGCATGCATGCATGCCTACATGCCTACATACATACATACATACATACATACATACATACATACATACATACATACATACATACATACATACATACATACATACATACATACATACATACATACATACATACATACATACATACATACATACATACATACATACATACACACATACATGTGTATGTATATATAGCGTGTGCATATATAAATATATATATATATATATGTACATACATATGATCATATACACATATGTTTTATCTAAGTGAGACGCCCTTGTCTACAGCTCAGGTGATTTTGGACCTCCGAGACCAGGCGCGCTTTGAGGCGGAGGGCAGCCAAGAAGCGGTGGCCGCCTTCCGACGCACCTCGGTGTCCCAAAACGAAGGGCGTGTCACTCGCGGTTTTCTGGGGCGTTTCTGGGGGGTAGGGTGTTTTTTTCGCGCCTGCTTCGGTGTTTCTGTGGTCAGCAGTGCTTTTCGGGATGGTTTGGGTGTTCTGAGGGTCTGCCGGGTGTGTTGGGAGTCTTTTTTTTTTTTAATCTTGTTCCTGGGTCTTTTTTGTTCGGTTCCCCTTTTTTGGTGGTTTCAATGGAGAACTCAAGGGAAACCCGAACTCCATTTTTGCGGGTCCAGCCTGAAAAAGACATGCCCTTCTCAAGATGGGTCTGTCTTTGTTTGGAGTTGGGCCCCTTGTTTGTGGCTTTATCGAGGACCAAGACATAGGCCTAGCACCAAAGGGAAACCCAGCCAAGTTGCAAGCGTCAGGTGGATCGAAAGGGAAGTGAGGTTTTAATCAATTCGAAGGGAAACAACACAAGTGTCTTTTTGTTTGTTCTTTTCAAGGGTATCCTTTTCGGGGTTGGTTGAGAAGGAAAGCAACATAGAGCCGATCTGTTTTGAGGCTAAACTGTTGTTGAAATACTAGTTGTTCAAACATGTTCAAACGTGTTGAAGGCGGGGGTTGATTGGCCTAGCACTCTGCTGGGGGGGGGGGGGGGACGCCGAGCGCGTCAAGAGCAGACATTTAAGATCGACTGACTTTACCGCTATGGGCAAAAATGTTGTCTAAGGGTGTGTTGGGTTTTTTCTAGAAAGGGAATTAAGCTGCGTCCAAAGCCTCCGTGTACATGTTTAGGAAGAGTCGTGTCATATTGACCTTGGCCTAAGCCAAATCTCCACACGGGTAAGGTTGCATGAGCTGGCGACGAAAGCAAAACCACATGTGATCGCGTAAGGAAAAGCTCCACGCGCGTAAGGTGGCGTAAGCAAATCATGACACGTTTAGGACGTGACTCGATTGGAATCCCCACATGCTTGTACTTAGTAGGTTATCACTCGATGGCAGATGTCGGTCGTTTACTTGTTGCCTATTTGCAAGCTTAAGGTATTTGTGTTGCATTTTCCATATCAACATCGCCCCCACTTACCATGTTGGAAGGATGGCAGTCGTGCCTACACAAAGTTCATATGACCATCGAGCCAAAAGTCAATGGGCTTTGCGCGCTCAGCGTGGGAGATGGTATTTGGTGGCCTTCAATCGCCCCTTTCTGTAATCCTTTTGAACCTGCGACACAGTCGACGTGTGTTCAGAAAGCCGTTTGTTTTGTCCAGGGTCTGAAATTTGTCTTAAACCTGTGGGGGATAATAAATTCTGTGGTGTCAATGCAGAGTCTCGATGAGACGTTTTATCGCCTCGTGAAATCTCTTATTGGGTTTCAAAAAAAAACGCATCTGGACCCCCCTGGTCTTCCCATAGTGTTTGATGCGATGCCTGCCTTCGCGCCGAACCGCCGCTTGACATGAGAAGCAAACACACCGGAAACGGGTCTGGTGAAGGTGGGATGGTACGTATATGTTTAGTTTTCTGAGCGTTCGAGATTGCTGGGTCGTTTGAGGGTCCGATTTCTTTCTTCAGAAGATGTATTCATACACTGACGGACCGTAGATTAGACAGATGTATCAAGCTGATTAAACTGTGTCCAACGCGCCGTCGGTTGTCGCCGGATATGTATAATATATCAGGGCTCCTGAACAGATACATGTTGCCCGTTTGAAACATGGTTTTGTCCACCAAAATAAGGGAAACCACCATGTACAAGGCAATGTTCAGGTGTATAATGTAAGGATCCCTGTATATAATATATGTATGTATGCCAATGTGTATGTGAACCCCACAAGCCCCGCAGCCAGCCCCCTTTAGCCGCAGCAAGGCATAACCCAAGAACAAAACAGGTGAGATCTGTTTGTTTAGAACCTTTTGGGTGGCCTTACGCATTTTTTGAGGAAGCCAACGCCAATCTGAAAGTATTCATGTGGGTCATGTGTCAACGCGGGACTCAAGTAAAAGTGATTGTCCTTTTGGTTTCCCAGTCGCACCAGCCCAAAAAGGGTCTCTTACACTTCAAACACATACGCACACACACACACAGATGCGAGTTTTTTTCGCCTCCTGAGGAGTCGCTCAGCTCGCAGACGCTCGGCGGCGTTTTCGGAGTTGCTGGATGCCACGTCCGTTTCTGACATGCTGAACTTGTCGCCAGTTTCCCCTTTGGGCAGGTAGAGGCACTCTGTTTTGATTCTTTGGGGAGGGGTTTACCCTAAACACACAGGACTTGTTATTTGGTGGCCTTCGGCTGGAGCTATGCCAAGCTTCTCCCAGGCTGCCCAGACAAACCATAGAACCTAACTACAGGAGTGTCTACAGGAAGTTGGCTCTACACCCCAAACGAAGTCTTTCATAACCAAAATAATTCATTTTTTCTAATATCAATATTTATTTAACAAATTGCAAATTTCAAAAAAACAACAACAACTATCAACCTGTGGATCTTCCTGTAGCTGGTTTTCTTGGACCGCAGCACTCTGTATCACTCTGCCTTCCCGTTTTGGTGGTCTCGGTTTGCCTAAAGCAAGTGAGAACTGGGGGTCTGGGTCTCAAGTTCGGTTCACCGAAACGGCTCCTTCCTGAAACGGGAGAAGGCATGCCCTTGGCTTCACTTGACATGCCCAGCCGGACGGAAAACGGCAACTGAGACACTCCAAATATCTTCAGTGGCTGGGGCCCGGCCCCGACATCCAGCTGGCTGCGGGAATTAGAGGCGAACAGTCAACACGAGATTTGGCTTGAGAACAAATCTAAGCGGCGGACCCCGGAAAAGAAACATTTTGGAAGCTGCTAAAGCCATGCTCGATCTTCCGTTTGAATTTCTCTGAAAGCTTCCTGGAAGCCGATTTAAGACCAGACCTTCTAAGAGGAGAAGCGGCCAACTTACCTTTCGAGTTGGCAAGGCCAAACTTGCCAGGTCCGTTCGATCGAGATCTGAGGAGCGGTGGAAAGAGGACTTTCAGCTCAACAGCGGGGGGCCCAGAACGGCACTCGAGTCCAAGGGTACCATCGACGTTAGTCACTTTGGGGGTCTGCCCATGTTGGTGAGACACAAAAGTTTGGACGTTTGTGTTGGCCATTCCACTCCAGGCATGAGAGAAAGTTTGTTGATGTTTCTGCAAGTGGTGATCAACTGACTCGTAGAAAGTCAGTTGATCAGTCGTAGACACCCAGGTTTGGGTGTGTCTTTTTCAAGGGTATACAGACAACCACACGTAACCTGTTTTCCATGACTTGACATAGGTTAAATTGCGTCAATGTGTACCATTTTTTTTCGAGCACGTTTTGGTCGTGGTCAACGAGTCTTTGGTTCTGCAGAGCTTGGCTTTGAAGCCCCCGAGGATTGGGGAGGACTCGTGGAATTCCATAGCTTCATGTTTTCCCTTTTGTGGAGAAGACCAAGTCGAAAATGGAATTGGTTGCCCCCCCCCTCAAAATAGCGGGATGGAGCCACCGGTCTTATAAGGCCAGCCCTCTGAAATCCGGGGGTCGACATGAACATCTGACACCACTTTCAGTTGCCTCCCCTCCACTCACAAAGATCTACCATGTTGAGTGGTTTTCGTCATAGAGGCCAACGGATACAACTAAATATTGCATACGTCTTGTGCATGTCCACTCTGAGTCTGGCATGTGCTTGCAAATTTCAAGCTTTTGTCTAGCCTGTGCCTAGCATAGTTCTGCAGCGTAGGCTTAGTATGGTTGTGACATGTTTCGGGCATACGCCTGGTACAATATGTCGTGCATATGGGGGGTACATGCTAGCGTTTGTTTCTAGCAGGCATTTGCAGCGTTGTGTCCAGGCCATGACGTATGTCTAATAGCTATGTCATACATGTCTAGCACCCACATAGTGATTTTCCCCTTTTCGCGGAGATCCATCACTTTTGGAGGGGCCCGCCACCCCCCCATTAGTCGGACTTGTGTTTCTTTTTTTGTTTCCTGAAAAGCACGAAACATGAGGTCACCCAAACAGATTCACTACGATTCTCCTAGTTAGACGCCAGGTGAGCCACAATTAAACCTGGGTAGATGAAGGTTAGTAAGGGACAATCCCAGCCACAAGTAGTTGCGGCCGCCTTCGTATTTGCTTACATGTTTCTGGGTCAACAATTTGAATACCCTCTTTTGATGGTGACTCGTGTTTGGACGTGGTCAAAAAAAAGACAAGAAACAAAACAAATAAGAAAAAGCGACAAGAAAATCATGAGGTCCGCCAAAAACTCAGATTCACCCCTCTTCTCCTTCTTTTTTTTCCCTCTTTTCGGCCGAGATTTAGAGGCCTTCCCTTTCCGTCGCATCCGTCGCATCCGCCTTCCAACAGGCGGGGACATGGTGATCTTCCACAACAAGCGTGCCGCGCACCGCTGGGCAGAGCTCAAAGATGCCGCTGTACGGGTGGCTCATGGGAGCCGAGGCCGGCAAGGGCCAGGTTTTGGGCTTGGTGAAACGGACGTCCGTTTGAGCCGCCGGCGGAACGGTTTTGGTTCGATTTGGTTTGGATTTTGTTTGGGTTTTTGTGTTGGACGTCCGTTGTGGGTTTGTGGGTGGGGCTGGCTGCTACTTGCCATGGGTGTGTGTTGTTCCTTTGTTGACTAGGTCCCCCAGTAGTGCCCGTTTGCCCTTTTTTGGGGGAGGGTTCCCATACTAAAATAGACTACAGAAAAAAAGGGTACCCTTAGTCTAACCTCTCTACTGGAGGACCTAGCTTGCATGGGTGTGTGTTGTTCCTTTGTCGAGGTTGGACCGCCCAAAAATGGTGTCAGTTTGCGGTTGGTTCCCTGCAAAGCCTGAGAAAAAAAAGGTGATGACCTCCAAAAAAGGGCCCGACTTCGGACTCTCCAAGGGACCCACAAAGCCATTAGAGGAAGCTCCTTTGGGGAGCCTCCCTTTTGGGTTCACCTGGAGCCTGAATGAATTGGTTTGCTGGAACCAGCCCTGATTTCGTGTCCAAGTCTTTTTGTCCGAACTTGGCACCTGTCTTGAGCCGGTTCTCAGGGAAGGGAATGACCCCTTAAAAAACCGGTCGAAGCCGTGGCTCCCTTTGAGGGAATCGATCCCCTTCCGTTTCATTCAACCACCCCGTCTCAGTCATTCCCCGATCAACAGCAAGTGGTGGGCATCTGCTTCAACATTTTCCTGTGCAGCAACATGTCGAAGCCGTTGAGCTATGAAGTCATTGTTTTTCCTTCCTATGAGTAAGTCGTTCCCTATCAATAATCCCCCCAGACCCAACAAATGCTTGGGCCAACACGTGTTTCTTCCTATGAATAAATCGTTCCCCAAGAATAATTCCCCCCCAGACCCCAAAATGCCAAGACTGGGTTTAAATTACCCAATACTGAGCCAATTTCTAAACTCTCCCGAAACCAGATCCGCTCAGCGAAACTACGCGGATGCGCTTATTAGTCAGCCTGGTCTTACTCAAAAGTTGTATTCTAAGCGCTTTCTCCCTCAAGCCAAAGGGTTTCTATCTGAAAAAAGCAAGGTGCAAATCAAAGGGGCCACCCTTTCCCATTTGATGCCCGTACTAAGCAGTACTAAACAGCACAGCCTGAAACAGTTCTGGCCCAAAACCCGGGACCCTAACAATAAAACCCTCGGGGGGTTATGAGTAGGGAGGGGGGCACGGTGTATTATTAGGTGTAGAGCATTTCTTGAGGGGCTAGGATCATGGGTCTATGGATTTTTGCTTGGTTTCGAGACTCTTTTTGAGTTTGGTGTTAAGGGACATCAAACGTAACACCGAATTGACCTCATTTGTGTTTTGTGTGTTTGTCCTGTTTCGTTTTTTGGAAAGAGATGTCCTGCGATTTTGACACATACGCAAATGGTGACCCGCTTTTGGTGAAAGGGATTCCACAAGGAAACCACCTGTCTTAGGCTCCCCAATTTTGAGAAACACCCGAGCGTGCAATTTCAGCGTTGTCTCATCATTCAGAAGCAAGACCGTGCGAATCAGGGGGACCCAAAGCGGGTATTGCTAAAGGAGCTCAGACCAAAGGACAATGTGCAGCATCCTAGAACTGAATTTAGAGCCCGTTCAGGGTCATCCAAGCGCCTAGGCAAAAAAATCATTTCATTTAGGATCACATCTACTTTCGGGTTCCTCTGATACGCACGTTCCTCCGGACGAAAAACGGGAGTTGACATGAAAGTCGTCGACTGCGGGTAATCTCTCGCCAGAACTGGGACGCTTGCTTGAAGTTGCATGTTGAGTGACTGGCCTGGTGGTTTCCGCATGAATTTCCGTTAGCCACCATTTAAGATGTTCTTGTTGTTGGGGATGGAACCCCCTTCCAACCAGCACACAAAAGTACTTTTGAGAATACACTTGAAAGCACCCGGAGTCTATTAGAGACGTGGGCGTCTAACCGGGTAGGGGGGGCGGGGGTTCTTTCGCCAAAAAAAGGAGGTGCCTTTTTTCCACTTCCCCAGTTTCTGGACTTGCTGGATTGGAAGATCATTGGAGAGGTGAGCAAACAAGTCAGAACTTGTTCTGACCAGTCCGCGGAAGATTATTTAATGGCCCCACCCTTAATAAATGAAACCTAGGGGTACCCCCGTCAGAAATTTAATTTATCAATTTCATTTTTCATTATGTCTCACAAAGGTGAGGCTCCCTGATTTCTCTCGCGATGTACCATCGCCTGTGCCAACTTGAGCAGGAGTTGCGGCCTGCTGGTTGGAAGAGAACAAAGATCCCTCTTGGAACCCAGCCAGCAGTCCAACTCAGAGCAGTTTAACGGCTCGGGGAAAAAAAAGAACATCAGCCTAGTTGAAAGGGAAACCAAAACGAAAACCAATGCCATGGGACGCATCCCTATTTGACACATACCCACTGGTTTCAGGACATGTCACAGTTCGAAAGGGATGGTTTTTTTTTTTTTTTTTTCGGAACGGCCACCAGGGAACACACTCCACCCGCCAGGAATGGTGCTTTGTACCGGACAAAATCCCCAAATGCACCACCTAGGATGGGTGACGCACAAATGCTAAGGAGTTTGTCCATCCAGTCAGTGGCTAAAAAGGTTACTTGTGCTTTGTTTGTTTCGGGGAGAGGCTGGGGTGGTAGTCTAAAACCTAGTTAAATAATGTTTGCAAGTAACTATATGCGTAATATAAATTATAAACATATATATATATATATGCACATCGACTGTCTTACCTGGCGGCCAGGTACAGAGCAGTGGCAGGAGCGCGTCATCAAGTGAGCCAACTTTTTGTAGCTCATTGTAGCTCCAAGCCATCGCCGCCATTTGGAGGACCACGAGGTTACCTTAGGCTGCCTAAGCTCAGCGATTCGGGCGATAGCCATGAAGAAGATCATTTGAGGATCCCTTATTCAGCTTTTGGAAGGTTTGTAATGTCAGAGTTCGGGATGGTCATGAGCCTCTATAGGGAGTCTGGACAACAACGTCTTAAGGGTTTCTTGTCTCATCAGGAAGTTCTGCTTTTCCAGTCCCCAAGCCTAAGCTGAGGGTAGAAAATTGGACGGCTTCTTGTGGTTTCCCCTAGTAAAGAATACTGTTGGGGAAGACTGTGCTAGTGGCAAACACAAACTATATGTATATGTATATAAGTATATTTGCCCATTCACTCAGAAAAGTAGTTTCTCTCTACCAGTTAAAGACGCCCAAAGCAAAGGGGTCAAAGTTGGCAAGCTTTGGCAAACCCTTTTGCGACCAAGTTCCGGTTGAATTAGTTGGTTTGTCCGAATAGCCAGCATATTGACTACGTAGCTCCAACTAGCGGACGTGCTAGCTTGGTAAGCAACCAACTCATCATTCGCTTCACTGAAACAGACCGACGAGCATGCTATGTTGCTAAGTAACTCACTCAGCGACCACTTTTTTGATGCATCCCCCAGTGGATCCATGTACCTCTATGGTAGGTATCCAAGATCCAAGGGAACGACCCTTGCAAACCCAGAAGGAAAATAGCTACCTACAAGAAACGCAATAAATTTGGGTAACTGGGATCCACTGGGTCAGCTAGTAGTGACTTGCTAACCTGGCTACTTGACCTGGCGCTATCCGTTGCATTGTCGTGGGGCCCAAGTATAGCTCCTATTTTCTACAGTTCGATTCGGGGGTTGTACTGGTTGGAGCCATGCGGAGTACCTTGGAATGGCAAAACAGTCCTTTAGGTTGAGCATCAAAAAGGGGGTCTGTCTTGTTTCGCCTTTTCGGGCTGAAGCGAAATGAAGAAAGTTTGGGGTTCCCCTATTTTGCTGAAGCCCTCCAAACTGGTCCCAAGTTCTTAGACCTGATGCAGGGTAGGGTCCGCGCAACAACTGGCAGCGTTGGCTTGTTTTCTGCGAGTCCGCGACCTTTTGTTATCTTTTTTCTGGCGCTCCGCAAGCGCGGCCTCGTCTGGCGCGACCAGACGCGGCACCAGACGCGAGTGCAGCGATTTTCGGCGCCGAGGCTCCGCAGAACCTGACTTAGGGCTTGCAGAAAGGCCTATACAAAGCTTACCCACATCAGTGGAACCAAATGGCTATGAGTTTCTTCCTTGACCACCTCAAAAGTGGCTGATGGATATGAAATCGCATGTATTTCATGACCCAAGGGCCTCTAATTGAAATTCACACCCAAATGTCAATAGGTGTTAGGCGACGAGGTTTTCTTATCAGGCCGGTTCTAGTTGTGCTGATCGGGGCCTGGTGGAATGATCAAGCCGAGAGAAAGGATCGGCCCATCTCGGTGGCTGCGAGCTCTTGACCATGGCTGCGACAAATGGCTGCGGCTCACACAGATACCAAAATGGCACCTTGGTAAATGGAACCAAAGACTAACAACTGCGTAACCCTGGCTCTTTATTTTTCAGCCACACCCATTTAAATCTACCAATGATCGGCTTCGTAGAGCTGGCTCTTTGTTTTTCAGCCACACCCATTTAAATCTACCAATGATCGGCTTCGTAGAGCTGGCTCTTTATTTTTCAGCCACACCCATTTAAATCTACCAATGATCGGCTTCGTAGAGCTGGCTCTTTATTTTTCAGCCACACCCATTTAAATCTACCAATGATCGGCTTCGTAGAGCTGGCTCTCTTTTTTTCAGCCACACCCATTTAAATCTACCAATGATCGGCTTCGTAGAGCTGGCTCTTTATTTTTCAGCCACACCCATTTAAATCTACCAATGATCGGCTTCGTAGAGCTGGCTCTTTATTTTTCAGCATTTAAATCTACCAATGATCATTTAAATCTACCAATGATCGGCTTCGTAGAGCTGGCTCTCTATTTTTCAGCCACCCCATTTAAATCTACCAATGATTTCTGGCTCTTCATCATTTAAATCTACCAATGATCAGCCATTTAAATCTACCAATGATCGGCTTCGTAGAGCTGGCTCTTTATTTTTCAGCCACACCCATTTAAATCTACCAATGATTGGCTTCGTAGAGCTGGCTTTTTTTTTTCACACACCCATTTAAATCTACCAATGATCGGCTTCGTAGAGCTGGCTCTTTATTTTCAGCCACACCCATTTAAATCTACCAATGATCGGCTTCAGCTGGCTCTTTATTTTTCAGCCACACCATTTAAATCTACCAATGATCGGCTTCGTAGAGCTGGCTCTTTATTTTTCAGCCACACCCATTTAAATCTACCAATGATCGGCTTCGTAGAGCTGGCTCTTTATTTTTCAGCCACACCCATTTAAATCTATTAATGATCGGCTTCGTAGAGCTGGCTCTTTTTTTTCAGCCACACCCTTTAAATTTACCAATGATCGGCTTCGTAGAGCTGGCTCTTGATTTTTCAGCCACACCCATTTAAATCTACCAATGATCGGCTTCGTAGAGCTGGCTCTTTATTTTTCAGCCACACCCATTTAAATCTACCAATGATCGGCTTCGTAGAGCTGGCTCTTTATTTTTCAGCCACACCCATTTAAATCTACCAATGATCGGCTTCGTGGAGCTGGCTCTTTATTTTTCAGCCACACCCATTTAAATCTACCAATGATCGGCTTCGTAGAGCTGGCTCTTTATTTTTCAGCCACACCCATTTAAATCTACCAATCCCAGACACTCCAATGTTGGTGCTATTTGCCAACATTCGCGAACGTTGGCCTGAGAAGGAACATAGGCGTTTATAAGGCCAATGTTGCTCTGAGAGGCATACATCCAAAATGTTGGTTCGACAAATGCACGTTCGACAATTCTCCTGCGATTAAATCACGCCAAATCACGCCAAATCACGGTATTACATGAATGTACCCCAAATTTGGCATACATTTGGCCCAAATGTATGCCAAAAGTGGCATACATTCAGTCCGACAATCACGCCAAATCACGCCCAATCACGCCCAATCATGCCCAATCACGGCATCCGACAAATCATAGATTCCGATAAGCCCAATGTTGCCAAATTATGCCTACATCCGAATGTTGCTCTGAGAGGCTACATTTGAGTGTTAGTAAATATGACCAACATGGAGTGTGTGGGAATTATCGGCTTCGTAGAGCTGGCTCTTTATTTTTCAGCCACACCCATTTAAGTCTACCAATGATCGGCTTCGTAGAGCTGGCTCTTTATTTTTCAGCCACACCCATTTAAATCTACCAATGATCGGCTTCGTAGAGCTGGCTCTTTATTTTTCAGCCACACCCATTTAAATCTACCAATGATCGGCTTCGTAGAGCTGGCTCTTTATTTTTCAGCCACACTATTCCAAAATCTACCAATGATCGGCTTCGTAGAGCCAAACAACATTTTTTTCAGCCACACCCGTTAAATACCAATGATCGGCTTCGTAGAAAGTGGCTCTTTATTTTCAGCACACCATTTAAATCTACCAATGATCGGCTTCGTAGAGCTGGCTCTTTATTTTTCAGCCACACCCATTTAAATCTACCAATGATCGGCTTCGTAGAGCTGGCTCTTTATTTTCAGCCACCCATTTAAATCTGCAATGATCGGCTTCGTAGAGCTGGCTCTTTATTTTCAGCCACCATTTAAATCTACCAATGATCGGCTTCGTAGAGCTGGCTCTTTATTTTCAGCCACACCCATTTAAATCTACCAATGATCGGCTTTAAATGAGGCTGGCTCTTTGTTTTTTCAGCCACACCCATTTAAATCTGCAATGATCGGCTTCTGAGAGCTGGCTCTTTATTTTTCAGCCACACCCATTTAAATCTACCAATGATCGGCTTCGTAGAGCTGGCTCTTTATTTTCAGCCACACCCATTTAAATCTACCAAATGATCGGCTTCGTGAGCTGGCTCTTTAATTTTCTTACACCCATTTAAATCTACCAATGATCGGCTTCGTAGAGCTGACCTTTTGTGCCAATACACCCATTTAAATCTACCAATGATCGGCTTCGTAGAGCTGGCTCTTTATTTTTCAGCCGCGCCATTTAAATCTACCAATGATCGGCTTCGTGAGCTGGCTCTTTATTTTCCGTACCCATTTAAATCTACCAATGATCGGCTTCGTAGAGCTGGCTCTTTATTTTTCAGCCACACCCATTTAAATCTACCAGCCAGTCGGCTTCGTGAGCTGGCTCTTTATTTACAGCCCACACCCATTTAAATCTACCAATGATCGGCTTCGTAGAGCTGGCTCTTTATTTTCAGCCACACCCATTTAAATCTACCAATGATCGGCTTCGTGAGGCGGCTCTTTATTTTTTCTTCACCCATTTAAATCTACCAATGATCGGCTTCGTAGAGCTGGCTCTTTATTTCCAGCCACACCCATTTAAATCTACCAATGATCGGCTTCGTAGAGCTGGCTCTTTATTTTTCAGCCACACCCATTTAAATCTACCAATGATCGGCTTCGTAGAGCTGGCTCTTTATTTTCAGCCACACCCATTTTAAATCTACCAATGAATACGACACGTAGAGCTGGCTCTTTATTTTTCAGCCACACCCATTTAAATCTTACCAATGATCGGCTTCGTAGAGCTGGCTCTTTATTTTCAGCCACACCCATTTAATCTACCAATGATCGGCTTCGTAGAGCTGGCTCTTTATTTTCAATACACCCATTTAAATCTACCAATGATCGGCTTCGTAGAGCTGGCTCTTTATTTTTCAGCCACACCCATTTAAATCTACCAATGATCGGCTTCGTAGAGCTGGCTCTTTATTTTTCAGCCACACCCATTTAAATCTACAATGATCGGCTTCGTAGAGCTGGCTCTTTATTTTCAGCCACCCCCATTAAATCTACCAATGATCGGCTTCGTGAAATGGCTCTTTATTTTTCAGCCACACCCATTTAAATCTACCAATGATCGGCTTCGTAGGCTGGCTCTTTATTTCAGCCACACCCATTTAAATCTACCAATGATCGGCTTCGTAGAGCTGGCTCTTTATTTTTACAGCCACACCCATTTAAATCTACCAATGATCGGCTTCGTAGAGCTGGCTCTTTATTTTCAAACACACCCATTTAAATCTACCAATGATCGGCTTCGTAGAGCTGGCTCTTTGTTTTCAGCCACACCATTTAAATCCTCCACCAATGATCGGCTTCGTAGAGCTGGCTCTTGATTTTTCGCCACACCCATTTAAATCTACCAATGATCGGCTTCGTAGAGCTGGCTCTTTATTTTTCAGCCACCCCCATTAAATCTACCAATGATCGGCTTCGTCAGAGCTGGCTCTTTATTTTTCAGCCACACCCATTTAAATCTACCAATGATCGGCTTCAGCAGAGCTGGCTCTTTGTTATTTTCAGCCACACCCGATTACGTCTACCAATGATCAGCCCGTAGAGCTGGCTCTTTATTTTTCAGCCACACCCATTTAAATCTACCAATGATCGGCTTCGTAGAGCTGGCTTCTTTATTTTTCAGCCACACCCATTTAAATCTACCAATGATCGGTTTCGTAGAGCTGGCTCTTTATTTTTCAGCCACACCCATTTTAAATCTACCAATGATTTTATCTTCCGGAGAGTTTTCTTTGTTTCAGCCACACCCATTTAAATCTACCAATGATCGGCTTCGTAGAGCTGGCTCTTTATTTTCAGCCACACCCATTTAAATCTACCAGTGATCGGCTTCGTAGAGCTGGCTCTTTATTTTAGCCACACCCATGTAAATCTACCAATGATCGGCTTCGTAGAGCTGGCTCTTTATTTTCAGCCACACCCATTTAAATCTACCAATGATCGGCTTCCGTGAGCTGGCTCTTTATTTTTCAGCCACACCCATTTAAATCTACCAATGATCGGCTTCGTAGAGCTGGCTCTTTATTTTCAGCCACACCCATTTAAATCTACCAATGATCGGCTTCGTAGAGCTGGCTCTTTATTTTTCAGCCACACCCATTTAAATCTACCAATGATCGGCTTCGTAGAGCTGGCTCTTTATTTTCAAGCCACACCCATTTAAATCTACCAATGATCGGCTTCGTAGAGCTGGCTCTTTATTTTTCAGCCACCCATTTAAATCTACCAATGATCGGCTTCGTAGAGCTGGCTCTTTATTTTTCAGCCACACCCATTTAAATCTACCAATGATCGGCTTCGTAGAGCTGGCTCTTTATTTTTCAGCCACACCCATTTAAATCTACCAATGATCGGCTTCGTAGAGCTGGCTCTTTATTTTTCAGCCACACCCATTTAAATCTACCAATGATCGGCTTCGTAGAGCTGGCTCTTTATTTTTCAGCCACACCCATTTAAATCTACCAATGATCGGCTTCGTAGAGCTGGCTCTTTATTTTCAGCCACACCCATTTAAATCTACCAATGATCGGCTTCGTAGAGCTGGCTCTTTATTTTTCAGCCACACCATTTAAATCTACCAATGATCGGCTTCGTAGAGCTGGCTCTTTATTTTTCAGCCACCATTTAAATCCTGATCGGCTTCGTAGAGCTGGCTCTTTATTTTCAGCCACACCCATTTAAATCTACCAATGATCGGCTTCACGTAGAGCTGGCTCTTTATTTTTCAGCCACACCCATTTAAATCTACCAGTGATCGGCTTCGTGAGGCAATCTTTATTTTTCAGCCACGCCCATTTAAATCTACCAACGATCGGCTTCGTAGAGCCTGGCTCTTTATTTTTCAGCCACACCCATTTAAATCTACCAATGATCGGCTACGTGAGAGCTGGCTCTTTATTTTCAGCCACACCCATTTAAATCTGCAATGATCGGCTTTAAATGAGCTGGCTCTTTATTTTTCAGCCACACCCATTTAAATCTACCAATGATCGGCCTTTGTGGTGGCTCTTTATTTTTCAGCCACACCCATTTAAATCTACCAATGATCGGCTTCGTAGAGCTGGCTCTTTATTTTTCCGCCACACCCATTTAAATCTACCAATGATCGGCTTCGTAGAGCTGGCTCTTTATTTTCAGCCACACCCATTAAAATCTGCAATGATCGGCTTCGTAGAGCTGGCTCTTTATTTTTCAGCCACACCCATTTAAATCTACCAATGATCGGCTTCGTAGAGCTGGCTCTTTATTTTTCAGCCACACCCATTTAAATCTACCAATGATCCCGGCTTCGTAGAGCTGGCGCTTTTTATTTTTCAGCCACACCCATTTAAATCTATAATGATCGGCTTCGTAGAGTGGCTCTTTATTTTTCAGCCACACCATTTAAATCTACCAATGATCGGCTTCGTAGAGGCTGTCTTATTTTTCAGCCACACCTTTAAATCTGCAATGATCGGCTAATGAGCTGGCTCTTTATTTTTCAGCCACACCCATTTAAATCTACCAATGAATCGGCTTCGTAGAGCTGGCTCTTTATTTTTCAGCCACACCATTTAAATCCTACCAATGATTGGCTTCGTAGAGCTGGCTCTTTATTTTTCAGCCACACCCATTTAAATCTATGATCGGCTTCGTAGAGCTGGCTCTTTATTTTTCAGCCACACCATTTAAATCTACCAATGATCGGCTTCGTAGAGCTGGCTCTTTATTTTTTCAGCCACACCCATTTAAATCTACCAATGATCGGCTTCGTAAGGCTGGCTCTTTATTTTCAGCCACACCCATTTAAATCTACCAATGATCAGCTTCGTAGAGCTGGCTCTTTATTTTTCAGCCACACCCATTTAAATCTACCAGCGATGCTTCGTAGAGCTGGCTCTTTATTTTTTCAGCCACCCATTTTAAATCTACCAATGATCGGCTTCGTAGAGCTGGCTCTTTGTTTTCAGCCACCCATTTAAAACAAAAGAATGATCGGCTTCGTAGAGCTGGCTCTTTGTTTTCAGCCACACCCATTTTAAATCTACCAGGTTGTATTACCAATGCAAAATTATGAAACAGTCAGCCCACACCCATTTAAATCTACCCAATGATCGGCTTCGTAGAGCTGGCTCTTTATTTTCAGCCACACCCATTTAAATCTACCAATGATCGGCTTCGTAGAGCTGGCTCTTTATTTTTCAGCCACACCCATTTAAATCTACCAATGATCGGCTTCGTGAGCTGGCTCTTCTTTATTTTTCAGCCACACCCATTTAAATCTACCAATGATCGGCTTCGTAGAGCTGGCTCTTTATTTTTCAGCCACATTTAAATCTACCAATGATCGGCTTCGTAGAGCTGGCTCTTTATTTTTCCGCCACACCCATTTAAATCTACCAATGATCGGCTTCGTAGAGCTGGCTCTTTATTTTTTCAGCCACACCCATTTTAAATCTACCAATGATCGGCTTCGTAGAGCTGGCTCTTTATTTTTCAGCCACACCCATTTAAATCTACCAATGATCGGCTTCGTAGAGCTGGCTCTTTATTTTCAGCCTTTTTTGCATTTAAATCTACCAATGATCGGCTTCGTAGAGCTGGCTCTTTATTTTTCAGCCACACCCATTTAAATCTACCAATGATCGGCTTCGTAGAGCTGGCTCTTTATTTTCAGCCACACCCATTTAAATCTACCAATGATCGGCTTCGTAGAGCTGGCTCTTTATTTTTCAGCCACCCAATTTAATCTACCAATGATCGGCTTCGTAGAGCTGGCTCTTTATTTTTCCATACCCATTTAAATCTACCAATGATCGGCTTCGTAGAGCTGGCTCTTTATTTTTCAGCCACACCCAGCTTTGAAATCTACCAATGATCGGCTTCGCTGAGCTGGCTCTTTATTTTTCAGCCACACCCATTTAAATCTACCAATGATCGGCTTCGTAGAGCACAATCTTTATTTTCAGCCACACCCATTTAAATCTGCCAATGATCGGCTTCGAGCTGGCTCTTTATTTTCAGCCACACCCATTTAAATCTACCAATGATCGGCTTCGTAGAGCGAGCTCTTTTATTTTTCAATACACCCATTTAAATCTACCAATGATCGGCTTCGTAGGCTGGCTCTTTATTTTTCAGCCACCCATTTAAATCTACCAATGATCTGAAGCTTCAATGAGAGCTGGCTCTTTATTTTCAGCCACACCCATTCCAAATCTACCAATGATCGGCTTCGTAGAGCTGGCTCTTTATTTTTCAATACACCCATTTAAATCTACCAATGATCGGCTTCGTAAGGCGATAACATTTTTCAGCCACACCCATTTCCGTCTACCGATGATCGGCTTCGTAGAGCGGCTCTTTATTTTTCAGCCACACCATTTTAAATCTACCGATGATCGGCTTCGTAGAGCTGGCTCTTTATTTTCAGCCACACCCATTTAAATCTACCAATGATCGGCTTCGTAGAGCTGGCTCTTTATTTTTCAGCCACACCCATTTAAATCTACCAATGATCGGCTTCGTAGAGCTGGCTCTTTATTTTCCAATACCATTTAAATCTGCAGTCAGCTTCGTGAAACCTGGGCCCCTATTTTTCAGCTACACCCATATAAGTAAATCTACCAATGATCAGCTTCGTAGAGCTGTGGCTCTTTATTTTTCAGCCACACCCATTTAAATCTACCAATGATCGGCTTCGTAGAGCTGGCTCTTTATTTTTCAGCCACACCCATTTAAATCTACCAATGATCGGCCCGTAGAGCTGACTCTTTATTTTTCAGCCACCATTTAAATCTACCAATGATCGGCTTCGTAGAGCTGGCTCTTTATTTTTCAGCCACCCATTTAAATCTACCAATGATCGGCTTCGTAGAGCTGGCTCTTTATTTTTCAGCCACACCCATTTAAATCTACCAATGATCGGCTTCGTAGAGTGGCTCTTTATTTTGTATTTGCGGATTTTTTTGAAATCTACCAATGATCGGCTTCGTAGAGCTGGCTCTTTATTTTCAACCACACCCATTTAAATCTACCAATGATCGGCTTCGTAGAGCTGGCTCTTTATTTTCAGCCACACCCATTTAAATCTACCAATGATCGGCTTCGTGAGCTGGCTCTTTATTTTCAGCCACACCCATTTAAATCTACCAATGATCGGCTTCGTAGAGCTGGCTCTTTATCTTTTCAGCCCTTTTTGTTTAAATCTACCAATGATCGGCTTCGTAGAGCTGGCTCTTTATTTTCAGCCACACCCATTTAAATCTACCAATGATCTGACATGAGCTGGCTCTTTATTTTCAGCCACACCCATTTAAATCTACCAATGATCGGCTTCGTAGAGCTGGCTCTTTATTTTTCAGCCACACCCATTTAAATCTGCAATGATCGGCTTCGTAGAGCTGACTCTTTATTTTTCAGCCACACCCATTTAAATCTACCAATGATCGGCTTCGTAGAGCTGGCTCTTTATTTTTCAGCCCACCCATTTAAATCTACCAGTCGGCTTTAAATGAAGGCTGAAACTTTGCTTTAGCCACCCATTTAAATCTACCAATGATCGGCTTCGTAGAGCTGGCTCTTTATTTTCAGCCACACCCATTTAAATCTACCAATGATCGGCTTCGTGAGCTGGCTCTTTATTTTTCAGCCACACCCATTTAAATCTACCAATGATCGGCTTCGTAGAGTGGCTCTTTATTTTCCAGCCACACCCATTTAAATCTACCAATGATCGGCTTCGTAGAGCTGGCTCTTTATTTTCATTGCCTTCATTTAAATCTGCCAATGATCGGCTTCGTGAGCTGGCTCTTTATTTTTCAGCCACACCCATTTAAATCTACCAATGATCGGCTTCGTAGAGCGGCTCTTTATTTTTTCAGCCACACCCATTTAAATCTACCAATGATCGGCTTCGTAGAGCTGGCTCTTTACATTTTCAGCCACACCCATTTAAATCTACCAATGATCGGCTTCGTAGAGCTGGCTCTTTATTTTCCAGCCACACCCATTTAAATCTACCAATGATCGGCTTCATAGAGCTGGCTCTTTATTTTTCAACCACACCCATTTAAATCTACCAATGATCGGCTTCGTAGAGCTGGCTCTTTTGTGTTCAGGCCACACCCGGTACGCCAATCTACCAATGATCGGCTTCGTAGGCTGAAACATTTCCAATGCACCCGGCCAAATCTACCAGTCGGCTTCGTAGAGCTGGCTCTTTATTTTCAGCCACACCCATTTAAATCTACCAATGATCGGCTTCGTAGAGCTGGCTCTTTATTTTCAGCACACCCATTTAAATCGTCTACCAATGATCGGCTTCGTAGAGCTGGCTCGCACATTTTTCAGCCACACCCATTTAAATCTACCAGATCGGCTTCGTAGAGCTGGCTCTTTATTTTTCAGCCACACCCATTTAAATCTACCAATGATCGGCTTCGTAGAGCTGACTCGCATTTTCCAGCCACACCCATTTAAATCTACCAATGATCGGCTTCGTAGAGCTGGCTCTTTATTTTAGCCACCCATTTAAATCTACCAATGATCGGCTTCGTAGAGCTGGCTCTTTATTTTCCAGCCACACCCATTTAAAATCCACAATGATCGGCTTCGTAGAGCTGGCTCTTTATTTTCAGCCACACCCATTTAAATCTACCAATGATCGACTTCGTAGAGCTGGCTCTTTATTTTTCAATACACCCATTTAAATCTACCAATGATCAACTTCGTAGAGCTGGCTCTTTATTTTCCAGCCACACCCATTTAAATCTACCAATGATCGGCTTCGTAGAGCTGTCTTTATTTTCAGCCACACCCATTTAAATCTACCAATGATCGGCTTCGTAGAGCTGGCTCTTTATTTTTCAGCCACACCCCATTTAAATCTACCAATGATCGGCTTCGTAGAGCTGGCTCTTTGACACCAGCCACACCATTTAAATCTACCAATGATCGGCTTCGTAGAGCTGGCTCTTTATTTTCCAGCCACACCCATTTAAATCTACCAATGATCGGCTTCGTGAGCTGGCTCTTTATTTTCCAGCCACACCCATTTAAATCTACCAATGATCGGCTTCGTGAGCTGGCTCTTTATTTTCCAGCCACACCCATTTAAATCTACCAATGATCGGCTTCGTAAGAGCTGGCTCTTTATTTTTCAGCCACACCCATTTAAATCTACCAGTGATCGGCTTCGTAGAGCTGGCTCTTTATTTTCAACCACACCCATTTAAATCTACCAATGATCGGCTTCGTGAGCTGGCTCTTTATTTACCAGCCACACCCATTTAAATCTACCAATGATCGGCACCGTGACTGGCTCTTTATTTTTCAGCCACACCCATTTAAATCTACCAATGATCGGCTTCGTAGAGCTGGCTCTTTATTTTCCAGCCACACCCATTTAAATCTACCAACCAGTCGGCTTCGTAGAGCTGGCTCTTTATTTTTCCAGCCACACCCATTTAAATCTACCAATGATCGCTTCGTAGAGCTGGCTCTTTATTTTTCAGCCACACCCATTTAAATCTACCAATGATCGGCTTCGTAGGCGTCTTTGTTTTTCAGCCACGCATTTAAATCTACCAATGATCGGCTTCGTAGAGCTGGCTCTTTATTTTTCAGCCACACCCATTTAAATCTACCAATGATCGGTTCGTAGAGCTGGCTCTTTATTTTCCAGCCACACCCATTTTAAATCTACCAATGATCGGCACCGTGAGAGCTGGCTCTTTATTTGTCAGCCACACCCATTTAAATCTACCAATGATCGGCTTCGTAGAGCTGGCTCTTTATTTTCAGCCACACCCATTTAAATCTACCAATGATCGGCTTCGTAGAGCTGGCTCTTTATTTTCAGCCACACCCATTTTAAATCTACCAATGATCGGCTTCGTAGAGCTGGCTCTTTATTTTCAATACACCCATTTTAAATCTACCAATGATCGGCTTCGTAGAGCTGGCTCTTTATTTTCAGCCACACCCATTTAAATCTACCAATGATCGGCTTCGTAGAGCTGGCTCTTTATTTTCAGCCACACCCATTTAAATCTACCAATGATCGGCTTCGAGAGCTGGCTCTTTATTTTTCAGCCACCAGCTTAAATCTACCAATGATCGGCTTCGTAGAGCTGGCTCTTTATTTTTCAATACATTTAAATCTACCAATGATCGGCTTCGTAGAGCTGGCTCTTTATTTTTCAGCCACACCCATTTAATCTACCAATGATCGGCTTCGTAGAGCTGGCTCTTTATTTTTCAGCCACACCCATTTTAAATCTACCAATGATCGGCTTCGTAGAGCTGGCTCTTTATTTTTTCAGCCACACCACATTAAATCTACCAATGATCGGCTTCGTAGAGCTGGCTCTTTGTTTTTCAGCCACACCATTTAAATCTACCAATGATCGGCTTCGTAGAGCTGGCTCTTTATTTTTCAATACACCCATTTAAATCTACCAGCCGATCGGCTTCGTAGAGCTGGCTCTTTATTTTTCAGCCACACCCATTTAAATCTACCAATGATCGGCTTCGTAGAGCTGGCTCTTTATTTTCAGCCACACCCATTTAAATCTACCAATGATCAGCTTCGTAGAGCTGGCTCTTTATTTTCAGCCACACCCATTTAAATCTACCAATGATCGGCTTCGTAGAGCTGGCTCTTTATTTTTCAGCCACACCCATTTAAATCTACCAATGATCGGCTTCGCGAGCTGGCTCTTTATTTTTCAGCCACACCCATTTAAATCTACCAATGATCGGCTTCGTAGAGCTGGCTCTTTATTTTTCAGCCACACCCATTTAAATCTACCAATGATCGGCTTCGTAGAGCTGGCTCTTTATTTTTCAGCCACACCCATTTAAATCTACCAATGATCGGCTTCGTAGAGCTGGCTCTTTATTTTTCAGCCACACCCATTTAAATCTACCAATGATCGGCTTTGTAGAGCTGGCTCTTTATTTTTCAGCCACACCCATTTTAAATCTACCAATGATCGGCTTCGTAGAGCTGGCTCTTTATTTTTCAGCCACACCCATTTAAATCTACAGTCGGCTTCGTAGAGCTGGCTCTTTATTTTTCAACCACACCCATTTAAATCTACCAATGATCGGCTTCGTAGAGCTGGCTCTTTATTTTTCAGCCACACCCATTTAAATCTACCAATGATCGGCTTCGTAGAGCTGGCTCTTTATTTTTCAGCCACACCCATTTAAATCTACCAATGATCGGCTTCGTAGAGCTGGCTCTTTATTTTTCAGCCACACCCATTTAAATCTACCAATGATCGGCTTCATGCGACTGGCTCTTTATTTTTCAGCCACACCCATTTAAATCTACCAATGATCGGCTTCGTAGAGCTGGCTCTTTATTTTTCAGCCACACCCATTTAAATCTACCAATGATCGGCTTCGTGAGCTGGCTCTTTATTTTCAGCCACACCCATTTAAATCTACCAATGATCGGCTTCGTAGAGCGGCTCTTTATTTTTCAGCCACGCATTTAAATCTACAGCCAGTCGGCTTCGTAGAGCTGGCTCTTTATTTTTCAGCCACACCATTTAAATCTACCAATGATCGGCTTCGTAGAGCTGGCTCTTTATTTTCAGCCACACCCATTTAAATCTACCAATGATCGGCTTCGTAGGCTGGCTTTATTTTCAGCCACACCCATTTAAATCTACCAATGATCGGCTTCGTAGAGCTGGCTCTTTGTTTTTCAGCCACACCCATTTAAATCTACCAATGATCGGCTTCGTAGGCTGGCTCTTTATTTTTCAGCCACACCCATTTAAATCTACCAATGATCGGCTTCGTAGAGCTGGCTCTTCCTTTTCAGCCACACCCATTTAAATCTACCAATGATCGGCTTCGTAGAGCTGGCTCTTTATTTTTCAGCCACACCCATTTAAATCTACCAATGATCGGCTTCGTAGAGCTGGCTCTTTATTTTTCAGCCACCCATTTAAATCTACCAATGATCGGCTTCGTAGAGCTGGCTCTTTGTTTTTCAGCCACACCCATTTAAATCTACCAATGATCGGCTTCGTAGAGCTGGCTCTTTATTTTCAGCCACCTCCATTTAAATCTGCAATGATCGGCTTCGTAGAGCTGGCTCTTTATTTTTCAATACACCCATTTAAATCTACCAATGATCGGCTTCGTGAGCTGGCTCTTTATTTTCCAGCCACACCCATTTAAATCTACCAATGATCGGCTTCGTAGAGCTGGCTCTTTATTTTCAGCCACACCCATTTAAATCTACCAATGATCGGCTTCGTAGAGCTGGCTCTTTATTTTTCAGCCACACCCATTTAAATCTACCAATGATCGGCTTCGTAGAGCTGGCTCTTTATTTTTCAGCCACACCCATTTAAATCTACCAATGATCGGCTTCGTAGAGCTGGCTCTTTATTTTCAGCCACACCCATTTCAAATCTACCAATGATCGGCTTCGTAGAGCTGGCTCTTTATTTTTCAGCCACCCATTTAAATCTACCAATGATCGGCTTCGTAGAGCTGGCTCTTTTATTTTCAGCCACACCCATTTAAATCTACCAACAGTCGGCTTCGTAGAGCTGGCTCTTTATTTTTCAACACACCCATTTAAATCTACAATGATCGGCTTCGTAGAGCTGGCTCTTTATTTTTCAGCCACACCCGTTTAAATCTACCAATGATCGGCTTCGTAGAGCTGGCTCTTTATTTTTCAGCCACACCCATTTAAATCTACCAATGATCGGCTTCGTAGAGTGGCTCTTTATTTTCAGCCACACCCATTTAAATCTACCAATGATCGGCTTCGTAGAAACTGGCTCTTTATTTTCAGCCACCCGTTAAATCTACCAATGATCGGCTTCGTAGAGCTGGCTCTTTATTTTTCAGCCACACCCATTTAAATCTACCAATGATCGGCTTCGTAGGCTGGCTCTTTATTTTCAGCCACACCCATTTAAATCTACCAATGATCGGCTTCGTAGAGCTGGCTCTTTATTTTTCAGCCACACCCATTTAAATCTACAACTGATCGGCTTCGTAGAGCTGGCTCTTTATTTTCAGCCACACCCATTTAAATCTGCCAATGATCGGCTTCGTGAGCTGGCTCTTTATTTTTCAGCCACACCCATTTAAATCTGCAATGATCGGCTTCGTGAGCTGGCTCTTTTATTTTTCAGCCACACCATTTAAATCTACCAATGATCGGCTTCGCGTGACTGGCTCTTTATTTTCAGCCACACCCATTTTAAATCTACCAATGATCGGCCCCGTAGAGCTGGCTCTTTATTTTCAACCACACACCATTTTAAATCTACCAATGATCGGCTTCGTGAACCCAATCTTTATTTTTCAACCACACCCATTTAAACCTACCAATGATCGGCTTCGTAGAGCTGGCTCTTTATTTTTCAGCCACACCCATTTAAATCTACCAATGATCGGCTTCGTAGAGCTGGCTCTTTATTTTCAGCCACCCATTTAAATCTACCAATGATCGGCTTCGTAGACCACCCCAAATCTACCGATGATCGGCTTCGTAGAGCTGGCTCTTTATTTTTCAGCCACACCCATTTAAATCTACCAATGATCGGCCTACAGCGCAGAGCTGGCTCTTTGTACTATTTTTGTTTTAAATCTACCAATGATCGGCTTCGTAGAGCTGGCTCTTTATTTTTTAAAGCCACACCCATTCAAATCTACCAATGATCGCTTCGTAGAGCTGGCTCTTTATTTTCAGCCACACCCATTTAAATCTACCAATGATCGGCTTCGTAGAGCTGGCTCTTTATTTTTCAGCACACCCATTGAAATCTACCAATGATCGGCTTCGTAGAGCTGGCTCGCTAACGCAGCCACACCCATTTAAATCTATGATCGCTTCGTAGAGGCGAAACCTTTATTTTTCAGCCACACCCATTTTCGTCTTCGTAGTCAGCTGTGAATAGCTCTTTATTTTTCAGCCACACCCATTTAAATCTACCAATGATCGCTTCGTAGAGCTGGCTCTTTATTTTTCAGCCACACCCATTTAAATCTACCAATGATCGGCTTCGTAGAGCTGGCTCTTTATTTTCAGCCACACCCATTTAAATCTACCAATGATCGGCTTCGTAAGGCTGGCTCTGTATTTTCAAGCACACCCATTTGGGTCTACCAGTCGCTTCGTAGGCTGGCTCTTTATTTTTTCAGCCACACCCATTTAAATCTACCAATGATCGGCTTCGTAGAGCTGGCTCTTTATTTTTCAGCCACACCCATTTAAATCTACCAATGATCGGCTTCGTAGAGCTGGCTAACTTTATTTTTCAGCCACACCCATTCAAATCTACCAATGATCGGCTTCGTAGAGCTGGCTCTTTATTTTTCAGCCACACCCATTTAAATCTACCAATGATCGGCTTCGTAGAGCTGGCTCTTTATTTTTCAGCCACACCCATTTAAATCTACCAATGATCGGCTTCGTAGAGCTGGCTCTTTATTTTTCAGCCACACCCATTTAAATCTACCAATGATCGGCTTCGTAGAGCTGGCTCTTTATTTTTCAGCCACACCCATTTAAATCTACCAATGATCGGCTTCGTAGAGCTGGCTCTTTATTTTTCAGCCACACCCATTTAAACCTGGGTCTTCCATTTGGTCACTTTTTGGGGCTCTGGGCATTTTTTTTGCTCGTTTCAGATTTTGAGCGGAAAAACTAAAAATGAGCGGAAATCTTGATTTGCAAGTTGTGTCCCAGAAAATGAGCGGAAATCGGCGGGAAATGAGCGGAAATCGGCGGGAAATGAGCGGAAATGTGCGGACACGCACCAGAACCATTTTCCAATTGAGCGGTTTATTTCGAATTGAGCGTTTTTGGATGAAATGAGCGTTATTTTTGCTCGAAACGGGAAAATCCAGAAAAAAGTGCCCACGGAAGACCCAGGAATCTACCAATGATCGGCTTCGTAGAGCTGGCTCTTTATTTTTCAGCCACACCCATTTAAATCTACCAATGATCGGCTTCGTAGAGCTGGCTCTTTATTTTTCAGCCACACCCATTTAAATCTACCAATGATCGGCTTCGTAGAGCTGGCTCTTTATTTTCCAGCCACACCCATTTAAATCTACCAATGATCGGCTTCGTAGAGCTGGCTCTTTATTTTCAGCCACACCCGGCACCGTCTACCAATGATCGGCTTCGTAGAGCTGGCTCTTTATTTTTCAGCCACACCCATTTAAATCTACCAATGATCGGCTTCGTAGAGCTGGCTCTTTATTTTTCAGCCACACCCATTTAAATCTACCAATGATCGGCTTCATGAGAGCTGGCTCTTTTCCAGCCACCCATTTAAATCTACAGTCGGCTTCGTAGAGCTGGCTCTTTATTTTTCAGCCACACCCATTTAAATCTACCAATGATCGGCTTCGTAGGGAGCTGGCTCTTTATTTTCAGCCACACCCATTTAAATCTACCAATGATCGGCTTCGTGAGCTGGCTCTATTTTTCAGCCACCACCATTTAAATCTACCAATGATCGGCTTCGTAGAGCTGGCTCTTTTATTTTTCAGCCACACCCATTTAAATCTACCAATGATCGGCTTCGTAGAGCTGGCTCTTTATTTTTCAGCCACACCCATTTAAATCTACCAATGATCAGCTTCGTGAGCTGGCTCTTTATTTTTCAGCCACACCCATTTAAATCTACCAATGATCGGCTTCGTAGAGCTGGCTCTTTATTTTTCAAAGCCACACCCATTTAAATCTACCAATGATCGGCTTCGTCAGAGCTGGCTCTTTATTTTTTCAGCCACACCCGTTTAAATCTACCAGTAGTCGGCTTCGTAGAGCTGGCTCTTTTATTTTTCAATACACCCATTTAAATCTACCAATGATCGGCTTCGTAGAGCTGGCTCTTTATTTTTCAGCCACACCCATTTAAATCTGCAATGATCGGCTTCGTAGAGCTGGCTCTTTATTTTTCAATACACCCATTTAAATCTACCAATGATCGGCTTCGTAAGAGCTGGCTCTTTATTTTTCAGCCACACCCATTTTAAATCTACCAATGATCGGCTTCAGCGAGAGCTGGCTCTTTATTTTCAGCCACACCCATTTAAATCTACCAATGATCGGCTTCGTAGAGCTGGCTCTTTATTTTCAGCCACACCCATTTAAATCTACCAATGATCGGCTTCGTGAGCGGCTCTTTATTTTCAGCCACACCCATTTAAATCTACCAATGATCGGCTTCGTAGAGCTGGCTCTTTATTTTTCAGCCACACCCATTTAAATCTACCAATGATCGGCTTCGTAGAGCTGGCTCTTTTATTTTTCAGCCACACCCATTTAAATCTACCAATGAGAATCGGCTTCATTAAGTACAGGCTCTTTATTTTCAAGCTACCCGTTTAAATCTACCAATGATCGGCTTCGTGAGCTGGCTCTTTATTTTTCAGCCACACCCATTTAAATCTACCACCAATGATCGGCTTCGTAGAGCTGGCTCTTTATTTTCCAGCCACACCCATTTAAATCTACCAATGATCGGCTTCGTGAAGCTGGCTCTTTATTTTCAGCCACCCATTTAAATCTACCAATGATCGGCTTCGTAGAGCGGCTCTTTATTTTCAGCCACACCCATTTAAATCTACCAATGATCGGCTTCGTAGAGCTGGCTCTTTATTTTCAGCCACACCCATTTAAATCTACCAATGATCGGCTTCGTAGAGCTGGCTCTCTTTATTTTCAGCCACACCCATTTTTAAATCTACCAATGATCGGCTTCGTAGAGCTGGCTCTTTATTTTCAGCCACACCCATTTTAAATCTCTCCAATGATCGGCTTCGTAAGGCGGCTCTTTATTTTCAGCCACACCCATTTAAATCTACCAATGATCGGCTTCGTAGAGCTGGCTCTTTATTTTTCAGCCACACCATTTAAATCTACAATGATCGGCTTCGTGAGCTGGCTCTTTATTTTTTCTTTTTTGGTAAATCTACCAGTCGGCTTCGTGAGCTGGCTCTTTATTTTTCAGCCACCATTTAAATCTACCAATGATCGGCTTCGTAGAGCTGGCTCTTTTATTTTTCAGCCACACCCATTTAAATCTACCAATGATCGCTTCGTAGAGCTGGCTCTTTATTTTCAGCCCACCCATTTAAATCTACCGATGATCGGCTTCGTAGAGCTGGCTCTTTATTTTTCAGCCGCATTTAAATCTACCAATGATGGCTTCGTAGAGCTGGCTCTTTATTTTTCAGCCACACCATTTAAATCTACCAATGATCGGCTTCGTAGAGCTGGCTCTTTATTTTTCAGCCACACCCCATTTAAATCTACCAATGATCGGCTTCGTGAGCTGGCTCTTTATTTTTCCGCCACACCCATTTAAATCTGCAATGATCTGGCTTCGTAGAGCTGGCTCTTTATTTTTCAGCCACACCCATTTAAATCTACCACCAATGATCGGCTTCGTAGAGCTGGCTCTTTATTTTCAGCCACACCCATTTAAATCTACCAATGATCGGCTTCGTAGAGCTGGCTCTTCATTTTTCAGCCAACCCATTTAAATCTACCAATGATCGGCTTCGTAGAGCTGGCTCTTTATTTTCAGCCACACATTTTAAATCTGCAATGATCGGCTTCGTAGGCTGGCTCTTTATTTTTCAGCCACACCCATTTAAATCCACCAATGATCGGCTTCGTAGAGCTGGCTCTTTATTTTTCCGCCACACCCATTTAAATCTACCAATGATCGGCTTCATGGGGCGGCTCTTTATTTTTCAGCCACACCCATTTAAATCTACCAATGATCGGCTTCGTAGAGCTGGCTCTTTATTTTTCAGCCACACCCATTTAAATCTACCAATGATCGGCTTCGTAGAGCTGGCTCTTTATTTTTTCAATACACCCATTTAAATCTACCAATGATCGGCTTCGTAGAGCTGGCTCTTTATTTTTCAGCCACACCCATTTAAATCTACCAATGATCGGCTTCGTGAGCTGGCTGTATTTTCAATACACCCATTTAAATCTGTAATGATCGGCTTCGTAGAGCTGGCTCTTTATTTTTCAGCCACACCCATTTAAATCTGTGGTCAGCTGTCAAGGCTGGCTCTTTATTTTCAGCCACACCCATTTAAATCTACCAATGATCGGCTTCGTAAGAGCTGGCTCTTTATTTTTCAGCCACACCCATTTAAATCTGCAATGATCGGCTTCGTGAGCTGGCTCTTTATTTTTCAGCCACCCATTTAAATCTACTGCAGCGAGTCGGCTTCGTAGGCTGGCTCTTTATTTTCCGCCACACCCATTTAAATCTACCAATAGTCGGCTTCGTAGAGCTGGCTCTTTATTCTTCAGCCACACCAGCTCAAAACACCTTCAGATCGGCTTCGTAGAGCTGGCTCTTTATTTTCAGCCACACCCATTTAAATCTACCAATGATCGGCTTCACGTAGAGCTGGCTCTTTATTTTCAGCCACACCCATTTAAATCTACCGTAGTCGGCTTCGTAGAGCTGGCTCTTTATTTTCAGCCACACCCATTTAAATCTACCAATGATCGGCTTCGTAGAGCTGGCTCTTTATTTTTCAGCCACACCCATTTAAATCTACAATGATCGGCTTCGTAGAGCTGGCTCTTTATTTTCCGCCACACCCATTTAAATCTACCAATGATCGGCTTCGTAGAGCTGGCTCTTTATTTTTCAGCCACCCATTTAAATCTACCAATGATCGGCCTTCGTAGAGCTGGCTCTTTATTTTTCGGCCACACCCATTTAAATCTACCAATGATCTGACTTCGTAGAGCTGGCTCTTTATTTTTCAGCCACACCCATTTAAATCTACCAATGATCGGCTTCGTAGAGCTGGCTCTTTATTTTTCAGCACACCATTAAATCTACCAATGATCGGCTTCGTAGAGCTGGCTCTTTATTTTCAGCCAC
This sequence comes from Effrenium voratum, assembly GCA_963377175.1. Classification (NCBI taxonomy): domain Eukaryota; class Dinophyceae; order Suessiales; family Symbiodiniaceae; genus Effrenium; species Effrenium voratum. Next base: position 192,301 of record CAUJNA010003559.1, read on the forward strand.
ACCCATTTAAATCTACCAATGATCGGCTTCGTAGAGCTGGCTCTTTATTTTCCGCCACACCCATTTAAATCTACCAATGATCGGCTTCGTAGAGCTGGCTCTTTATTTTTCCGCCACACCCATTTTAATCCTACCAATGATCGGCTTCGTAGAGCTGATAACATTTTCAGCCACACCCATTTAAATCTACCAGTGATCGGCTTCGTAGAGCTGGCTCTTTATTTTTCCCCACCACCCATTTAAATCTACCAATGATCGGCTTCGTAGAGCTGGCTCTTTATTTTCAGCCACACCCATTTAAATCTACCAATGATCGGCTTCGTAGAGCTGGCTCTTTATTTTTCAGCCACACCCATTTAAATCTACCGGCCAGTCGGCTAATGAAATGGCAACATTTTTTTCAGCCACACCCATTTAAATCTACCAATGATCGGCTTCGTAGGCGGCTCTTTATTTTTCAAGCCACACCCATTTAAATCTACCAATGATCGGCTTCGTAGAGCTGGCTCTTTATTTTCAGCCGCACCCCATTTAAATCTACCAATGATCGGCCGTCAGGCTGGCTCTTTATTTTTCAGCCACACCCATTTAAATCTACCAATGATCGGCTTCGTAGAGCTGGCTCTTTATTTTTCAGCCACACCCATTTTAAATCTACCAATGATCGGCTTCATGAGCTGGCTCTTTTATTTTTCAGCCACACCCATTTAAATCTACCAATGATCGGCTTCGTAGAGCGGCTCTTTATTTTTCAGCCACACCTTTTAAATCTACCAATGATCGGCTTCGTAGAGCTGGCTCTTTATTTTTCAGCCACACCCCATTTAAATCTACCAATGATCGGCTTCGTAGAGCTGGCTCTTTATTTTTCAGCCACACCCATTTAAATCTACCAATGATCGGCTTCGTAGAGCGGCTCTTTTCTTTTCGGCCACACCCATTTAAATCTACCAATGATCGGCTTCGTAGAGCTGGCTCTTTATTTTTCGGCCACACCACATTTAAATCTACCAATAGTCGGCTTCGTAGAGCTGGCTCTTTATTTTTCAGCCACACCCATTTAAATCTACCAATGATCTGGCTTCGTAAGAGCTGGCTCTTTATTTTTGGCTTACACCCATTTAAATCTTACCAATGATCGGCTTCGTAAGGCGGCTCTTTATTTTTCAGCCACCCATTTAAATCTACCAATGATCGGCTTCGTAGAGCTGGCTCTTTATTTTTCAGCCACCCATTTAAATCTACCAATGATCGGCTTCGTAGAGCTGGCTCTTTTTTTTTCGGCCCACCCATTTATGGCACACCAATGATCGGCTTCGTAGAGCTGGCTCTTTATTTTCAGCCACACCCATTTAAATCTACCAATGATCGGCTTCGTAGAGCTGGCTCTTTATTTTTTCAGCCACACCACATTTTCAAATCTACCAATGATCGGCTTCGTAGAGCTGGCTCTTTATTTTCAGCCACACCCCATTTAAAATCTACCAATGATCGGCTTCGTAGAGCTGGCTCTTCCTTTTCAGCCACACCCATTTAAATCTACCAATGATCGGCTTCGTAGAGCTGGCTCTTTATTTTTTCAGCCACACCCATTTTAAATCTACCAATGATCGGCTTCGTAGAGCTGGCTCTTTATTTTTCAGCCACACCGTTTAAATCTAGTCGGCTTCGTAGAGCTGGCTCTTTATTTTCAGCCACACCCATTTAAATCTACCAATGATCGGCTTCGTAGAGCTGGCTCTTTATTTTTCAGCCACACCCATTTTTAAATCTACCAATGATCGGCAATAAGAGCTGGCTTTTCTTTTTCAATACACCCATAGTAAAACTCATAATGATCGGCTTCGTAGAGCTGGCTCTTTATTTTTCAACACCATTTCCGTCTACCAATGATCGGCTTCGTAGAGCGGCTCTTTATTTTCAGCCACACCCATTTAAATCTACCAATGATCGGCTTCGTAGAGCTGGCTCTTTATTTTTCAGCCACACCCATTTAAATCTACCAATGATCGGCTTCGTAGAGCTGGCTCTTTATTTTTCAGCCACCCATTTAAATCTACCAATGATCGGCTTCGTAGAGCTGGCTCTTTATTTTTCAGCCACACCCATTTAAATCACCAATGATCGGCTTCGTAGAGCTGGCTCTTTAATTTTTCAGCCACACCCATTTAAATCTACCAATGATCGGCTTCGTAGAGCTGGCTCTTTATTTTTCAGCCACACCCATTTAAATCTACCAATGATCGGCAATGAGCTGGCTCTTTATTTTCAGCCACACCCATTTAAATCTACCAATGATCGGCTAGCTGACTGGCTCTTTATTTTTCAGCCACCCATTTAAATCTACCAATGATCGGCTTCGTAGAGCTGGCTCTTTATTTTCAGCCACACCCATTTAAATCTACCAATGATCGGCTTCGTAGAGCTGGCTCTTTATTTTTCAGCCACGCCCATTTTAAATCTACCAATGATCGGCTTCGTAGAGCTGGCTCTTTGTTTTCAGCCACCCATTTAAATCTACCAATGATCGGCTTCGTATTTGGCTCTTTATTTCAGCCACACCCATTTAAATCTACCAATGATCGGCTTCGTAGAGCTGGCTCTTTATTTTCAGCCACACCCATTTAAATCTACCAATGATCGGCTTCGTAGAGCTGGCTGCTGTACTCAGCGCGACTGCTAAGTCTATGTTGATCGGCTTCGTAGGCTAGCTCTTTATTTTTCAGCCACACCCATTTAAATCTACCAATGATCGGCTTCGTAGAGCTGGCTCTTTATTTTTCAGCCACCTTATTTAAATCTGCCAATGATCGGCTTCGTAGAGCTGGCTCTTTATTTTTCAGCCACACCCATTTAAATCTACCAATGATCGCTTCGTAGAGAGCTGGCTCTTTATTTTCAGCCACACCCATTTAAATCTACCAATGATCGGCTTCGTAGAGCTGGCTCTTTATTTTCCAGCCACCCCCATTTATCTACCAATGATCGGCTTCGTAGAGCTGGCTCTTTATTTTCAGCCACACCCATTTAAATCTACCAATGATCGGCTTCAATGAGAGCTGGCTCTTTATTTTTCAGCCACCCATTTTAATCTACCAATGATCGGCGCTTCGTAGAGCTGGCTCTTTATTTTCCAGCCCGCACCATTTAAATCTACCAATGATCGGCTTCGTAGAGCTGAAGCTCTTTATTTTTCAGCCACACCCATTTAAATCTACCAATGATCGGCTTCGTAGAGCTGGCTCTTTATTTTTCAGCCACACCCATTTAAATCTACCAATGATCGGCTTCGTAGTCCGCTGAGTTTATTTTCAGCCACCTTGGATCCCAATCTACCAATGATCAGCCGTAGAGCTGGCTCTTTATTTTTCAGCCACACCCATTTAAATCTACCAATGATCGGCTTCGTAGAGCTGGCTCTTTATTTTTTCAGCCACACCCATTTAAATCTGTAATGATCGGCTTCGTAGAGCTGGCTCTTTATTTTTCAGCCACACCCATTTAAATCTACCAATGATCGGCTTCGTAGAGCTGGCTCTTTATTTTCAGCCACACCCATTTAAATCTACCAGTCGGCTTCAATGAGCTGGCTCTTTATTTTTCAGCCACACCCATTTAAATCTACCAATGATCAGCCGTAGAGCTGGCTCTTTATTTTTCAGCCACACCCCATTTAAATCTACCAATGATCGGCTTCGTAGAGCTGGCTCTTTATTTTTCAGCCACACCCATTTAAATCTACCAATGATCGGCTTCGTAGAGCTGGCTCTTTATTTTTCAGCCACACCCATTTAAATCTACCAATGATCGGCTTCGTGTGTGTGTGTGTGTGTGCAACAAATGTGTGCGCTTCGTGGTTCAACCGCATGTCTCTTTAAACGAACTCTCTTCCGCTCCCTTGGTCTGGACAGAGCGCTTGGGAATGGAGCGAGCGCAGGCGCGCAGGCGCGTACGCCGCGTGAGGAGGCTGAAACGGATCGGGGAGATCAGAAATGACGAGTGCTGCACATGGTCAAGCCAAGATACCACTACAAACTCCAGGGTGGTTTCGTTTTTTTTTTTTTTTTGAGGCTACCCAGTTTGGGGCTTTGAAATGAAACCCAAAAGGAAAACCCCATTTTGGGGGGGTCTCCTAAAGAAAGACATGGCCACAAGAACGCTGTTGGGCTGAACCTCGGGGCAGTCGTCGTCAAGGGGAAGGAGGACATGGCTCATAGCAAGGCTTGCGCACGGGGACCCAAGCCCATGCAAGGAAGAGATAACAAGGAGGTAAGTTTGAGCTTGGGGATTCCACGGTTTTGCCTTTGGCAGGGCCTAAGAGGGCTATGGGGAGGCGGGCGTAACTCCCTGGCCTTGTGAAGGGCTCATCCTGGGCTCCTCCCCCATAGCCCCACATGGAAGTCCACGAACGATTCCACGCTGAAATTTAGGATCAAGCGGCAGTTGCCCAGGAACAACGAGTGCGAGTCTGCCCACGGTTGACCCATCTTCTTTTGGGGTGACTTACTGGTACCCTTCTCGGGGTGAAAAAGGGTACTTCTTCTTGCAGGTACCATTTTATTACATTTACCCATCTTCAACCATATCCTGAGTTCTTACAGTCTTTCACACAAGAAGTGCGTCTTTTTCTGAGGCTACCCCGTTTGGGCTTGGAAGAGAAAGCTACAGAAACACCACCCATTTGAGGGATGCGAAGAACCGTGCCATAGTTTGTCCATGCCAGTTCCCGCCTTCCTTTTTGTTGAAGGCTTGTATTGTCACGAGTTCCGGTTCACCAAGGTTTTTGCTGGGTCCTTGGAGGTAAAGGATGCGATATTTCTTCAGGATGGGGGTTTCCCAGGAACAAGGTTGATGCCATCCCAGATCTTTCGATCCACGTTTCTGAATGTTGCATGCCAGCCACCATTGTGAGCGTCTGATTTGAGCTGATCCCCAAATATATTTGGGCGAATTAGTTCACCACAGATTCCAGCGTGTGTGTTTTTTTGGGGGGAGGGGGAAGTGAAAGGAGCAATCTAGCCCATGATGTGTACAAAGAGCTCTGAATGCTGTATGGCTATTTGATCGAATGTTTGAACCTTAGCTTTTTGGGAAGCAGTGAGGATTGGACTCTTTGCTACACACAAACTGCAAGACGCCCTGACGCCCTGGGACACCCTGGACCTTTGCAAGAGCTGCAGAACGCGGCCCAGGTCTTGCAGTTTCGAGTGATGCGGGAAAAAATGTAAACCGCTCTTTTGCAGAGGTCAACCGCCAGAAGCTGCCCTCCAAAAGGTGTTTCAAAAGCTTCGCCAGGACAAGGACACTCCATAGGAGAAGGTCAACCCCAGGTTTAGCAATACCTGGAGTCTCCTGACCCTTTGAAAATGGGTCCATGACCCCACGAGTTTGGGGAATGACCCCATTTTTTAAGGGTCATGGAGACTCCAGGTAGGGAGTGTTCCTCTCCAATAATGGACACTCCCTGTTAATAAACTGGGGTTGACTTTTCTATGGGGTCAATACTATCTTCACTGCCGTGGGACATCATCGTCACCGTCTCGGTCTTTGGCTTTTTCCTTCCAACCACCTTGGCGGTGACGTTGATTCTACATTTGTTTTGCGAGCTTTGGAAAAAACGTTAGGTCACCTATGACGGTCCTTTGCGCGGGATCCAAGTCTTGTTTCCTTAGTTGGAAGCTCATGTTCTGAACTCCTGGGCCGTTCTCCTTCGACGGGCTTGGACCATTTTCGTGGTCACATGTCGGCTTCGGCCAGTCGCCCCGAGGCCGTCGCCCTTGCAGTACGGGTACCGCACCAAGCTCACACCCCACACCCAGGATTCGAACGGACGTGTCCGAGTGAAGTCCGAAGTTCCCAGACCACAAAGTTTTCGGAATCCATTCACTAATGGGCCAGAATCTGAACAAAAGCTGGTGTAGTGGTCCTGCAACATGGGAAGTGTTTACCAATCAGAGGTGGGACAATCATCCAGCTGAAAGGGTAAAGGTCGAACCAAATACCGACCCGAGCTACATCGAATTCCCAGGTGTGCCGCAATCGGCCCAGGAATTTGATTCAGCACCTTGGAACGACTTTGGTTCTGGGCTAGCAGCTCATTCGTCTAAAGCCGATGCTTTCCGGGCAGGGGCGACATTTGTTGCAACCAACCCGTGGCCCCGCAAGCAGATGTTGCTTCAATGGGCGTGGCCCAACCTTGGGACTCAAAACTTAATATGGTTCCCTTTACTTTACCCAACCACCCACAAAAAATTATAGGTGTCCCTTCAGCTTCCCTTCTAGGTCCTCCAGTAGTGCCCTTTTACCAATTTTCGGGAGGGTTCGGGACCCTACTAAAAAACAGCAAAAAGGGTACCCTTATTCTAACCTCTCCACTGGAGGACCTACTCCGAACGACAAACCCAGCGGCTGGCAGGATCCGCCACCTCGGCGACGTCAGCAGCTGAAGGCGCCGATGCCTCGCCGGGAACCTTACGGGTGGTGTGTAAGGAGCCTTAAGCTTGCTTTTGGAGGGAAGCAGCTCAAAACAACTTGTTGTTTTTCCTTTTTTGTCTGTTGTGTGTGTGTGTGTGTTGTGTTTTCTTGGTTCCTCCTTTTTCCCGGTGGATCTTTGTGGGTGGTTGCCTTTTGAGACAAGTTCATTGGTGCTGTGTCGACTCCTTTCTTGCGGCTGGATGTTGGTTGCCCAGCTTGAGGCCTCCAACAAAATGGGTACCAACTTATTCTAAGCTCTCTGGAGGACCCAAGACGCATGCGATCGAAAGCGTCTTGCAGGAATTTTCCCAAAGCCGGCGCGGCTTTGACTCCAGCGGCGTTTTCCGGCTGCGAAATGTCGGCCAGGAGGAGGCGGATTATGAGGCGATCGGCTTTCTGGAGCAGGCTGGGCACCAAGAAGCCGGCTCGAGGGGTTTATGGTTGTGGTTTCGGGTACCTGTTAATGTTAACCCCGGATCTAAGCAGAACCCCTGGTTGATTTTGATGGGGTGAATCCCCCTTTTGGTGGGGATTCAGACCACGTTTGGAGGGAACAACCCCCTAAGGGGACGGGTTTATTAATCCTGGGTGAACATTAGGGGTGGCTTTTTTCTCGGGAAAGCCAAAAGGACACCAGAAAATTTTAAGGGGGGTCCAAATACTCAAGTAGACTTGCGGAGTACTTTAACAGGGCTCCTTAAAAGATATATTTTTGCAACCATTTCAATAATGTGGCTTTTTCAACACCAAAATAATGGGAACCCACCACTTACAAGGCAATGTTCAGGTGTATAATGCAAGGATCCCTGTTTAAGACCAAAGCAAATCATGAATGTAAGTGTGTACCGTTCGTAAACAATTGTTGGCCCCCTACAGGGATTTATCGGGTATGCAGCCGCCAGTCACTACACAACTGGTACAGAGTGGATTAATAGCCATTCTACATGGCCACCAAATGATGGGTAATTTCTGCGGCACCTCTCGCAAAGTGCTGACACTTCAGTCTGAATTTCAGGCTGCCAGGAGACCCTCCAAAGGGAGGACCATGGTGACATTGGATTGGACATGTGCAAACCCCCGATCCCAAAAAGGGTCACAAAGGAAAAGTCGCCCGAATTTCCACCCTCCCCCAGACTAACAGGGAAGCTTCCAGGACCCCTTTGGAAGACTTGGTTCCGTTTCCCGAGGCCTTCTTGGACACAGACACAGACACAGAGACACACAGAGACACACAGAGACACACAGAGACACACAGAGACACACAGAGACACACAGAGACACACACACACACACACGTTCGCTTTAAAAAAAAACTCAACACGCCGAAGGAGAAAAAAAAAGAAGTCGTTGAGGGTTTCGCGTCCACCAGGACTGGGGCGCTGAACGTGACAGCTCCGGGCGGCGCTGGCGCCGGGTTGTGGACGTCCAGCCGCCGCCCATGGCTTCGGTTCGTGCGATCTCCGAGCCTGTCTTGTTGGTCAGGGCTCCTTAAAGGATACATGTTTCAACCATTTGAAACATGTGGCTTTTTCAACACCAAAACAAAGGGACATCCGCTTCTCCAAAGAGAAAGATGTATAAACATGAGTGGATGATCTGTGTGAAAAGCCATACCAAGTCTGGACAAGAATGGTGGATTGCCAACTTCTGTCGTGAAAGAAGCTACGGGTTCAAACAAGAGCTATGACGGGTTAGAACCCACCATTTACAAGGCAATGTTCAGGTGTACAATGCAAGGATCCCTGTTGGTGCTGAGCCGGGAATGAGTTGGAACAGAGACCCAGGCTTTGGTCCCCTTAAAGGGAGTTCCAACTCGTTCCCTGCTGAGCAGGTGCATATAGGGAATGAGTTCTATGTGTATTCTAACCTCTCTACTGGAGGACCTAGAGTTGGAAGAAGCCCGGGCTTTGGTCCCCTTACAGGGAGTTCCAACTCGTTCCCTGCTGAGCAGGTGCATATAGGGAATGAGTTCTATGTGTATTCTAACCTCTCTACTGGAGGACCTAGAGTTGGAAGAAGCCCGGGCTTTGGTCCCCTTACAGGGAGTTCCAACTCGTTCCCTGCTGAGCAGGTGCATATAGGGAATGAGTTCTATGTGTATTCTAACCTCTCTACTGGAGGACCTAGAGTTGGAAGAAGCCGGGCTTTGGTCCCCTTACAGGGAGTTCCAACTCGTTCCCTGCTGAGCAGGTGCATATAGGGAATGAGTTCTATGTGTATTCTAACCTCTCTACTGGAGGACCTAGAGTTGGAAGAAGCCCGGGCTTTGGTCCCCTTACAGGGAGTTCCAACTCGTTCCCTGCTGAGCAGGTGCATATAGGGAATGAGTTCTATGTGTATTCTAACCTCTCTACTGGAGGACCTAGAGTTGGAAGAAGCCCGGGCTTTGGTCCCCTTACAGGGAGTTCCAACTCGTTCCCTGCTGAGCAGGTGCATATAGGGAATGAGTTCTATGTGTATTCTAACCTCTCTACTGGAGGACCTAGAGTTGGAAGAAGCCCGGGCTTTGGTCCCCTTACAGGGAGTTCCAACTCGTTCCCTGCTGAGCAGGTGCATATAGGGAATGAGTTCTATGTGTATTCTAACCTCTCTACTGGAGGACCTAGAGTTGGAAGAAGCCCGGGCTTTGGTCCCCTTACAGGGAGTGCCAACTCGTTCCCTGCTGAGCAGGTGCATATAGGGAATGAGTTCTATGTGTATTCTAACCTCTCTACTGGAGGACCTAGAGTTGGAAGAAGCCCGGGCTTTGGTCCCCTTACAGGGAGTTCCAACTCGTTCCCTGCTGAGCAGGTGCATATAGGGAATGAGTTCTATGTGTATTCTAACCTCTCTACTGGAGGACCTAGAGTTGGAAGAAGCCCGGGCTTTGGTCCCCTTGCAGGGAGTTCCAACTCGTTCCCTGCTGAGCAGGTGCATATAGGGAATGAGTTCTATGTGTGTTCTAACCTCTCTACTGAGGACCTAGAGTTTGAAGAAGCCCGGGCTTTGGTCCCCTGTTCCAACTCGTTCCCTGCTTCCCAGGTGCATATAGGGAATGAGTTCTATGTGTATTCTAACCTCTCTACTGGAGGACCTAGAGTTGGAAGAAGCCCGGGCTTTGGTCCCCTTACAGGGAGTTCCAACTCGTTCCCTGCTGAGCAGGTGCATATAGGGAATGAGTACTCTATGTGTATTCTAACCTCTCTACTGGAGGACCTAGAGTTGGAAGAAGCCCGGGCTTTGGTCCCCTTACAGGGAGTTCCAACTCGTTCCCTGCTGAGCAGGTGCATATAGGGAATGAGTTCTATGTGTATTCTAACCTCTCTACTGGAGGACCTAGAGTTGGAAGAAGCCCGGGCTTTGGTCCCCTTACAGGGAGTTCCAACTCGTTCCCTGCTGAGCAGGTGCATATAGGGAATGAGTTCTATGTGTATTCTAACCTCTCTACTGGAGGACCTAGAGTTGGAAGAAGCCCGGGCTTTGGTCCCCTTACAGGGAGTTCCAACTCGTTCCCTGCTGAGCAGGTGCATATAGGGAATGAGTTCTATGTGTATTCTAACCTCTCTACTGGAGGACCTAGAGTTGGAAGAAGCCCGGGCTTTGGTCCCCTTACAGGGAGTTCCAACTCGTTCCCTGCTGAGCAGGTGCATATAGGGAATGAGTTCTATGTGTATTCTAACCTCTCTACTGGAGGACCTAGAGTTGGAAGAAGCCCGGGCTTTGGTCCCCTTTTTCGGGGTTCCAACTCATTCCCTGAGCACCGGCGAGCTTTCAACTTGTTCTCCCCTGGTGCCAGACGGTCCAATGAAGCTGAGACTCTAAGGCACAACGGGCCTTGCCCACAGAGAAAATGCATGAATGGAAGGCATGATGTATCAAGGAATGGTCCAATGAAACTGGGGGCGCAACGCAGGTTCCACATGAAATGGGTCCACATGAACTTGGCCTAGCCATACCCTCAGCCTTTTGAGTGTTTTGGACGTTTGGACTTTTAAATTTGTGACGGATCCCACCAGAAAAGCTGTTTGCTGTACATGTTGGAGGTAGGGTTGCTTGATGCTCTTGGCGTTTGGGAGTTGGGAAGGCAGGGAAACTGGCCACCTTTTTCCATCCAACCTTGAATGGAACCCATGGCATGGTGTCCCTTGAACTCCGCAAACTGGAGCCTCGAACAAGGCGCCCCAAGCTCCAAGGCTGACGCTAAGGGTCTGCCAACTACTGCTTTGTTCATCTAAGGGCCACAGAAGCCCTTTTTGAGCGAGGGGCGACAAGCAAATACGAAGCTGACTCTTGAAAAAGCTGACAGCGATTGTTTGCGGGTTGAAAGCATGACTTTCAGTAGTTGTGAAAAGGGTCGCCCACAGAAAAACGTGTGCATTTTGCGAGGGGCGGTCCACCCGATTTTGGAACATTCAGTTGCGCCAAGGCATTCATGGAGAGGATTGCTAGCGCCCATACTCTCTCCCGGCGTTCAACAACTTTTGGGCAAGACCATTTTGATTCTTTTGGCGGCAACTCTGTTTGGCGGATCCACGCAGGAAGTGAGAATAAAAATGAACATGGACCAAGTAGAGGATGGCGAGCAAGACGGCATCAGCGGAGGTTCAACTTTCGAAGAGGACAGCGAGTGATCAAAAGTGCAGGTAGTTTCAGGCTGGATCCGTGCTGCGCAACGGCCAGAGGTCGTGCCCCATTGTCACCAAGGCTGGGTTGGGTTCGGCAAGCCGAGGCCGAGGGATGTGTTCATATGTTGACCGCCACTCGTACTGTGGCCGGACGGTTTTCTGCACCAGTTAGGATGGATGTTTCCCTACTAGGTCCCCCAGTGTCCTTTTACCCTTTTTTGGTGGAGGGTTCCCCTCTGAACATTGGGATGAACCTACCAACTGGCGCGAAGTGGATTTTGTCCATCTGCAGGGACTGAGGAGAACGCTGACGTTTTACGATTTTGGGAGCACTTGTCGGTTTGCACAAATGTCATCCTCCCCACCTGGCAATATATCCAGCAACCATGGATGATGAAGAAGAAAAAAAAGCCGGCCTGAAAAAGGCTTCATGAACCCTTCTGGGTGAGTGTTGAATGGACCTCATCAAATGGTCTCCTCTGTATGAGATTTGGGAATGGCCAGCGAAATATGGCGGAATGAATCTGCAACTCCTTCCGTTTGGCGTATCTCGGGTCGCCAAGTCGGGCCCTCCAGCCCCAGTTCCAGGGGCTCGAACTTTGGTTTTTTTCATTCGAAGGGTCACTGCCCAGCTAAACCACAGTCAGTGGTAAACAAACAGTTGGGTCTCTATGCAATTGCACGATTTGTATTATCATTTTTGTCTCAAAAAGGAGTAGTGCCAAAATCAAGTTTAGATGTTACTAAAATGAGCATCGGGGGGGGAGGGATTTCCATGGACCTCATGTGTTGTGTGATGTCTCAGCGATTCGCAAGCCATTGGCTCACCACACCGGCCTTGGGCCTCGCGCACTCGGCATTTGAAAGGCCGGACTGGGCATCCAAATTGTCCGGACCCAAAATGGTTGCTGTCATGGGGGGTTCCTTGAAAAAACCTTAGCCCAAAAGGGTTCTCGATGAAGTTGTCGTTCTAGCGCATAGTTTCAGCCAAACCAATTGGTGTCGGTTTTCGAGTTTCACCGGATACAAGCGAGGCTACATGCAATTCTTTAGCGTTGGATCTCGTTGGTGAAGGCAATTCGCCCACTCCAACTAAAAGATCTATCTAATTCCTTGTGCCAGCATCTCTTTTGGAGGACCCCAACTACAGACAGAACAGGGAAGTCATGCTGGAATTTCACTATTGTTGGCTTGTTGACGTGTTGATACGTGTTGCTTTTGATCTTGTTTATCATTGGAGATCAAAAAGGAACGCTGTTCCCTTGTGACCCCTGCGACGACAATTCTTGCATCGCACAAGGAGAAGAGTCTTACACACTCCCTCCCCCCTTACAAACTCTTTTGCGGGTCCAAGCTTGATTTTCTCAAAATAGGAATTGGTCAAGGGCCAGTTCTCGCAGGCTTCGAATCGCTTAAGCGATTGCCAGCGGGCGTTTCCGGGATTATTCGCCTGGTTTTGTTTCTGGAAGATATTTACCCTTTCTGTTTGTTGGGTTCTCTTGAAAGGCCAAGCAGCGTCCTGGCCTGGGGTGGCCTTGCGAGACGCTACATCTCGACATTCCCTGCCTTTACGACTCACTTTTGCTGCATCTCTAGGGCGCAATGGCGCGGGAGGAAAAACGAGAATACACATGTTCCCAGTTGCCTGAGTGGTACCCTGCTTTCCTTTATTTGAGAAGGGTTCCCCTTTAAAGTCAACCAACCAAAATAGGATGCCCTTTTTCTCCCATGGGCACTGGGCATCTGAGTGTTTTATGGGTTGGAGTTGTGCCATCTTCTCAACTGGAAGGCTCACGGACGTCGAATTTTTGGGTTCAAAGGCATGGCGGATGAGAAGAAGCCAAGCTACGAGGAGGTGAACGGCAAGGCCTACCTACGGGACTGGCAAGGAGGGTCTGCACCCAACCCTCTACCCTCTGCAAAAAGGGGGGGGGGGGCGTGTGATATGATGTACCATACACAATATGTATATATATATATATGTTTACTTTAGGAATTTGCCCTTGATGTAGTGATGGTGTAGTGGGTGCACGCATGTAATACGTATGCATCCCACCTCTCGTAGTTAGGTGGAAACCCTTCATGAAGCGCCTTCAGGAAGGCATCAAGCCGACGTCTGGGATATGTGTTAGTATCGGCTTATAATCCGTTCCCCCTATTAATGAATGACCCCAATTAATACAAATATATATATATATATATATGTTGGGAGGATTTTTTTATAATTGGGGGGGGTGCATTTATTGTTTGAGCACATTCAGGTTTGGTGCTTGCTCATTATGCCTATTGGTTTACTAGTAGTAATAGTAGTAGCAGTAGTAGTAGTAGCAGCAGCAGCAGTAGTAGTAAGTAGTAATAAATAGTGGTAGTAAGTAGTAGTAAGTAGGTGACTCGATCACAGGTCGGGGACGGCCCGGTGATCGACGAGGAGGGCCTCGCCGTGCAGTCGACTGGCGGAATGGCCGTCAAGAAGAGCTACGAGGAGGTGCACGGCAAGGCCGAAAAGCTATGCGTCGATGCATCGGCCAAAGCGGAAAACCGCTACCTGGAGTCTCCATGACCCTTTAAAAATGGGTCCATGACCCCATTATTTTGGCCGGGTTATGACCCCTTTTTTAAGGGTCATGGAGACTCCAGGTACTTCCAGCTTCTCGAGAGTACCCTCCCCCCACACTCCGAGGCGATTCAACATGGAAGCTCCCCAAGGGACCCCGAAATGGTTTAGACTTGGTGACCGAAATGGCAGGATCGGCCTTGTGGGAGCTTTCATGTGAGTCTGCGGTAGTGTACCCTGAGGTTCAGGCAGACCACCATTAAAACAATGCTTGGGTTTATGTTTCACCACTATTGCGTACCGATCAGGATTGTCAGTCCCCCTGGGCCATTCGTTCTAGTGGGGTTGAACCCTAGGGAGTATGCTTGGATTTCTTCAAGAAAACAAGGCTCCCCGATTTCCGGTATTTGGGTCATTTAGTTGGATGACTACCACCACACAGTTCTGTGTTTTTTTTTGGCCGGTGCTCTTTGGGGGTGGATTTTACGAGAAACCAAAAGAGGGTTCCAAAAAAAGACACCTCCCATCTGGGTGTTGTCTCAAAATAGGGCTTCCCTAAATGAGTGGTTTCCTTGGAGTGCCTCCCATATCTTCCCTGTTGGTGTTATTGTCCATCCAGGTCTTATGTTCCAGCAATTTCTATTCATGTTCGTTCAGTTTCATCCATGTGTTACTTTCCCCTGCGAAGGGGAATCTATCACTACTGGAGATATCTGTATGTGTTCCATGGACATGAGCAAATGGAGGCAACTGTTGGGATGGTTAAGCAAACAACTTTAGGCGTCCCTAGTTGTTCAGAACACTCAGTGCTGGTTCAAATCACCAAGCTGGTGGTTGGATGTGTCTGAACATCAAGCCGAATAAAAGATGTCCAGCTTCTGCAGATTGCCGAAGTCGTCTGAGGGGTTTCCAGTTGGAAAGTTGACGGGTTTCTCAAGCTCCAATCTTCCTGCACCCTGACAGCGCCGCTGCTTTCCATAAGAAGGGTGTATAAAGGCAGCGAAAAGGAGTCCTTTAAAGGTCCAATCCTGCCTGCGGCTTGGAGATTCGAAGATGAGTTCGAAGAAGGCATCCTGTGGTCCTTTCAACCCAACACCTAGACTGGTTAAGATGGAAGCCAAAAGGGTGCAGGTCGAAAGTTGGGTCACGCCAAAATGGATCCCTGGTAAATGGAAACCAGGACTAAATTCTGCGTAACCCCAGCTGTTTTGTTTGAGCCACACCACAAAAAAGCTTCCTTTGCTTTCAAGTCTCCTGCTGAGAACCCTTCACCAACATGGACTTGATGTGAGAAATCAGCACATGGTCAATATCTGTCGTCTACTGTACAGGGATGACATGGGCCACTCTCAGCTTTTGCTACGCTAGGAAGTTGGTTTGCTCACCAAAGGCGTCAGCGATCAAGTCCCTGTGTGCCCTTCACGGCAACCGATTCACAGGCCCCTGGCCGATTCTGATCAGAACATGTCTCAACCGAAACCAAGAGATGTCCCGGAGACCACCTTTTCGACCAGCGTTTTCCTTTGGACCGTGTTCCGAGCATCACCGTTCCAAGTCAATCCCGGTAGCAGGCAACCAACAGTTTCCCTTGGTTGCTGAGGGAAATGGATCTGGGGCGGAATAGGCTGCGCCATGGTCCAAGTAGTTTGTTCTAAGCATCCGGTGACGGTAGTGTGCGGGGGTCCTGTGTTTGTCGAGACCTTGAACACGACTCAGAACAGGTACCACTTCTCACACACCCATATTATGTACATATACTTATATCCACATAAGTATAACCATATATGCAGATTATTGTTGCTTTACATGTACGCATACATTCATGTATTTAGCCAACTTATAAGGTCCGGAACAGGGTCCGGAACCCACATTCGTTCCAGACCGTTGTTTCAGACTGTATATACATATATACATAGATGGATATTCTCTAGCTGTGCGCCTGCGGAATTCAGATGGCTGTGGGTCAAAACCAATGGGATCCCATTTTGGGGTAGGTGAATTCACCATCCATTTTAGTCTTTTTAGTTGGGATTGGGATGTTCACTGGTGGTGCGGGGTTTTGACCCATGGCCAGATCTGTTCTCTCGCCAGATGCCCACGGGCCCGGTGCGGGACAGCAAGGGCCTGGCGCAGCAAGTCTGCGGCGCTCCGCGCACGAAGAAGTCCTATGAGGAGACCCACGGCCCGGTGGGGGGCCCCGGAGGAAAAGTGGACTTCCAGTTGCAGAACTTCACTGTTCTTGGCTCAAGTTGTTTGCATTTTTCTGGTTCTGTTCAGTTTTACTCGGGCCTTTTTTTCAGTCACTGTTCCTGGTTTCTGGGGTAAAGTGCATGGACAAAATAGCAACTGGCGATCCAAAAAAAAAAAAAAAAAAAAACGCGTTTTTTTGCTACAATAACCAAGAGTTGTAGAGTGAAGTTAAGCCCTGATTTATAAACCCGTCCTACTCTGGATGGACGAAATGCATGTCGCACCACTTTGCAAACCCGGGAAGCCATTTTTTGTTGGTGTGTGTTGCAGGGGAATCATCATGGGGTTTCTTCGGTGCGAAATGGATTTCGTCCATCCACCGTAACAAGGGGGGAGTCACCCACCCGGGGTTTAGTAGTCCGGGGTCACCATGATGTTATGGAGGTAGATCTTTAATCATGGTGCCACGAGCTTAACCTGAGGCAATGCTTCAGACGGGTTTTGCTTTCCCCAGTTGGTGTTAAAAGGAATCTATCACTACCGGAAATAGTTTCTCAATTTGCCAGGGGCTTTAGCAGATGGAGGTAAAGGATGGATGATTCAGGGCTACCCAAACAGAAACGAACCATTCTAGGCTTCCCTAGTTGTTGAGAACAATGCTTTTCAGTTTCGGTACTGCTTACCTCTGCCAATGCCCACTTGTTTAGGGTGTCATCTCATTTCCTAGGAAAGAACAATGTATGTACCGCGGACAACCAACGATGTGTCTCTTATTTTTTGGACAAAAACCGGCTGGTCCCGACTGGGGCAAAGGCAATGCCGAGCGTACTTGACCTTTGAGCTTCGATTGCTTGGCATATGCTTAGTCATCTCGGGGAAAGGCACACGGCAAAGGCTTCTTAGTTGTGTGATGTCATGTCTGTGGGTTTGGTTTCAACTCTGGAGCGTAGTTTTTAAACAATCCCCAAAGGGGTACACTTAAGCGACACACACACACACACAACCAAACACACAAACACAAACACAAACACAAACCCAAACACACACACAAACACACAAACACACAAACACACAAACACACAAACACACACACACACACACAAACACAAACACACAGACACACAAACACAGACACACAGACACAAACACACAAACACACAAACACACAAACACACAAACACACAAACACACAGACACACAAACACACAAACACACAGACACACAGACACATACAGACACATACAGACACATACAGACACACAAACACACAAACACACACAAACACACACAAACACACACAAACACAACACACACACACACACACACACACACACACACACACACACACACACACACACACAAACACACAAACACACAAACACACAAACACACAAACACACAAACACACAAACACACAAACACACAAACACACAAACACACAAACACACAAACACACAAACACACAAACACACAAACACACAAACACACAAACACACAAACACACAAACACACAAACACACACACACACACACACACCCACGCACGCACAAGCACGCACAAGCACGCACAAGCACACACACACACACACACCCGCACACGCACACGCACACGCACACACGCACACACGCACACAGGCACACACAGGCACACACAGGCACACACACAGGCACACACACAGGCACACACAGGCACACACAGGCACACAGGCACACACAGACACACACACAGACACACACACAGACACACACAGACACACGCAGACACACAGACCCACACAGACACACACACACAGACACACACACACACAGACACACACAGACACACACAGACACACACACAGACACACACACACAGACACGCACAGACACACACACACAGACACACACAGACACACACAGACACGCACAGACACACACAAACAGACACACACACAGACACACACACACACACACACACACACACACACCACACACCACACACCACACACCACACACCACACACCACACACCACACACCACACACCACACACCACACACCACACACCACACACCACACACCACACACCACACACCACACACCACACACCACACACCACACACCACACACACACAATGGTTTGTTTGTAGATGCTGCTGCTCTACTAGTTTATGGTCCATGAACCTGCAGAGAAGTCACTGCGAGCATCCCGTGTCACGCCTTGAGATAGATCTGGATGCTCGAGTGTTGACCCACTAGCTCACTCCCCTAGTTGATGAAGGGGGCACAGCCCATTTTGGAGGGTATTTTTGGGATCTTAGTTAATGTGGCTGTGGTTGTCAAAGCTGTGTTGGGATCTCATTTTGGTTGGTAGGTGAATTCACCACCCATTTTGGGCTTTATTTTATTGGGGCTTGGGATGTTCACTTGAAATACGGGATTTTGACCCATGGCCATGTTACTCTACTTTATAAGGTTCAGACCAGACTCGAAATTATCTTGGTAGGCAGCAACACTTGCATGTTTCGGAGTTGCCAGGCCCGAGATCTAGAATCTCAGCAGATGTCGAGCATCACCGATTCGAGGATATTTCCCTTACCCTGAGATTTCTAAATTCCAGGTGAGTTAGAGTAAGTTGGCCAGCATGATGCCACGATACCAGTTCCCAACAACGACCAATTTGGTCCAACGGTAGAGGTAAGACAAATTCAGGATATAATAGCGGCCAGCTGGGTTTATTGGCACCCGAAACGGTATCACACAATGAGCCAGCTAAGATGCCTGGCGGCCCGGTGATCGATGAGGAAGGCCTCGCTGTCCAGTCCACAGGCCGGGAGAAGAGCGGAAGAAAAGCTCCTTTATATAAACCAGCAAACACTTGGTCTCACGTGGCTTCTTTTGGGTGCTTTTTTTGAATGTACCCCTTTTTTGTTAGGTTTTAAAGGGAAACCAAGAAAGAAAGTCATTTCGTGGGTTTCGGAGGTTCCCTGAAAAAGGACACATCCAGCGTCCTTGTGGAAAACAGAGATGTGAGAGACGCACACACGTAAACCAAAACCAGCCCTGAATAGTCCTGAACGAACCTTAAACCAAGCCTAAATGCCTGGCTTCAACCACCCCGAAGCAACTAGAGACCGACTCTCAACCAACCCTAAACAAACGCTAAGCCTAGAAGGCACGCAAAGAGGTGGACAATTCAGTAGTGCCATTGTTTGTTCGAGCCAGGGAAGAACTGACAACTCCATGTGCTCACCTTCACCTAGAATGACAATAAACCTGCTTTGCCAGTTTTTTGCAGCCCGGCAAAATAGCAATGTAGGTCAACAGAACATGTACCCTGCAGATGCCAGTTTGAGTTTTTTCTGCACTGAGACACCGGTTTTGAGCAGTCTCCTTTGGTTTAGGAAGGACATGGGGGGGGTCACCTTTTCGTACGTTTGTAGAGAGAGGTACCACCACACTCACGCATATGCTGGGGTGTAGTAGTACAGACAAGTGGCGCAGAGGGGGGTCACCCATGTTTCCCTGAACACCTGGGTCCTGTCCAGGCAGCGACTGATGGACGTGCCGGCCGAAGGCCGACGGGAGGGATGAATATTGTGCTTCAGGCACCCTTGAAGCCGCCAAAGAAACTAACCGTTGGGCTGGTTCTTTTGGGTGGCCAGGGTATTTGACTCATCGGCTCTACGAAGCCGATCATTGGTAGATTTAAATGGGTGTGGCCCAAAATTAAGGAGCTAGGGCCAACCGCTGGTTTTAGTCTTTGGTTCCATTTACCAAGGTGGCCATTTTGGTACCGGTTTTTTGAGCCACAGCCAAATGGAACCAGTTTCTTGAGTGCCGACCATGGTCTGATAAGCGGCGCTGTTGTCGCGATCGGCGCTGCGCAGGTTGTGCGCCTTGAGTTGGACAACTTCTCATGTCAGTTCAGGAGCTACTTGCTCCGTTCCTCCTGCAAGGAGCCTCTTTGCTGAAAAACGGTACTCCAGAACAAGATGTCCTTTCGACAATTGTGGGGACAAATGTCAGTTTTCTACCCTGCAGATCAAATCTTTGGGGCAACCCCGCCGCGGGAGGGTTCTAATAGACACCATTTCGAGAGAAACCCATGGTGCTATATTTGAGGGCAACCCTTCTCAGGTTGATTTATGGCGAAGCCAACAGCAGGTATTTCTGGGGATTTGAAACCCTGGTTCTTGTAGGGGTTTACTGGGAAGCTGCCCAACCTCCAGACGACCGAATCGACTCCAAACCACCAGGTGGATGTGTCTTTTTTTGCGGGTTCCCAAAATAACCAAACCAAACAAGCAAAGCGACCCACGAACCACCAAATCCAAACCACCAACACAAACCCCTTGACCTTGGTTTTACGGGACCCCACCGGACACCCGCGAGGGAAGCT